>OW388304.1:58577789-59177789 GCA_936450465.1 Gibbula magus | reverse complement strand
TTACAAATGAGGGAGGGACTGTCACCATGCCCTTTGCTTGATCTCACCCTGAGCAAGGACTAATTTGAGATTAGCTCCGCAGCTCGGCAGGATAGGCTCATGCACACTTTCATCCCTTGAAGGCTGCTTGTTGTCATCTGTTCCCAAAGGAAAAAATGTTAAGCTTTCTAAACCCTTAACCTGCTGGTGCATTGAAATACAATGTGGGGTATAAGTTGAGCGATTTGTTAAATTGGCCACTTGAAGCTGGCGGGTGACTGAAGTGATGTGCTGATTCCTGTACTGGAGTGCAGCAGTCCAAGGGTTAACATTCGCCCTTGTGATGAATTGTCTTTAGCAGGAACAGGCTCTGAGTGAAGTTGTAACTTCATGAAAATCTGGTCAAGCATTGAACCTTGTACAACTTCTATCGAGGGAGTTTGCGAGTTATGTTGTGTTGAAATATCGTCAGTCGTATTCAGCTGAGATTTCAACCTTTTCAACAAACATAATAATAAGCATTTGATGTAAAATAACCAAATCCACTGATTTCTCAAACTAACTCAACTCCAAGAGGAGCATTGTCCATAACCAACGTAGTATTGATTACCGAGTTCACAGGCTCGAACCAGAGAAAATAGCGTATTAAATCTCCGACATTTCGACCAGGGCTCGGATGCTATATCTGACGTGTTTGATTGAGTGAGCTAAACTATGTTATTTCCAATTTAAACTACCTGTTGGTCACATTATGCAAGCGCTAATCCAACTTAGGGCGCACTTGGTGCGAGATACGATCAATAACACTTCATACCAGGTCCATATGTTGCCCGCATTGATTCTGTAACGTTTAGCGGTAGTTTGTAGTGCTATCAAGTTTCTAATTGAAGCTGTTAAAGTGTTTGGATGTGAGGGAAGGTAACTAATTGAAACGATTATAGGGTCATGCCTTAATTGGAGAAAATTTACAAATTCTTGGTGTGTTTCTGTGACTTAAGAATATTAAGCTGTCCATAATTGTAGTATTTAACCCTCACAGACAGGTTGTCAAGTGAATTCTTAATAAACGATTATTTCTGGAAAGTACGAGCGATAATTCCAGCCCCATTACTAGTGATAATTCCACCCCCATTACTAGTGATAATTCCACCCCCATTACTAGCGATAATTCCACCCCCATATAAACTAGCGATAATCCCACCCCCTTTACCAATGGTTCTACCCTTATTACCAGAGTTAGTTTCTTTTACCATTGGTAATTTCTCTCTCATTACCAGGGATAACTTCATTAATTATCCCAGATCTCATTATCCACTCTGAAATCATTGTCCATCACCAGGCAGAAAATCAAAGAATACCCTATAAATATTTCTCAATATCGTTATCTTGCACTAGCTTAATAATATGAGCTTGTTCTGTGTTACACAAAGTAATGTAGAGGATAAGCTGATGAACTTTAAACCGCACTGCCTTAATTCAGATATATTCAGTGCTGATGTCATAACCTCAATTAATTACAAGCAAATTTGATATCTTACTCATTATTTCACAGTTGGTCTGTTGTGATGGATTAGGTGTCAGGTTTTTCCCCCAGCAAGATAAAAAAAATGTGCATTTATTACAATATAATTGAAGCGTTGGCATCTTCAGTGATTGTGTGTAGTATATTAATCATACCATTTGTCAGAACAGTTTTCGCTATCTTTCTGATTGTAAACAAATGTCTTCACTCTTCAATGGTGTATCTTCCGATTCAGATTCTCAATTTATGACTTTTGAAAATTTGCTCATTTCATCTGGTCAATCCAATTTGAATTTAATATTTTTTAAAAAAAGCTCATAACATACCTGAGGCTGTTCCATACAGCTTTACATAATAAGATTGAGATATTTCATCCCATTCAGAGGAATTATAGAATGAAGTGAGGGTTTTCCTCCGCGATCTTTATATTGCTCCAAGCCATGATGAATCTGAGAAAAGTCTTGACAAAGAGCATGCCCAGCTAATTGATGTTGGAGAATCCAGATTGAAGTCTGTAGTTGCGCACAGTCTGGGAGCTAGGGTGGAGGGATCTAAGGGATTGCTCTCTTGAGTGGACATTGAACCAGCAGTTCTTGGAACGATACCAAATGTGGAACAGGCGCCAAAGTTGTGCTGTAATATATCTATCTGTGCTTCTCTTAATAGAGCCGGGAGTGGGAAAGTGCAGTGCACTCGGCTTCGGATCAAGAGGTCCGTGGTTTGAATCCCGCCAGGGCACGGCAACTTTGTCTTAGTAGAGACCTTTTTTACATGCAGTAAGGTTTGGGTGCAATACTAGGCTGAATTTGAACGCAGTACCACACATGGTTCGCTAGTTCCAGCCATTGCTCGCAGGTTTCACTGCAATGCATAGCCACATGAATTTTTTCACTAGTCCTACATTTTTCACCTGCCTGTAAAATTATTTCAAAAATTATTTACAAAGGCTTACATGTCATGCAGCCTGCATAGCGTTAAATGGAAATGTTATTTGAACATGTTTTAACTTCAGATTGAAATTGATTTACTTGGCTCTGAAACTTAGATGATGGCAATCGTAAACCAGATATCTGATTACGTTTTTCATCACTGGTCTGTGAAAGCTCTCTCTCATCCTGAGGGTTGCTTATCCTTTCATGCAAACGGATCAGCAACGCAATTACTTGTGCAACCCCATGACACCAACATGGTATTAGCAGAGGGCTATGACCGTGTGCTGCAATGAACAAATGCACATTTGACCATATGGACTTTGAGGTCACCCTTCACCAAGACCCAACTTCCAACTACTTGAAGAATATTCATTGGTAAAGTGAAAGTAGGGGCAGCAGAAGTGTGTATCCCTCCTCAAAGAGCGTTCCAATTATACTACATTCATTGCTTGAGACACTATGCTTTCGAAAATAACATCCAATGTAGGGGGCAGAGATAGCGTAATGGTTAGACCGACTTCGGTTCAAGAGGTGGTGCCAGGTTCTCAGCAACTTTGTCTGCAGAACTGTTCTACATTCAGTAAGATTTGGTTGCAATGCTACACTGAATTTCAGTGCAGTACCACCCATGGTTTGCTAGTTCCAGCCGCTGCTCACAGGTTTCACCGCAGTGCATAGCCACATGGCATTGCGGGCTTTCCCTCTGCCATAATACTAGCAGCCGCGATATAAGTGAACTACTCTTGAAAGCGGCGTTAAACCCCAACTCACCTGACCCACCTCAAGAGGTGGTGCCAGGGGCTCAGAAACTTTGTCTGCAGAACTGTTCTACATTCAATGCTACACTGAATTTCAGTGCAGTACCACCCATGGTTCACTAGTTCCAGCCGATGCTGGCAGGTTTCACCGCAGTCCATAGCCACAATGGTATTGTGGGCTTTCTCCTTGCAATAACACTATACGGTTGTGATCTAAGTGAAATAAAAGCGATGTTTAACCCAAATGCATGTACAGATATTTCGTATATTTTGAGATGTCGCCTTTCTACGCCATGTTCCGCTATTGTATTCTTCATTTAATGTCAATTCCAAGAACAGGACATGTAAACTACGTTTCATATCAAATATATTTTACACACAGTAAAAAGTGCAAAGGTGTGACTTGTGCCCAGATCCTGATCCTCATCTGACAGCTCTACATGCATTAACACTGCAGTCAAGTATTTGTCAGACACCAGAATAGGTTTTCTCCCGTGCGAAGTCAAGACCTGACCATCACGTAAATTGTAAATGGAGAAACAATGAAACTAGTATTGATTTGAGTAAATCGTGGAGGAAGCTAGCCATGAAATAAGAAAGCTTCGAGTTGAACACTTCAGATATATCACTGAAACGTCTCCTAAACAGAGGAAACGTAGAGGGGACTGTAAATTGGAGAATTTCTGTGATAGAGCTAGCCTCATTCTGGTATAGATGTTAGAAGAATTCGGATTGGGGTCACATGGGATGTTGCTTCATGAAGAATGGACACTGATAAACATGCAAATAAGTTTGTTAATGCTGTGCTAATAACTGGAATATTTGAAATGGTTGAGTAAATTGTAAAATGAGTGAAATGGTGATATGAAACCATGGGAATGACAAAGTAAAACAAGTGAAATGTAAAAGTGAGTGAAAAAGTCAAGTAGGACAGTGCAGTATAGAAGTGAGTGAAACAACAACAAAAATTCAATCCAAGTAGTACTATGTTAAATCGTACAGTGAAATAATCGGATCGAAGTGAAAAGTTTATCAAAGTAGCGAAATGACGACTTGTCAAGTGAAAATATTATATCCAGCAAATGCTCGGATCTTCTACACTGTCAGTATTTCAGGATGTTAATGACAGATTTCCCAAAGGGAATACCTTATTCTGATTGATTTTGAAACAAAATGTAAAATTTGGATATTAATGACCGATTTGGATGATCTGCATTGAATATAATTGCGGATACCAATTTATTTGCAGGGAAATATTTCACGTCATCAGATTCAATTACAAAAGAATTTCAATCAGTTATCATTGACACTTCGTATTTATTTTAGAGAAATTACTACTTTTTGCCTCTAAATACTGTATAGGTTATAAAACACATCAATCCAACTGACAATTACCAAGACTTCCTTGTTGAGCAAGCAACAAGAACTTCATCAGTTACGAGACCTTTTCCTGTAATATTCTTAGCACAGAGCTGTAGAGGATAGCCCATAGGTAAGCGTGTTTGTTAACTTTGAATGAAGGTCTGAGGTTTGAACCCTGCCAAGGTCTCTAACCCTGGTCTGCTGTGGTTAACTGTTAGTGCTGGTTATCGTTAATTTTTTTTAGATCGATAATCGCTAGTGCCAGATCGATAATCGATCGATTATAATCGAAAAGACCGTCAATTATTCCTGCTTCCACAATTAAATGCACAAACTTACGTTAGCGAGCCAACTTCCGGGTTATCGTCAGCAGTGGCATAATGTCTCGAACCATAGCACGTGCATTTTGCTGTGTGAAACATTTATTGTCGTTTTTTAGAGATAATAAATCAAACATCGACTACTATGTATGTGTGTAGAATCATAGAATGATTTTGTCATTTCTTGTCATTTTATATACCGTATGCTGATTGAAATCTCCGACTGGCAGAACATTAATCTGTCCGTAAAATGCAGCCCTTCAATGGTTACGCTACCGACTAACTTGCCTTCGCAACGTCTTTGGATGATCAACACAGCAATAAACGTTTTAAAAAAAATATTTTTGTCTTGTATTGATGTTGAAGCGTGAACACAGATGTTGAAATAGAAAATTATTCTTCAAAAGTGTTATAATTAACAATTGTATCTAAAATTCAAAAGCATTTATGAAACCGAAAATAGGTCTCTCTCATCAGTTCAAGTCACGTGGTTGTATGCAAATACCAAATATCAACTGAAGGAATTCCCCGCTATCAGCCAATTAGAAAATAGCTAGTCTGTTCTGTAGTTTGAATGACCAATGAGTGTCGCACAATTTGATCATGAATATTTATTATTTCGACAAGGAACTTGTAAAAAGTCGATGTCAGAGGAGTTCGTTTGAAAACGGAATAATCGAATGACAATTTATAGTTTTCATTCCAATAAGTTTTGATAAGACTAGACATGATAAGGCATATTTAGATTTCATAAACAGACGTTGTTTTAATAATTGATCATATAACTTATACGTTTAATCAGGTGGCACCCGCACAATGCAGCGAATGCCGTAGAATTTTCGAATCAAGCAAAGCCTGGGGTTGACGCTGATTGGTCACCTGAAGCGTGCAGTAGAATAGCTTCCGATTTAGAAGTAAATAAGCAATGGCGAGCGACCAGATTAGATATTGTTCAGTAAAAGAAAACATGACAAGGTAGAATAAAATGTTATATTGTTTATGCATCCCAATAATGATTATTTCCGATTATCGATCTGCAGTTTATTAGTAATCGACAATCATTTATTTCACATAGATCGATCGATCAACCGATCCTACGATTAATCGCTCCAGCACTATTAACTGTTCTGCTCACAGAATGTTTTGATACAATTTTACATTGACATTTAGTTCAGTCATAGATCACTGTTTTCAGCAAACCCTCTCAGGTTTCACCGCACATACAATGATGTGCAGGCTTTCTCCCTGCGTTGATACTGAATTCTCTTGAACTCCCTATCTTCCCACTTCCAGACACAGATGTAATGACATTCATAGCTTTACCGTCATCTCCTAAGCATATAATCTAGAATCTGTTGTTCAGTTCACTAAAGCAGTAAAAAGGACATAAAGGACCATTTTACCAGTGTGAGCAAATGGACCGACAAAGTATAATGTTATCTGGGTTGTTGCGCTAATGAGGCCGAGCATTCGTTGCTTCCATCTGCTAATCTGTGTTGAGGAGCAACCGCAAGTAAATGGCCATGTTGTTAAAACCAGACCCGAGTCAATGTTACTTATCTGACTATCGGAATTCTGTCAGAGCTTACAGACTAACCTTTGCTAATATGACCGTACTTAGTTTTCCTCTGTCAAACCATAATGTTCCTTCCAAACAACTTCTAAACTCTTGACTTTCGGGTTTGAAATATTCCATGATTGACCAATGGGCAAGATAAGCATTTTCAGATTGTTCCCTTTGCTAGCGAGTCATGCTTCCTGTAAATTGAGCACTCAGAATGGAAAGAAAACTTTATATCGTTGGCCTCACAGTGTCTGTTTGGGAGGCCCAAATTTCTGTATTATTTGAATGTTTTTCTCATCTGAAATGAAACCTTTTGATGTCAACTGATTTCTGCAAGTTGCTGTCACTTCCAAGCCCATCAAACTGAAATATATTTTCTCATGAGATATCTCATTGTTACCAAAAAGCACATTGAGAGAAGTTTAGCAAATTTCATTTACCCATTTACATTTTAAGGATGAGAGCAGCCAATTCTGTCTAAGGGTAACAAGATCATTGAAGATATGTCCTCTGTTGATACTGGTACATTTATATGCATCACCTACGAGACAACACTTTGCATTGAAATAACAAAACTTACTTTTGTTGCTTCTGTGTACAGAGTAACGACCGACCATATAGTAAATTCTGAATAATGACCAACCATCATGTGGAATTATGTGTCTCCTATCTTAAAGGGGCAGTAGCACGTTTTTTTTAGCTCAAATAAGCTGATGAAATGTATTTGAAAAATAATGTCACTAATAGTAAAACACCGTTCTCTCTTGGGGAAAATAAAGTTTTAAAATGAGTGGTTGTTGCCTTGGGAATTGTTTTTGTAATTCAAAATAATAAAATGTATTCACATTATTTTGGCCACCATGCAATTTTTGCTTTATACGCAACACCATTATTACCACTACGATTAATTGGTTTGTGTAATAAGATGTTTTACCATCCTAAGTAAATATAAATGATATAAACTATCATTATAAATGGGAAATTAAAAAAAATAAAATTGGTAAAAAAACGTGCTACAGTGCCTTTAACTCTTTCCCTGAAGCTCACAGCTGAGACTAGGCACAAGACAAGACCGTTCAGCAAGCAAGAAAAACACATTATCTCTTTACCTGAGGACTTTATCTTACTATTCTGAGTGGTTGAATAACAGGAATCATTAGTTTATCTAGGTGTCCAGGGGCTTTGATTGGCTTACTCTGATCAGACCTGCCTAACCAGGTAAGCTACTGATAAACACCATCTTTTATCTTGTATATCTCTATAACTTAATTATTGTAAGGTTAGAATTGATCACGTCAATGATTATGATCAGTAAAAATCAAACTCAGTAAGACAGCATTGAATATCAAAATTAATTTTCAAATTGAATAAAGTTATTTTCGACAACTTTGACAACATTTTACCGACGAATTTACACAACCCTTACCAAAGGTTTACAGATAATTTCTTGAAACTAGTCATCTTTCCTGTAAATAAGCCACTCAAATTTGTAAATTAAGTAAACAGTTTAAGTATTGAAATTATTTTCAAATGACACCAAGCAGAATTACACATTTGAAATGAAATTGATGAAACCTGTAATACGAAAAAACCTTCCAGTCACCTCACCGTAACTATTTAACATCTCTCGTTAACCTAAATACACGAGTCACCAATAAACCAACAACCCTAAACCTCCACTGTCAGAATAACATGAGTCCCTCATCCTCGCTGACTGTAAACAGAAAGCGCCCTTGGAGGTCCCAGATTTCTTCTCCAAGCCATAAATTGGTCAGCTTACAAACACACCTGTACACACAGTGGACTCTGCTAACTCAGTTTAACTAGCGCCAATGTGTAAACTACCATCTGGACCTTCAGGTGCTGCTATGTAACTGGAACTGTTTATGATACAGGTATCTACCCACAGAACAATGCTAGTTCGTGACATGTTTACAGATTCCTCAACATATCAGTATATGTCATAGATCAATTTGTGGAGATACCTTGTTTGGTAATAGTGTATCCAGAACTTTTTTGGTAATTTTGGTACTATTTGTATCCAAATGTTGTCCACTATGACACTTTATTGATACCTTTCTTGATAACGTCCAATTAGTTTACTTTAAAGCTTTTCTTTGATGGTGAGAAAATTAGCAGTTGAGTTCGGGACACTGATATTACTGAATTTTGAGCTTTGACAAATTTGCATGTAATCATGACAGCCATAACCATTTTGTGCTAAGGCTGTTTTGATGGAGGGGGCCCAGTCTCAAGTCAGGCCGACATGCCTTAATCTGTTTTGAAGACTTAGGAGTGTTTGTCTCAAGCTGTCGTGAACCCAGACAAAGCCTTAAGAAGAACATTTGTTGCATCTTTGATTAGACTGAAGAGCACAGAAGTCCTTTCATGATAAAGCCTCTTATTCAGAATGTCAATGTATTCCAGTCAAACGTCATACCTTCAAAGCCAATTGCTTTATGATTTTGTGATAGCAATTTTTAAAAAATGTTGATCCTTTTTCATCTGGAATAACAATTTCAATTCGAAAACATACAATTGAGATGAATCAAGGCTAATGTCCTATTTGCAAATTCTCCTCTTGCATCTCCTTAATTTCTGTATGAAATGATACTGTCATAGCATATCACCTTGCAGGAAGTCGATTCCGAAGCCCAAAAATGATTTTATAATCCAACACTTCAAAAGCTGCAATTCTACTTACTTGAACATTAAGCAGCTCTGGTATAACTTTCATAACTAACCTGCAAAGTGCCATTGAGCTTTTTTTTTTTTTGGTGATTTACCAAGATAATTTTGTAGATATAACACTGAGACTATTAAATAGGTTTATTTATAGGACTAATTTATAGGGGTATAATTACCAACTTCTAATAGATTCTCTATTGCTCCTCACATGACTGACTAGATGGGCAGTTGCAAGGTTATCATTTTATTTTCTGAATTGGGAGGAGGGGGGGGGGGAGGAGATAGGGAGAGAGAGATAGCCCAGTGGTTGGCATGTTCGGCATCAGATGAAGAGCCACTTGGGGCTCAGCAGCTTTGTCTGCAGTAGAGAACTGTTCTATTGAATTTCAGCATAGTACCACCCATGGTTCGCTAGTTGCAGCCAATGCTCATAGGTTTCACGGCAATGCATAGCCACCATGGTGTTGCAGGCTTTCTCCCTGCCATAATACTAGCAGCCGTGATATAAGTGAATATTTTCTGAATTAATTTTAAGTGCAAAAGCTTTCCTGGGGACTATGTTGCCGGAATCCAAAGAAGTCATTTAGGCTTTTCCATGAGGCACAAATAGAGAACGAGGAATGTTTGCGCAGGTAAAGGGTGCGGGAAATGATTGGTACAGCAAGAAAGCAAACCTAAGCCTTGATCATCATTTCATCAACATTCACGTCTTTCCTGGCTCTCCATTAACCTAATTCAGCAGAAGCAGCACTGGGGATGTAGAGAAACTTATTATTGCTACAATTACTCTGCAGATTAGCACGAGTCAATAGGGACATATTGAGGGGCTTAGTCAGCATGGCCGATGGACTATTCATCCCTGTCAAAGGGAATTTACCAGAAATACAGAGACACACAGCTTTACATGATTGGGCTAAAGTGAAGTTGCAGATCATACTCATCCACAAGTCACTTGCTGTAATCACATTTTGCATGGAAAGCTTTTCATCTCTCAAAGTCGCCTTTATGCTTAGACGTCGAAAATGCTCGAGTTTGAAATAAGTTCTTTGTTTGGATCTTGTGGTCTTAACAGATGAGACGATATTGAGGAAATGTTAGTCGACAAAGGACGACCGCTCAAACTTGCTTGTTAGCATTTTTGCATATATTTCTGCCGTATATTACTGGAGGGATGTAGTACAAGTAAATGATGTGGTGCAATTTTATTGCAAAGTTCAAGGTATTTCTACTGCTGCATAAATGCTATCAAATTCTTTTGTTCTTTTTACTTACGCAAAATATTTTAAATGGAAAACGTGAAAATTAAACTTGTGGGAAATGTGAATACATGGATTAGTTTAAAAAAAGACTTGATAAATCTAACTTGACAAGAAGAAAATTTAAGATCTGATTTCCAGCATGTTATTTGTGAAAATTGGCTAAGATTGTTTTAGACAACTAATCATAAGTCTCTTTTATAAATCAAATCTTGTGCATGTGTGTACACATCTTGATCTAATACCTGTGAAGCTTGATAATTGACCGTTTCATCAACGCCTTGTATTCAGGAGAAGTTGCTAAGAGTTCACACCAATCTACCATTATGGTCTAAATGTATCCTCATTATCAGTACGTAATTAATTTAACCCATTAGGCGACAAGGACCAGAAATCCCAGGACATTTTCATCCCATTGTGGGAGTTAATTATACGATTGTCCCTGAACATATTCTAAACCGTTGCTCCGGGGATTTACAAGAATATACAGGAGTGAACTGTTTGAGAGGCATTCTAGAAGTTGGTGTAATGGAAAGACATGGAATTTATGGATGTTCAACTTCTTTATTTGAAATTATTTCACAATGGCGATGTTTCGGTTTTGATCACCCCCTCTCCCAACGATCTGCACACCCCCTCCCCTAAATGATGGCCCCCTCTCCCAACGATCTGCACACCCCCTCCCCACTAATGATCGATCACCACCTCTCCCTAATGATGAACCTCATCTGCCTTCTCCAATTTGGATTCAAGATTGATTACATCATCAGAGCTGGCATGTGTCACCTAACCGTTTGTTCTTTTCAGATTAAAAAATAATTTTTTAATGTTTTTTCATCGAATATTACCCTAAATATTTCAATTTTGTCTCCAACACTAACATGAAAATAGAATGTGAAAATGTTGAGTGTTGAATGTCTGATAATGGCGATGTATTTTGGATGTATTTGAAGAGAAATAGGAAGGCCTGACAGGGTGGTAAGTGTCTAGAAAATACGAACAAAATTGTGGTAAGTGGTCCAAAACGTTTTTGATTCACTAAATAAATTAATGTGGATCGGTAAGTCCACAATTTCATATGGATTGGTAAGTCCACAAATTTAAAATTAAACATACTGGGTCGGTAAGTGCAAATTGTACTGATATATGGTAATAAATTCTATAAATTAGTATTTGGCTTGGTAAGTGCATCAACTAGTCATGTTGCTAATGGCTTCGTTCCTTATTTCTCTTCAGACTTCAACCAAACATGATGGCCTATCGTGGCATCCATGTTGCCTATACATACGAAAGATTGCACATTAAACAGTTCCCTAGGTTTGTATGTGTGGTAAGGCCGTGGGCTAATTCAATCTGGACAAGATCCTTTCGGCCTTCACTCATTTTAAAATCAAACCTTGATCATCTTGTCCGTTATGCAATATAACTATCTCATATATTCAAAATTTCAGTTATAAAACGTTTTCGGGCATTTATTCAAAATTTGGGTCCAAAAGTACATAGGCATTTTTTAAATTTAAAAAAAAGAAGCGAACTCGCACAAAATATGTCACATGCATATTAAAGTATATAAGGATGGGGGCGGGAAATAGAACAATGATAAAAATATTAAAGATGTGGCATAATTTTGTAGCGAGCAGGTAAGAAAGGGTGAAAAGATTCTTAAAAGCACGGGTAAGTTATCGGTTATGACGGGTAAGTTTATGTATGGTTAACGGGTAAGTTATCGGTTATGACGGGTAAGTTATTTCGGGTAAGTAAACAATTCCCGAGGAGGACTGCAAGATAGATGGCGTCGTTTCCATGGCGACCATGTATGCGCCTTTGCAAGTCTGTCCAAGAATTAGGAAGGGATCCTGGGTAGGTTGGGAAGCGTAAGTTTTCAATATTTTCAATCTTTCGTGTGAATTAGGGTTTGTAAGCTTTTCGACATCACCGTCAAAATTATATTTATTTACTGCCCTTACTGGGCTTGATCTATATGTGCAGGTAGGTATCTAAGATGAATATTAACATGGTAAAGTTATTTTCAGGAAATGCTATCATTGCGGAAATAAATTCTTCTTTTGTTTTGCCATAGATCCACATTTTGAAGTAATCAATATCATAAGCATTTTGAATGAATTGACTTTCACCTTCTCTGTTCTCACACTGGTAAAAGAGTTCTAAGAAGGGAGATAACTCTGATATGTGGATCTATGAAATTTTTTTTTTTTTTTCAGCGGTTTGGTGAGGTGAGAAAAGGACTACAAATAATGCAAAAATTCTACACCCTACAAATAATCATTTTAGATCAAACCTGAGAGTAGATTTCTGTTCAACTAAAATGCGAGATATACATTGTCCCTTTTATGCACATTTTGTTTTGATAATTAAAAAAGCCCTGCAAAAAATTGCATTTAATGAATTTTGAAAATTAAAAATGGAGTGTGGAATTTCTGTAACTTTACAATTTCAATTTCTAAAGGATTCCTGCAAGGTAGACATTTAGCTCATCTTCTTTTTATACGATTTGTTGACAGCTGCGTACAAGCATGCGGATGGTAAGAAAATTGATGGTCGGCGAGTCTTGGTTGATGTAGAGCGTGGGCGAACTGTAAAGGGATGGAGACCGCGACGACTAGGTAACGTTAAGGAGATCGAGGGTTCTATCGTTTTTTGTGGAAACAAAATTGGAGAGAACATTCCTGATTTCTCATATATGGTATTACATGCAAATTGAACAATCCATGTGAAACATTACTTAGGGTTTTGCAAAAAAAAAGCAAGATGCCGGACAATCAGCAACAGAACTGCCTCTTTAAAGAAAAATTCACACAAGTCAGAAATATTGCATCTTTTCAGGTCAAAAAAGGGTATCAATTTAGCCTGAGGTACTCTTGATATGTTCATCTATATATTTATGAACGGTCACCAAGAAATTTGCTTTGAGTGCTTTGACTCAGATATGCTACTATTTCAACATCCAAAGCTCTTACCTTGGCATCGAGGCTTCTATATCCGTCCCGAGAACTACAAGTGCCATCCTTGTCAAATCCCAGAGCATTCATAATTGCTTAAACCTCGGCAAGAAGTAAATTTTAAAATGTTCAATTTTACTTATCTAAATTGAATAACTTATTTCAGATAAGAAGATATATATTCATTTAGCTGTTATCATTTGAGATAGATATTCTCAAACCAGTCTCAAAATTGCAAATGGCCGCCCTGTATCCATATCTAAATCTGGCAGCACAGAACGCATACGTCTGTGCACTTTACTTACACATTATGGAATGAATGACATGACCATTTTTGTCCATTTGTTTAATTGTTTGAATGATTAATAGTTTTGGCGAGTGTAGCAATCAAATTCGGTCTCGCATGTGAAACCCGTAAAGCGATGGAGTAATGATGGCAGAACACTGACGCTCCCTTCACATGCAAATTTGCCATTACGTTGTGAGCAATGGATATAATACGTATACGGCAAGAGTTCATTATTGTTAACACTGAGTAAAGGAAAGCTGTATTTGTTTTTCTTTATTGTAAACATCGAAAACACAAATGAAAGAAAGCTATTTATATTTTTCTTCACCTTGAATAGACTTTGCTTGAAATGAATGATTGTGTATTGTATATTGACAATGTGAAAATGGATATTTTATACTTTGAGTTACGAAATGCCCTTCAAGTTCTTGCATCAGAATGGTTTTGATTGAATAGTTGAATTCCTTATTGTATTTTGAATAATGAGCTTACTGTAACTTGAATATAATGAATATTGTAAGTGTGATTACAGAAAGGATTGTATGCATTATATATATGAGACACTTATGTATTTCAATATCAATGAATGACTCTTATTTTAATAATTGAAGGCAAAATGTATATCTATTTAAAATTTAAATTTAAATTAAATTTAAAATCAAAGAGTACATACAAATCAATGAAGTTGTCAATGCTTCACTTTCCCAATGAAGAAATGCAAACTTTCAAAAACCTTGACAATGCGCATTGTCTCATTTCCGACTTTATTATGTTTCATATTTCTCTTGTAACCATGGTTTCTGGAACTGTTACAGGAGGGGGACTTGGAGGTACGAGAAAAGGAGGACCAGACGAGAATACAAGATTCTCAGGACGTGATGAATATGCCCGAGACGGGTATGTTACATCATTTCTGGTACAATATTTGAAAACTCTGACTTGGACACTTCAAATTTGTGATGGATGTTGCCGATGTGGTTGTTACAGGTTGCAAATAAAATAAAGAGGGTAAAATTTAACCTGGTGGCTTACTTTCGAGTGGTGAGAGATAGGCCTCTGATACTTGTTAGGTCTATCCCTGTAGACAACTAATCTAACATCATATACCTTCACCTAGGTGGAGGACCATTTTCTTTAAAACTTGAACAGATTTTTAATTGATCTGTGATAGGCATGTGTATCCCTTGTCCCAAGCCCAATCTGCTGATATCATAATATTTTACATTGTGAACTTGACGGGAGACATAATATCTGGAATTATTACCTTGGCCATAACTTTGATGACAAGTCACATAATAAAGTCAGACATTGGAAAATAACCTTTTCGGAAAATCCATAATTTCTCAGTCTTTGATAATTTACATGGGTTTCCTTTGTCAAGAGACCATTCAGATGAGGTTAAATCCCGCCAGGGGCTCGGCAACTTTGTCTGCAGTAGATAACTGTTCTACACGCAGAAAGGTTTGGGTGCAATGCTACACTGAATTGTGGTTCGCTAGTTCCAGCCGTTGCTCGCAGGTTTCACAGCAATGCATAGCCACATGGCGTTGCGGGCTTTCTCCCTGCCATAATACTAGCAGCCACGATATAAGTGAAATACTCTTGAAAGCGGGAAACCCCAACTCACCTCAGATGAGGTTATAGTTTTTCAAGCTGATCAAAGATCATCCCATTTTAAATGCAGATCCAAGATTAAAAATTTTGAACCTTAAGCGACCTTAAACTCACTCACTTACTTAAAATGTTAACTGCTTATAAGTTTATCGATTCTACGTAAATATGGCACACTGTGGTTTCGCACACACAGCGCTCCTGTTCCCTGAGCTTTTATTCAAAAACATTTATTAATAGTAAGCTTTATAATTTGCTCGAAACAAGACACCGTCATCTTGACAGGTGTTAAATCATATCAATTATTCTAAGTATTTACTCTGCCTTCTATTCTCATTCAAATCTCCCATGTAAATAACATTCCTTAATCGTTTTATTTTTGGATTTTGATACGCAAAAATTTCCTTCCTGTTAGTATTTTTCAAATTACGCAGGTGTATAATAATTGACAAAAATATGTCTTTGGAAAAACTCCAATCTGCTGAAATTCTCCAGATCATAATCATATCAAGGTTTCATACATAACTTCAGCCTGAAGCCATTAGCATTCCCGTTCTTTCTATCATGTTGGTTTATCATGTTAAGGTCACTAGCCTTCCTGTTTCAATGGCAAGTTAACGCTCGTCTCTTGAGCTGTGACAGAGGATTTTAAAAATTGGTGTTATGAAATAAAACGTTGGTTTAAAAAAAATACGTGAATGTAATCTGCACATCAGGGATCCAGAGCTGAGAGGGTGTTGGAAACATTTTGCATGTAAATTTTATGAGATCTCCGTGACCACCCACTTCTCCCCACACATTTATAGATTCGCCTGCCACAGGTAGTTTATTGGTTAACTCTTTGAGCTAACAGGTGGTAGATTTTCTCTCTGGGTTAACAATATCCTCCATGATTATTGTGAAATACCCTTGGAAAGATGTTAAATTGTAATCACTGGACCTCGAATTTTACAATATACACACTGTTACCGGCATGTGACATTTCTCATTGAATACCATGTATATCTCATTTCATTAACTGGAAGTCTTATAATTACACCTTGACTGCGCCACTTATGAGTACATACATTTCTATTTCACTCATTGAGATATACCTGATATCAGATGAGAAATGTCAAGTATTCTCTTTTTGTTTTCTAGACTGGGCTAATTTAAATGTAGTCATCAATTCAAGGAGTATAGATTCATTATTAATAGGCTAGTGTGCACAGCGACTAAGAATTGAAGTTTGTTGATTCAGGTTTTCATAATATATAACCCTAGTTATTTATATCACACCCCAAAGAATGGATCTGTATATATCCCTCCCAAAGGAGATCTGTATATATCCCTCCCCAAGTAGATCTGTATATATCCCTCCCCAAAGAATGGATATGTGTATATCCCTCCCCAAGGAGCAGATCTGAATTTATCCCCCCCAAGGAGCAGATCTGTATATATCCCTCCCCAAAGAATGGATATGTGTATATCCCTCCCCAAGGAGCAGATCCGAATTTATCCCCCCCAAGGAGCAGATCTGTATATATCCTCCCCAAGGAGCAGATCTGTATATATCCCTCCCCAAGGAGCAGATCTGTATATATCCCCCCCAAGGAGCAGATCTGTAAATATACACTACAGTGACTACCCATCTACTACTCTGCTGCATCTACTCACTGCATCCTCCGTCGTAGTCTCTAACTCTGACTCCTGCTCTTCGGTGACCGTTTCCATTATCATGTAAACACTAATCTTTATTTAAATCACAGCTTCCGAGGCGAGGACCGGATCCGGTCTCGCAGCAGAGAGAGAGAACGTCGGAGAAGTCGTAGCAGGGAACGAGAGAGGGAACGGGAACGTCCTCGTAGACGAAGCCGCAGCAGAGAACGTCGTCGTAGCCGCAGTAGAGAACGCAGGAGGAGTCGGGAACGGGAGGTACCTGAAGGTAGAACACATTGTTTGATTGGAGTCTTTACAATAAGGTTTCCTTACCTCAACTAGGATTTTGTTTAAACTAAGTGAGATTAAAAGTAACCAGACACAGAGCTGAACTTCACATGTCCAATACATAAGTGTGAATATTACTGACTGTGCACATGTTGTGATTCTGTAGTTCAAATACCAAATAATCAGTGCTGCATTTTCCCCAAATTTTATGTCTTAACACCAAAATTTACTTGAATTGAATTGAATATTACAGATGGAACTCGCACATATAATATGTTTACAAATATGTTTCATTCTGTAGAAGAGGAAGTGTCGCGCAAGGACAGGAAGCGGCCTCGCCGCAGCCGATCACGTGACCGTAAGCGCAGTCGATCTCGGGACAGAAAGAGGAGCAGACGCAGCCGTAGCAAGGAACGTCGCCGCCGTAGAGACGTGGATGATGGGTTCGATGACGTCATCGTCAAGCAAGAGAAGGAAGACGACTACGGATATGGAGGAATCAACGGAAGCGGAAACGTACAGGTGCCTGAGCCCGAAGCTCAGGACGAGGGACAGGGGGAGGCACAGGATTACAACAACGGACAAGAGGTCGTGCCCCCCAAGGAGGAGGAAGGAGTGGGCACAGAATGAGGATCTCAAATCTAGGATGTTCATCTATTTACACTTTTGTCCTGTGGTCTGATAGGCTGGTGATTTGTCCAATCCACACTGTTACCATTAGCAACTAACTCTGTGATTTGAAAGTTTGTGGCTAATTACATCTTGAGCCTATTCACACTATTACCCGTAGCACAGTGTATTGTGGTCTCATAATCTTTGCTATCCACGCAGTTTCCTTTAGGGGCACTCAGTCATGTGGTTTGAACTGGATTTTTGGCTGGGCACATTGTCGCTATATGCAGCGTCACCTTTTGCATTAAAGTCTAATATTTAGCACAGTGTTTTGTGGTCCGATGATTCTTGCTACCTTATCTTACATGTAAACTAGATGTGCTCTAATAAATTTATAGTTTTCGACTGTGATGTCTTGGAAAGATTGTCACAAAGGGTAGGTGTGTCAAAATTGAAAACTGGTAACTGCTGGAAGCTTTGTTACAGGATTTACGAAGCTGTTGTCTTAAAATGGCTGGTTGAAAAGTCAAAATGGTTGAATCGTAACCACATTTTCTTAAACATTAACATTGCTCGGTGAACCTTTTACAACACAACGAGTTGACTGTTTTCATCTCTTCCCTCCTAAATTTTCTCCCTTTTTTTCTTGGTGATTGCAATTTAATAAATATAAGGCTAGTCATATATAAGATATCTTTTCATGTTTATTTTTTTGGAGGTACTAATTAACAACATGCTGTTGTCCCATGTTCTTTCGCAACATAATTTTATTAAATTTAATTCTTTTACAATTAACAAAAAACTGGAGTTTGGGGCTTATTTTTTTTTTTCAAAAATAAAATAAAATTTAAGTGCTTTAGAACTTCTTCCAACAATAACTTAACAAACACAAACTATTGAATATTCTTTTCAAAATTTATCTTTCAAATGAATATAATTTTAACAAATTATTGGGTAAATAATAGAAACATTATTAAAAATTCCAAATCACTATTTAATCATGATGGTTCAGATGGTATGTATATAAGTAAATTTTGTATAGAGAAGTGAGAAAGGTGATGAAAAGTTCTTGTGCCGAAATTCACGAGAAATGTTTTCCATTTGTACGGTTTTAGCCTGTTTCGTCATTTTAGTTTCATTTTACATTTGTTGTCATTTTCTCATTTCATAGCTTGCTAAGGGCTTCATGTCTTCGCTTCATTGTCATCTTAAATCTTCTTGTACTTTTGTTTGTCCTGAATTGAAACAAATTAACTGTCGGAAGGAAAAGACTAAAATTTCTAAATTATCCTCCATGGTCTTGGTAATTTAAATAATAATTAAAATAATTGTCCATTGATTTTTTTGTGAAACCTAATAAAAGATCATTAGAAATGTTTTCAGTAATTTTAAGAATTTCAGCTCTAATATTGTTGAAAATTTGTATCTTTTTGTGTTTGATGTCGTAATAAAATTACAGAAAATAACTGGTTTGTTTTTCATTGTCTGATTTGAAACAATATTTTTCTAGTTGCTAAACAAGTTGGCATGGTAAAGATATAGAAATCCACGCTGTCCATCCCACAACACGAAAGCTGTTTATTTTTATCCCACCGGTATGTAATACCGTGGGATATAGTCAACGCCCCGTCCGTTTGTCCGTCCGTAATCATTTCGTTTCCGGAGCAGAACTCGAAAACCATTTATCATATCTTTCTTAAACTTCACTTATGTAATACACATTTACTGCAGTGGTGCCTTTGATATTTTCAGATTTTTTTAAATTTTTTTTTTTTTTCGTTTCCATAGAAACTTGTTGAATTTGGACTTTGTTCAGAGACCGGTTTGTTTCTGGAGCACAGCTCCAAAACCGTTCATCATATCTTCCTGAAACTTTGTATGTGTATTACCCACTAACTGAAGTGGTGCCTTTTGATATTTTCAGATTTCTGAATTTTATTTTTTTTTTCGTTTCCATAGAAACTTGTTGAATTTGGACTTTGTTCAGAGACCGGTTTGTTTCCGGAGCACAGCTCCAAAACCGTTCATCATATCTTCCTGAAACTTTGCATGTGTATTACCCACTAAAGTGGTGCCTTTTGATATTTGCTTCTGGAGCTGAAGTCTAAAACCCTTAACATACCTGAAACTCAGCATCTGTAATACCCACTAACTGAAGTACGGTAGTAGATACACAAGTATCTGTCAAAGATGTGTTTTACAAATTTTGTGGAACCGGTGGGATATGTCATCTTCTGATGACTCTTGTTTTATTCTTTGAACAGTCATAAAGCAGAAATGTTAATATATTTTTGTATGAGGGATAGTTGAAACAAACTGAACTCTGAGCATAATGAATATAAATGCTATTGGATTAAATCAAGGATCCTTGGATCAAGAGGTCCCACCAGGGGCTTGGCAACTTTGTCTGCAGTAAAGAACTGTTCTATCGGTACATGCAGATAGATTTGGGTGCAATGCTTCACTGAATTTCACAGAGCACCACCCAAAAAGCTGGTTTCAAGAGTATTTCACTTATATCACAGCTGCTAGTATTATGGCAGGGAGAAAGCCTGCAACGCCATGTTGGTATGCACTGCACTGAAACCTGCAAGCAGCGACTAGAACTAACGAACCATAGGTGGTACTGCACTGAAATTCATTGCACCCAGTTCTCTACTGCAGACAAAGTTGCTGTGCCCCTGACGGGATTCAAACCCCTGACCTCTTGATCCAGGGGGCGGGATAGCGCAGTGGTTAGCGCGTTCGGCTTCGGATCAAGAGGTCCGTGGTTCGAATCCCGCCAGGGGCACGGCAACTTTGTCTGCAGTAGAGAACTGTTCTACACGCAGTAAGGTTTGGGTGCAATGCTACACTGAATTTCAGTGCAGTACCACCCATGGTTCGCTAGTTCCAGCCGTTGCTCGCAGGTTTCACCGCAATGCATAGCCACATGGCGTTGCGGGCTTTCTCCCTGCCGTAATACTAGCAGCCGCGATATAAGTGAAATACTCTTGAAAGCGGCGTTAAACCCTAACTCACCTCACCTCACCTCTTGATCCAAAGCTAACGCGCTAACCACTGCACTATCCCGCCCCCCTCAAGAGAAGGAAGAGTTCGATGTAGGCAGGATGTTGTTAAGGTTCTGTGTATATTAGTTCTCCATGATATCGGGACACTTTTAGGTATAGAAACTTTGAAAGAACAACTTTTGGTTTCTCTCTCAGTTTTATAGCAGTTTGTATCATCATTTGAGGAATATATCTAAGACATTTGAATTGGAAGGAACTGAAAGTTAGTTTCAAGTCATGTTTGTATTGTACTGACACTGAACAATTTTGGTGATCATGCAGTTATTCAAGGTCATGTCAGGGGACGGGATAGCGTAGTGGTAAGCACGTTCAGCTTCGGATCAAGAGGTTTGGGGTTCGAATCTTGCCAGGGGCACGGCAACTTTGTCTGCAGTAGAGAAATTGTTTTCAAGTAGTAAGGTATGGGTGTAATGCTACACTGAATTTCAATGCAGTACCATCAGCGTCCATGGTTCGCTAGTTTCAGCCGATGCTCGCAGGTTTCACCCGAATGCATAGCCACATGGCGTTTCAGGCTTTCTCCCTGCCATAATACCAGCAGCCGCGATATAAGTGAAATACTCTTGAAAGCAGCTTTAAACCCTAACTCACCTCACTTCACCTCTAGAGAGGGGAAAAGCTGTGTGCAGACTCCTTGACCAATGGGATTATAAATTGTAAAATTGGTGACCCTGTGACACCAAATAGGGTCACAGGGGTCACGACTTTAAAAAACTATTTTCATATTATTCTAAAGAACCTCTGACCCTAGAGACTTGAAATTTCATGTACTCCTTGGCCAATTAGGATTCTAAATTATCGATTTCGTTATCCTGCGACCCCAACTATAGGTCACAGAGGTCATGACCTGAAAAGCTAGTTTTATCTTGAGATTGTATGTGCTCTTGAAAGGGAGGTAATTTAAAGGAAACAACAATGATGAATGAATTCTTCAAGTGTGTCTTTATTTGTAGGGGATTTTATCTCTGACGTCAAAGATAGGTCAGAGGGGTAAGGACCTTAACAACTTTTCATCTTCTCCGTTTAAAGTGCTCCCTATTTGTTGTACCTCTCACCTAGAAGTTGACGTTTTGATTTGTTAATGTATATAACTCCTGATGAGCTACAGAGCCAGTGGCTCTATTTTTTAAGGTCGTGACCCTATTTGGGGTCACAAGGTGACCTAATCTACAACTTAGAATCCCCAATTGCCAAGAAATATGCACATAAACTTTTACTTCACTGGACATTGGTTCTGGAAAAGAAGTCGAAAAAAGGTTTAAGATTGTAACCCCTGTGGCCCTATTTGAGGTCACCAAATCTACAATTTAGTATCCCCATTGGCCAAGGAGTCTGTCAGCTTTCTATAGAACTTTTGATACTGGAGAAGAAGATGAAAATAGGTTTTGAAAGTTTTGTCAGTATGTCGCTTTGCAGGTGCTGCACGAGTTTCTTGTAATAATTTTCGGCACGAGCTTTTTTTGCACTTTTCTCAGCTCGTCACGTGCTGCACGTGTTTCTTGTATATTTCGTCGTCTTGCTGAAAGAAATTCTTATTTAAATCGTCTCACACGTGCTGCACGAGTTTCTTGTTCATGAAGTCGAGCAATCGCTTCAAAACGGCAAAATGTAGTTATTTTTATCTGTTCATTCCGATTCCCTGTGGAAATTATGAACTCTGTCTCCACTTTCCGAAGGTTTAATTTGACATTAATCCTCCTCCAAGGCCATGAATAGATTCTTATATAGCCATAAGATGTGAAACCCAAATCTTTAATAAACTTAGTCACTTGATATTACTTATTTGACCTTTCATCTTACTTAGATGGCAGGATATAACTCGTCAGAAACCCGACTCGATACAAAGCAAGTAATTGTGGGCTACAGCTAACGTTATTAGAAACCCGTGCCATTTAGAAATGCGGTCCAAAATGTTACATTTCTTCACTGTCTGCAGTTCTACGAATTCTTGTATCCATTGCTTCCGAGGCGGAGTATATACGTAGCCAACTGATCGACAACAAACAACTTCAGGCTAGTTCACACTGTGTGATAAGTAGTTACAACTTGTTGTATCAACCTATAATCGTCACTGTTTGAATGTATGTCAGGTGATTATTCGATACGGATGTTCTCACAGTGCAACTGAAGTTAGTTTCTACAAGTCCTAACTGGAAATCGTACCGTGGGAACAGGCCTTTATCCATTCAATGAGATCTCTCTAAATTTAGTTCCATTTGAAGTGCAGTAAAATTTCAAATATTCAGCATGTGTAGTTCCAACCTTGAGTGAGTTTTTGTTTAACGTTGCTTCGGCACTATCGCAGCCGTTTACGGCGCCTTATATTAAATGCAGTACATATTTCAGAAAACTATATATTGACCAGTCTCCAAATTCTATTCCCGCTTATAGATAAGACGCGGTACATATTTCAGAAAACTATGTATTGACCAGTCTCCTAATTCTATTCCTGCTTTTAAATAAGACGCAGTAGGCCTACATATTTCAGAAAACTATATACGAGTATTTACCAGTCTCCAAATTCTATTTATTCTTATAAATAAGACACTCTTGAAGATATGTGTTATTTAAAGTTGCAGTTATGAGGTTTTGGGAATCTAGTTTACGATTTTAGAGAGTTATTCGTAATATCAAAATGATTATTATCCTCGATAATTCAGAGTATACGTTCCGACAAGTCTACACTTTATGTTCTCAGTGACAACGTTTAACAACTCCACATTGTGATTATGACGTAATGTCAGCTGGTAAGAACTAGCATTTCACGTCGCACAAACGCCAAATTGGGCTACAGAAGATACACGTGCATCGTCATTCAATCTTTCAAATAATTTTGAAACCAATTGCAGACGTCAAATGCTAACTGTAAGATTTTTAGCTCATCAGGCCTGAAAGGCCCGATGGGCTTATGGCATGGGATGGCGTCCGTCCATCCGTCCGTCCGTCCGTAAACTTTTCGCTTTTTCGACTTCTTCTCCAGAACCACTGGGTCAAGGTAGCTGACATTTTGTTTACAGACTCCTTGTGCAATGGGGATTCTAAATTGTAGATTTAGTGATCCAGTGACCCCAAATTAGGGCCTCACAGGCCATAACCTAAAAACCTATTTTCATCTTCTTCTCCAGAACGAAAAGACCTAGAAGGCTGTCATGTTGTGTAAAGAGTCTTTAGCCAATGGACATTCTAAATTGTAGATTTGGTGACCCTGTGGCCCCAAATAAGGGCCCCACAGGCCATTACCTAAAATCCTGTTTTCATCTGTTTCTCTGAAACAAAAAGACCTAGAAGGCTGTAATATTGTGTGCAAACTCTTTAGCCAATGGGGATTCTAACTTGTAAATTTGGTGATCCTGTGACCCCAAATATGGGCCACAGCCTAAAAAAACCCTTTGAAATTGAATTTTGAACTGATATTTTATGGCATTTCAATCAAATTTTCCCTAATAAAATACCTGAGAGAGAGTCATCTCATCTTTTAGATATGTGAGTCCTAACTTGGGTTTGAGAAATGCAGAAATTGAGAAAAAAAAGTAACTTTGCAGTTAATCTTATCTAGTAGGAATGTGAAATATATTTTGAAGATCAAGTCTCCATGCATTAGAGACATGTTTGTCAAATTGATGTAATCAATGTGAAATGAGAACTATTGAATAGCCTATGAACTGAATATTGTGGATATTATAAAAAAAACATAAAAATCTATTTTCATCTTCTTCTCCAGAACAAACTAGGAGGAATATTGCGTTCAAAATGTTTAGATGTTTGGATGAAAAGGCTAAGAACCGATAAAATTGTGCAAAGATTATTTAGCCAAGGTGATTCTAAATTGTACTATGTACCATGAGATTCATCACATTGCCTGTTCTCTCTAAGCCTTATACAGTTAGATCAGTGATGCCAGTGTTTTGTGCAAGGCAGAGGCTATTACATAATTTGGCTGTAAAAGCACAGCTGGCTTGTAACCAGAGCCAAGGGGTCAGCATATTGCATAATTTCCTGTGTGTTGACATTGCTGAGTGCTCTCTCTCACTTTCAAGACGAAGATTTGTCAGGGCTAGGGATTATGCATTATATTGAGACAATATGTTTCTGTCTTCATCATCAAACAATATAAACCCTAATGAGCTACAGAGCCCATGGCTCTATTTTTTTTGTATAGTCGTCGCCCTGTCCGTCCGTCCGTAATCATTTCGTTTCCGGAGCAGAACCCGAAAACCGTTCATGATATCTTTCTGAAACATTCCATGTGTATTACCCACCAACTGAAGTGGTGCCTTTGGACTTTGTTTAGAGGCAGGTTTGTTTCCGGAGCACAGCTCCAAAACTCATCATCATATCTTCCTGAAACATTGCATGTGTATTACCCACTAGCTGAAGTGGTGCCTTTTGATATTATTAGATTTCTGAAATGTTTTTTTCCGTTTCCATAGAAACGCGTTGGATTTGAATTTTGATCAGCGATAGGTCTGCTTCAGGAGCAGAACTCTAAAACCCTTCATCATACCTGAGACTCACTAACTGAAGTATAGTAGTAGATATAGAATTATCTGTTAAAGATGTGCTTTACAAATTATGTTGGACCGGTGGGATATGTCATCTTCTAATGACTCTTGTTTAAAAATCATCACAATTTGGCCTTCCAATGGAATGCCGACAATGCCAGACATGAGACCATTGGAATACTGAGGGCCGGGATGAGCTTACAGTACCATTTCACGTCTCCATTCACGCCATGCACAAACCAACTCGATACTTACTCCTTCGTGTGTGTGTGTGAATGTCACTTTGTAGTGCACAGGCTTTCCATTTTGACGTTACAACTTCCAATTTTGGAATCGTAAATGGTTAAAGTAAAGTTTAAAGAGGCAGTAGCACTTTTCGCTCAAATAAGTTGATGAAATGTATTTGAAAAATAATGTCACCAATAGTAAAACACCCTTTTCTCTTCGGAAAATCAAGTTAAAAATGAGTGTACATGGTTCGGTAAAGCCATGTTCACATTAAAATGGTCACCATGCAGTTTTTGCTTAATACGCGACACCGTTATTATCACTATGGACAATATTGGTATAATAAGATGTCATAAGATGTTTTACCCTCTAAAGTATATATAAATGACAATCTATCATTATAAATGGGAAATTCGAAAAAATAAATTTTAAAAAACAAACTGCTACAGCCCCTTTAAAACGATCAAGTAATTCCTATCCTTATTTATTTCGGTTTACGACACTGATACATTTGGTGTTGCGTAACTTTTGTTACTGGGTGTATACATCGAGGATGAATGATTATGCGATAACAGGCAACTTTAAGCTACCACTTTTGATAAGATTTCAAAATTCAAAGCATACAAAAACAAAATTATCTTTCTCCAGCATTTAAGATGACCAAGGGCTATAATTAACCATTAATCATGTGAAAATGTCATCTCCTTTGTTTAAACCGTTTGATATTTAGACATTGCAAAACACGAGCATTGCTTCAAACGCTTTACTTTCATAACTAGATTCTTTAATCACACATCAATTTCATTATTTAGCAAACCAGCTCAGTGGCTAGAGCGCCCGCTCTTCACCCCGAGTCCGAGTTCGATACCCGATCGCGTCTTACCTAAAGGCGTTAAAGGGGCAGTAGCACGTTTTTTCGCTGATATAAGTTGACGAAATGTATTTGGAAAATAATGTCACCAATAGTAAAACACCCTTTTCTCTTCGGAAAATCAAGTTAAAAATGAGTGTACGTGGTTCCGTAAAGCTATGTGAATCATTTTTGTCATTCAAAATAATAAAATGTGTTCACAATAAAATGGCCGCCATGCAATTTTTGCTTTATGCGCAACACTGTTACTGTCACTACATATAATTGGTTTGTGTAATAAGATGTTTTACACTCTAAAGTAAATATAAATGACATTAACTATCATTATAAATGGGAAAATTGAAAAAATAAAATTGGCAAAAAATGTGCTACTGCCCCTTTAAAAGACGTTGTTTCCTTGCTTGGCGCTCAGCATTATCAGGGCAGAACAACATTTTATCTTATTTTGTTTGTTTGTTTGTTTTGTTTTGTTTTGTTTTGTTTTGTTTTGTTTGCGACGAATGCATTCATTGAAAAAATGCCAACTAATTCTGCTACCACACAAACATAAAAGAACAACATTTTCTGGATAAAAATTGCCCAAAATCAATACTGAAATCCGCTTACTCGATGGCGTTGATATTTAGAAAGGTTTCTCCATCTGTGATCTTATTTGCCAATAGATTTATACAGATTAGTCATACTTTCTGAACAAAAAGGGAAAGCAAAGACGATAATATTCACCCGAGACATTTCTCGCTTCTTGGTCCTCTAAGAAGAAATCAATCGGCCCGGCGTTACCTAACAACAGAATGGTCTGGGAATACTATAAGAATAAGTAATGGTACTCGACACGTGATATCTATCAGGAATGAACAGCCTGAGATTTATCAAGATGATAACAATCTCCTGGGATTGACGCACTGAATGTTAACATGTATAAACTCCAAGTTTGTTGTTTATACAAAGGAACTGTCGGAATGTCTTTATCGCTTTAGCATTGTGCAGTTTTGATACTAGCCTGTCTTCCAGACCCAATCATTTATAGTGAGCCTAGGCAAGTCTTTGAACAAGAGTACAGAACTCAGTTTAAAAGGAACACATATCAGAGACTCCTTTTTAGCTCATCTGGCCTAAAAGGCCCGATGGGCTTATGGCATGGCATGGTGTCCATCCGTCCATCCGTCTGTAAACTTTTCGCATTTTCGTCTTCTTCTCCAGAACCACTCGGTCTGGGGAGCTGGAGTTTTGTGAACAGACTCCTTGGCCAATGGGGATTCTAAATGGTAAAATTGGTGACCCTGTGACCCTAAACCCGACTTTAAAAACCTATTTGCATCTTCTTCTCCAGAACCAAAAGGTCGTGAAAGCTGAAATGTTGTGTACAACTTCCTTGGTCAATGGGGATATGAAATTTCGTGACCATCTCTCATCTTTTTCATGTGAGAGTCCTAACATGTGGTTTGAGAAATGCAGAAATTGAGAAAAGAATAACTTTGCAGTTAATGTTATTCAGAAGGAATGTGAGATATAAGTCGACTAATATCTACATTATAGACATGTTTGATGTAATCAATGTGTAATGAGAACTGATGAATAGCCTTTGAACTGAATATTGTGACAGGCGGCAAAGGAATAAATTGAAGAGGAGTTAAGAAATTTGGTATTTTACATGAGATATGTGAACTGAATATGACTGGTGATAAAATGATAAGATAAGACTATTAAAAGTAGCTACATGAGATCATGACACCAAATATTCTTCTCCAGTACAGAAAAATAGGTAAGTGTGAAGAAAATATAATTCACTGGCTGTGAGTCCAGGGTCTGCATGTTGTGTAATTGCTTTGTGTTGACCTGGGCAGTGACCATGGTAGAGAGATGCAAACAGTAGCTGTCATTGCTAATACACAGATGTTTCAGGTTACAGTTACAGTCTGTGTGTGAGGCTGGTTTAGTCTTAGACTTTTATTAAATATTGAAAAAGAGCCTATGAGAAACGGGATTTTCAGAAACATATCAGGGCTCCTTTTCATCATGTAGTAAGTGTTGAAATTTCCAGTATACAAATCAGAACTAAAACAATAAAATGCAAAAGTCTATAATATCTACATGAATGTGGATTAATATGTAGCCAATTTTAATAATAAATTTTAAGTTCAATGACTGGGCAATGCCTTATTATGTGATATCTTGATCTTTTCCTCAGAGATAATTTCCTAATGAGCTTCAGAGCCAATGGCTCTATTTTTTTATTTTCACATTTTGTAATTCTACAAACAAATCATTTCAGAGTCTAAATGTAAGTTTTTTTTATTTGCTTTATCCTATCCCAATGTTTTGCCAAAATCTTAAAAACCGTTTGTTTATATATAGCACGTGTGTTGTCAGCCAATAAAACGTCGTGATTTGAAAATTTGATGATCGCATATCAATGATCAATTGTGCACTATCAATTTTACTCGATAAGTAATTTTATTGTCTGGTTATTTATAGCGCAATACTAGGCGAAAGCTGCTGATACAATCAGGGGATTGTAATAGACTAATCGCGTGGATACATATATTCTTATGGAACAGGATGTTTGTTTATTGAAATTTAGAACTTTATACCGATATTCGATTTTTGAAGTCTGTGAAGTTAACCATGTTAATTAAAACATACGAGTGTGCATTGCTTCAAATGTTTCACTCGATATTAAATGACACGCGTTTATACCTTAGCACACTACCCTTTGTATAGCTAAGAGAACGACAAGCTCGAGGCTTGTTCCCGGAAGTCTGAGATCGTGCCAGGAATCCTTTCCAGTGTGTCCATTCCCCATCATCTTGCCTGATCCTACGCGCAGATCGATGTAGGTGTGATGCAAGCAGCAAGTTCATTTACTAATATATTGGTCTGTTTCATCGCTTGGAACGAACTTGGACATGTTGGTCAACGTTCGCAGAATCGTAATCACATCGCGGAGTATATGGCCTATGTCGTTACAGTAATAAACATCGTATTCATTCACTTAATGTTTCAATAATATGTGGGTTGTCTTAGCTTGAAATAGTCTTCGATATTTTTGTTCGAGGTTCAAAGAATTGTAATTAAATCGTACATATACGCTGAACAAGAAATAAGGGACCCTTTATGTCCAACATATGTAACATACTATCCTCCGAAGCGTCGTGTACTGGTGTACGTGTATATTCGAAATAAAGAAGTTGTTATTCAGAAAATGTCTTATGTATTCCGCTTCTTAATGGGACGTCGTAAACATATATGGTCTTTATCATTACAGAACATCGAATTCATTCACTTCGTTATCTAATTTTGTATGTCTATAGATGGATGGTGACTAAAAAAAATTAGAATAATGCACTACGCGCTGCCGAGGGTCACATGCTTAAAAACATTATTTTAGGTGAGGTGAGTTAAGTTGGAGTTCAACGCCGCTTTCAAGAGTATTTCACTGATATACTGCTAGTATTATAGTAAGGAGAAAGCTCGCAACGCCATGTGCCTATGCATTGTGGTGGAACCTGCGAGCATCGGCTGTACGGGTGGTACTACGCTGAACTTCTGCTGAAATTCAGTGTAGCACGGCATCCACACTGCGTCTAGAACAGTTTTCTACTGCAGACAAAGTTGCCGTGCCCCAGGCGGGACTCGAACTCCATACCTCTTGGCGATAAGGATAAAAACTTATGCAAAACAAGAAGTATCATTGAAATTTACACATGCGATACAAGAAGAAATTTTTACCCACACTATTCATGTAAATTGCCCGGATAAAACCTGACGCAATACAAGAAATATCCCTTAAATTGGCACATGTGACACACAAGAAGAAGCTTTAACCAACAATATTTACATAAATTGGAAGTATAAAACCCGACGCAATACAAGGTATAGCCCAACTTCCCAATGCAAGGCATAACTCTTGCCAGTCTCCATTACTGACTGATTTAGACCTTGCAGTATTTCCCTAAGAAATCTGTGCTTAGAAATCCAGGCCCACTTTACATTTCTGGTGCAGCGATTCCCTATCTAGGCACAACAAAGCGAGGGAAATACCGCAAGGCTTAAATCAGCCAGTAATCGTACTGGCAAGAGTTATGCCTTGCGTTTGGAAGTTTGGTTTAGCCTTGAAATTGGCATTTGCCATACAAAAAGAATTTTTCATCCACAATAATTATCTAAATTGCCCGGATAAAACCTGACGCAATACACGAAATAGCCTTGAAATCGACCTATGCCATACAAAAGGAAGTTTTCACCTGTAATACTTATCTAAACTGCAAAGTTCTAAAGCGTAAAGAACACATATCTGATCGCTACGTTCATCACGATACTGTGTAAAAAAACAAATTCAAGTATTGACATAATTCTAGACATCAATATATATAAGAAATCAAGATGTTCTAAAATAACAACTTGTGTAGACACACGATGTGAAATAGAATAAATTGTGACAAAACAGTCTCATACTGTGTTGTGTCCCTGGGCGAGGAACTTCATCCATATTGCACTAGTCCACCTAGCTATGTAAATGGGTACCTGGACAAGTGAAATTTGGATCTATAACGAATCCAAACAACGGGAAGTTCAATCGTAATTGAAATGTTCTTTAAAACGACGCATAAAAAAACTTCGTTTAGCGTTTCACCTACATCCTAATTACGATATCGAGTTGTTATCCAGAAAATGTTCCCGTTCTTATGTATACCACTTCTAAATGTCCTTCAAAGCCCTGAGTTCCTGTGGTCGAAAGTACAATTTCTTCAGGGCAATAATAATTGTACGCTTTGAGAATGCTCATGCATTCAAGTAGCGCTTTACAAATGGACCATTATACTTGTTATTAAATCTGTGAACGTTGACCAACGTTCCAAGCGGTGAACCAGACCAATATTTCGATGAATGATTTGACTGGCTGTATCACACCGACCAACAACGATCTGTGGCCCGGTAACGGATCAGACGAGTTAACGCACTCAGACAATCTAGAGAGGAGGGATTCCGAGCACGTTCCCTGACTTCCGGTAACAAGCCCTGGACTGATCACAGGCACCCGAATGAACATGGTTTCTTGTCTTCGTTGCGCTGCACTACAGTGTTTAGCGCAGCGTAGCATTTTCAGAGAACCAGGCTCTACTGTAAGATTGTTCAGTCTCGTCTTGAAAATTAGTAACTTTGTTAGAAAAAGTTTGAATAATTTTATTGTCTTTCTGAGGTACAACGATAAAGGTGTGTAAATCCGGCGTATCGTCGAACAATGTAAAGATACCGTCGGCTACCCTCGTGTTCTTGTATACATACTTACATACATAGAAACATTTGTATAGCTCCAATATTCAGCTACTCAAATGCTCAAAAGTGCTTTTGAATTCGCTCGATAGCTGGATGTCACTAGTAACGTCAATATCATTCCATTGAGTATGCACCTTTGCAGCCATTAGGCGCACCCAGGTAAAGCAGCATCCTCAATCTTACGAGGTACCCATTCATAGCTGGGTGGATTACGACACAAATTCACAGTATTTCGTCCATGGATACTGAACGTTGCTGTTCCTGCAACTAGGTGTTGGTACGTTAAAAAACAAAAGGAAAAAAAAGAAGAAAGGTGTTGGTACGTATTCATGCAACCACCATCTGGTTATTTACCAACGGATTCGTGGGTTCTTAGGGGGCGCGATAGCACAGTGTTTGTTCGGCTTCGGATTAACATGTCCGGGTTTCGAATCCCGCCAGGGGCACGGCAACTATCTGCAGTAGAGAACTGTTCTACACGCATTAAGGTTTGGGTGCAATGCTACACTAAATTTCAGTGCAATATCACCAATGGTTTGCCAGTTGCTAGTTCCACCTCATGGGTGTGGCAGAAGGCCTAAATTTAACCACCAGGATTTGTACACGGACCTTTGACTTGAGAGGTCAGCATGCTAACAACTACACCTCTACCGTTCACTTTCTTTTAAACATTAGTATTGACCGAACACAGATATTTGGTATTTATCATGTATTTTGCTTGATACACAACACTTGATAATCTGTCCACGCTTGAGTAAGTGTTTTAACATCATAAACTCTGAAATTTTTGCACATTGTTGACATAGTATTGTTACCATATGTTATCCAATACACAGATTATATCATATAAGCTTCTATGTCATACTCTGTATGTTTACTTAAAGGTACATCCATTGTGTTTCATAACATTTTATATGGCTTTAATAAGGTGCCATATAATACCATATGTGCTTAGCTCAGTTAAAACAATTTCACTCAACTTATACTCAACCAAATATATCATTATCATTAGTTTTAAATGAAAATCTAGAACTATCATTGTACATTGTACTTTACGTCCAATTTACATGCACATTAGTTTTTTTCACCCATTAAACGATACCAACCCAAATTTGTCTTTTTGCCTGTTGTAAATAAGTTTCCCAAATTACGTTTGAGAGATTGACGCGCGTCAATCGCAGTGCATTGTCCGGTTTTCGATCAGCAATCACTACTTATACCTTTATAACGTAACAAAACTTCGTCGACAATCATAAAAATTATGATTTTCGGCAACAGTCAGTGCTTCTCGATAAGATGACACCATTTTTAACGGTTGACATATGTGACCCCCAACAACACAATGGATGTACGTTAAAGTATGACATATTCTATTTTAACATTAAATTAAATTGAGAACAAAATCTCCCAAATCTACTTTCCGTAATTACAAGCATCGCAGCAGCGTTGTAGAAGAATGGTGTCCTTATCATGACGTTATTCTGTGACATATTGCCTTGTGTTTGAAAAACATTGTTTGGCATAAGAAAATATAGGTCTATGAATGTTCAGACGTTTGGATTAATATGCTAACGACGTTCGCTATATAAATTTAATTTTAAAAATATATCTTCAAACTGTAAGCACAAGCTTTGACCTCGTTTAGCTTTCTCACAATAAATGATTTATTTTGGCAACCTAAAGTTAAATTTGCCACGTATGATATCAATCTGAACGTATAAATGCATTAGTCCATTTACAATAACTGACAATAAGTATTTCTGTTTTAAAATTCAATAAACACAAAACATTTTTGCATTTAAGGTGAATTTATTACGGAAAATCTGAACCAATATGCCGTAATCGATTATATTTATATTTTTCTCTAAAAATTTGCAATTGTAGCTTGTTTGGCATCGGCTTTATATGTAATAAGCTCTTCAAATTTGAAATATATGAATATTTTTGTTCTCTTAATTCTGAACGATACCGTTGCTATGGCAACATGCTTATGACGTTACTTCATGAGAGTCCAAGGCTCAAATTCTTCTCAAAATAACGTTTTTCTAAAGAGAATAGAAATATGATATAGCGAAGCTTTTAGAGTGACATTAAGAATACGAATGCAATAAGATCATAATAAACAAAAATGGTATAGTTTACTTTAAATATCTACATTTCTCGATTACTTAAATATGAGTAACTGAAAAGGCACTGGTATCTTTGGTTAAAGTTTAATTGTTTTCATATTTCATTTTATGATGTATAACGATAACAAACACAAAAAAATATATTCAAATTTCACATATACAGAAATGATAAAATCGTACTACCAATTAAGTGCGTAATAGAACAAAAATCCTTTTTAAAGGCGCTGTAGCACGGTCTTCTTGCTGAAATAAGATGTTCTCACGAAAGTGTAAATAAGTGTTACCAATGGCTAAATGATACACCTGAATCAATAAAGAGAGTTTTAAAACGAATGTACATGATTCGGGTAAGCCACGCAAGTCCATATACCTTGAGTGGCCATTTAAAGGTGTTCACACTAAAATTGCCGTTCGAAGGTAGTTCAAGTGATCTTACTGATGTAGCGAAACCTCAACACTCAGAGTAGAGTTTTAGATATGACAGAATGATGGAATACTTTTAGAGTACGACTTCGAAAACAAAGGGGGCGGGATAGCGCAGTGGTTAGCGCGTTCAGCTTCGGATCAAGAGGTCCGGGGTTTGAATCCCGACAGGGGCACGGCAACTTTGTCTGCAGTAGAGAACAGGTCCACACGCAGTAAGGTTTGGTGCAATGCTACATTGAATATCAGCGCAGTACCACCCATGATTTTCTAGTTCCAGTCGATGCTCGCAGGTTTCACCGCAATGCATGACGTTGCGGGCTTATTCCCTGCCATAATACTAGCAGTGAAGTGAAATAGTCTTGAAAGCGGCGTTAAACCCGAACTCACCTCACCTCGAAAACATAAGATATTTGTAACTGAAATCAAACATTTGATAAAACCAAATGAGGTACGGTGTAAACTTTCTTTTGTGCCTCAGTATATATATACCTCATTACGTGACCTTGACCCCTAATTAGAAGTTCTGGACAAGACTACTGTATTTGACAGCTTCATTTCACTCACAAGTCTCCAAAAGGTCGCACCGCATGCTGTGTTTCATCAACTCACATTGATTCCGAACAGCTGCAGATATAACGCAGTTTTCAACGTCGTGAATAGGGACATGTTTTTGACATTGATTTATTACACATATCTGAGATGTAATTATTGAATCCAAAATAGAGTGTTATATTCCAATATTTCATAACTTGTCATAAAATAATTCTCCTGTTTTCACTAATTTCTAATCCACATGCCAATGTTTTTCATGGGGGCGTCTGGATTGCCTTTTCGGTATATAATAATGTAATTGTCTTTATGTGTTTGTCAGAAAAAAACATATTAATGTGTTTTTGTTGACGTATCGTCTTCTACAGATGAGTCACAATTCATTTAAAGAAAATGTGTAAAGAAGTTATTGTGAAGATTAGAAAACACAACTTATATTAGTATTTTCGATTTCGTCAATTTCATCTCGTGTCTCTTGCGTGTATATTGGCAGTGTTGTGTTTTAGTTGTGTCTTGTTGTCAGATACTTGACATGCCACATGAAATACGCGAGAAAATCATGCTGCACGTGCAACTCATGAAATGTACGAGCAGACTGTGTTTTCTATTTTCTATTTGGTGATAGGAAGATGAACATTATACACAGTAAGTACAGAAATTCTTGAAGTTCCCTAAACGCTGATCTGTATCATGTCAATTTATCTGAAAGTAAATCTTGCATTTGCGGTGCTTTGAAGATGTTTATCATTTTTCATGAGATGTTCAAGACATGCTAATTTCCGTTTAGAATTAAAGCAAAGATTTTATAATTTAAAGGGGCAGTAGCACGTTTTTTCGGTGATATAAGTCGATGAAATGTTTTTGAAAAATAATGTCACCAATAGTAAAACACCCTTCTTTCTTCGGAAAATTAAGTTAAAAAAATGAGTGTACATGGTTCCGTAAAGTCACGGAAAACGTTTTTGTCATTCGAAATAATAAAATGAGTTCACAATAAAATAGCTGCCATGCAATTTTTGCTTAATACGCAACACCGTTTTTACCACTACGGAAAATTGGTTTGAGTAATATGATTTTTTACCCTCTATAGTACATATAAATGACACACACTATCATTATAAATTGGAAATTTTGAAAAAATAAAATTTGCAAAAAACGTGCTACTGCCCCTTTAAAGACAGAATTTGATCTTAATACAATCCTGTATGGAAATCAAAATCTTCCACAAATAGTCAATGAAAACATATTTCACCATGTTCATAAATTCATTGGAAAGAGTCAAGGGTTCAATTAATACATACATACTAAATGTATGTATTTACCATAATCAAAAGTGCATTTTGTCATAAGAATAACATTTCTAATTGTGTGTTGCCTGAATTATATATATTACATGTTTACCCACCTCGTCACTTGTAGAAGTTGAAGTCTTATTCTCTTCAGTCTGATTAAAATCGACGGTTTTCCGTGGAATAAAAATTGCAAAATAGTGCATCTACCGGGATACGAACTCGTTCGTGGGTTTCCACGCCAAACCGTCTGAAAGCACCCCGTACACTAGCGTGTTCGGGCGCAATTCAGCTAGCCAATCAAAAGATGCCCAACAAATGCTTTCGGTGCGAGAAACTAGGGGCAGATAACTCCAAACCGCTATCCTTTTGTCTGTTCCGAATGCTTTCAAAACCGCAACCGTTTAAATACTATGATGTGATTGGTCAGCTATTTGACTTGGTTTTGGCTGCGCTAAACTGGTTCTGAACACACGCCTATACGGGGTGTTCTCAGACCTTGTGGCGAGGAATCTACAGAACCTGTTCGTATCCCGGCAGATGCAAAATTTTGCAAATTTTATTCCTCGGAACAAGGTCGATTTTAATCAGACTGTATTCTCTTCTGCATATATTGTGTTATGTATTTAGCCTTGTCTAATACGAGGGGCGTTCAATAAGTGTTGCAAGCGGGGCATTGGTGTTTACATAAACAGTGTCAGCTTATAGCAGGTGTTACTATAGTCAAAACATAACATTGACACATGTCAAAACAATTTCTAGACATAACAATTATTTAGATATAATAGCTGCGCTGACCTAGGGGTCTCAATACTCATGGATTCTCTCAAACATGAACAACGCGCTGTGATCAAGTTCCTTACTAAAGAGGGATGCAAAGCTACAGAAATACATAATCGTATGTGTAATGTGATGGGTAAGGATGCTCCTAACTTTTCAACAGTTTGTCGCTGGTCTCTTCAGTTCAAGCGGGGCAGGGAGTCCTTAGACGATGACCCACGGTCAGGCAGGCCATCTGAAGTCACCCGACCGGAAGTTATTGCCGCTATCGAAAGACGAATTTTAGCTGACCGCCGTGTTAAAGTTTCTGAACTGTCTTTGGAATTCCAGATATCAGTTGGAAGTGTTGAAAAAATAATTCATGACCATCTTGGTATGTCCAAGGTATCTGCAAGATGGGTACCCAGAAACCTCACAGCACAAGATCGCCAGAAAAGAACCGAAAGCCAGGTTTTTGTCTCGTCTGGTGACAGGTGACGAAACCTGGATCCACCACTGGGGTCCGGAAACTAAACTGGAATCCAAGCAATGGAAGCACCCGAGTTCACCGCCTCCCCTGAAGTTTCGCACTCAACCATCAGCTGGCAAGGTTATGGCGACAATCTTTTGGGATGCAAAAGGCATATTAGTAATTGATTACTTGCCAACCAAAACTACAATGAATGGTCAATATTATGCCAACCTAATGCAAGAATTGCGAAAGACAATTCGACAGAAACGCCGTGGAATGTTGACACGTGGTGTTCTGATTTTGCATGACAACGCTCCAGTCCACAAGTCAAGAGTTGCACAGGCCGCTATACGTGATTGTGGATTCGAACAGCTTAACCACCCACCCTAAAGCCCAGACCTAGCCCCCAGTGACTACCGTATTTCCTCTAATAGGGGCCGGGCCTCAAATAGGAGCCGGGCCTCTAACAGCAGCCGGGGGGTAAAGGTACCTGAAGGTGAATAAGAGCCGGGCCTCCAATAAGGGCCCATGCTTTTATCGCCTCAATGGTCATCCCCTACTAGATATACTTCTCATATATGTTCCCAGGCACTAAGAGGGTTAAATTACCATGCTAAATTAAGTTTACGTCAAATGGCGAGGAGTTTGTGTTACTCTAAGACATTTTAGTGAGTTATCGAAGATTATCAGGTATATTGGTCAACGCTAAAAATTAAATAAGGGCCGGGCCTCAAATAAGAGCCGGGCCTCCAACAAGCGCCGGGGGGTAAGCGCCCTTATATGTTAATAAGGGCCCGGGTCCCTATTAGAGGAAATACGGTACTTCCTGTTCAGAAACCTGAAATCCGCCCTACGTGGAAGGCACTTCCGGGATAACGAAGACGTCAAAGCTGCCACAGAGGCGTGGTTAGGGGGGCAAACGGAAGACTACTACAAAAGCGGCATCAAAAGTCTTAAAGAGGAATGGAATAAGTGTATTGAGGTGAAGGGTAACTATATTGAAAAATAAAAGTAAAAAATTGACTACGCGAGTTGGTTTTATATTGAAGTTGCAACACTTATTGAACGCCCCTCGTAGTTGTCGATTACGTGGAGAGGGCTTCTATAAGTTTCACAACTTGTGCCCAATCCATTTCTTAAATGAATAAAATATGTTTTCAATCAATAAAAAAAGACTGTGTTGACGTGTTGAGTATAGTACATGAAAAGCATGATATCACGTGCATCACGTTGAAATGTACAAGCTAAGAGGAGTCAACGCACAAAAACATCGTCTACACGAGAAAACCTTCACAGCTAATGGACTGCACGCAAGGAAACTGTTCGGGAAAAGGGCGACTCGTATCAAGCTATTTTCAACTTTACGAAATAAATATTTAACTTGTTCTTTATTGAATCGTAATTTATAGTTTTCACATCACATCGATATTTTTGTTTGATCATTCAAACTCTAAATGTAGTTATAGTCAAAGCCAAAGTCAACATATCGACGATATATATAATCATAATGTTGTTTTATTCAATATGTTTTAATTGTTGACAAACTGAAAAATATATCAGCTTGTTTCAGTGCCAGTTCTTAAGAAATTCTTTAATCTAACTTACTTCTAATTATTGATGTCATCATTTGACAATTGTATATTTACTCCGCCATGTTAGGACACTTGCACTCCATATAAAACGAACTGTAAATTTCGCCAGTTGCGATTGTAAAACCCCACTTCTTGTCACATCTAGCCCAGAAAGACTTTAATGGAACTTTGACGGCTCCTATTAAATATTTTACGGGCGGTTTATTCAATATCGGCCCCATTCATCCTACGCCCGCCGTGGTTTAATGTCAAACCGGAATATTTTCTTTTCTCTTAATAAGACCGTTTTTATTGCTTTTTGCGGTTTATGTTTTCATCGGACATGGTTGTTGTATTAGTGAAAACAGGCGGGACAATAGAGTTTATGGATGTCGCGGAAAATTCGATAGTTCAGCATTATTTTAGGGTTAACAGTCGGGTGAATTGGTGTACGCCCATTCTCGTCCCACAGAGGTTACTCCCTTCAGATCTTCTGTCGTAACGTTAGATATCTGAAGGAAGTAACTTTTCGGAAGGACATGGTGTATATTATAAATGGAAATATTATAATCATTTTATTCCCTGTTGAGTTAGCCTTTTTCTATTATGCCTTAGGGAAAACTTTTACTTTTCATTGGTGACTTGACGACATGTTTACTGTTTGACATTCGTTTTGAATGCGACGACGTCAGGAGGGCCTACCCCACCTACCGTATGTCTGCCAATAGATGCCGGGGGTATAACTGTTTGAGAGAAATAGACGCCAGGTCTCGAATAGACGGCGGCTTATATGGTGAGCAAATTGTTTTATTTTAAATGTATATGGCCACGTATGTCTCGTAAACAGACTATTGTTCACATTCAATAATGAATAAATATTCATCAAAACGAATTCATATTAACGTTTTAATTTATAAGAACGTTTTTCATGATTGCATTTCTATATGTTTTTCTTCTGGTGATTTATCTGCCAAAATTGAATAGACGCCGGTCTCGAATAGACGCAGGGGTAATCTGTCATACACACCCTAGAGCAAAAATTAAATGGAGCCTTCATAAGTCTAAGAAATGGTGGCTAGTCTAGTTGCCTCAGCCCTCAGAAATTAAGTATTGTTCAGGTTTCATTTTTTTTATTTCCTATTACATATTGAAAAGTAAAATATCAGTAAAAAAATTTTTATTTCAGGGACTATATGTTAGTCTTACGCCGGGGCCGAGGGAGGTTTTAAAAAAAGACGTACCGGCGTTTATGAATACGGTATATTTGACACTAGATCTTTGTGTATTTTCTCTATATGCTTTTTCGGTTAAAAAAGAAGAAAAGAACATCATATTCATGCCCATATTTTACTGTGAATACGTCACCCTCCAATATATATATATATATATATATATATATATATATATATATCGGTTCAGTCGCCAATCTTGCAGTAAACATGACATTACATAGGCCTACTCGAAACTGGGAAAGTTCTATCACCGATTAATCGGAAGCATCCTCCATCTTGGTTTCTTGGCATTACATGAAAGGAAAACCCGCTATATTTAACCAAATATCAAATTATTTTAATAATAAAAGACATTCGCTGATAGAGTATTCACATAATAACACATACATATCATTAAACTTATAAACAATATGATGTTAGGCTTTGGCATAGTTTTCCTCACTGGCAGCGCCAATGAATGGCTTCAATTGCTTTTATTTTCCAACAAATATGCGCTTGTCTTCAAGTATCTTTATAAATGTATTTCAATTTGACTGTTTTAATCATGTACGAATAGCATATGTATGTAAACAAGAAAATCCTCTCGAATTTCGTTTCCACAACAAAACCCCAGTAGAATCCTCCTTTTAATGAAACATCGACATCATTGTCATGATATGTCAACATTGTAACAAATGTTTTAGATATTTATCGTTTTTATTCAAATGTCCGACTGATAAACGTTGTTGTATGTACTTAAAAAGAATATACTTATTTTGTTCATTATAGTTTTTATTGTATTATAAAGTATATTTAAGGCGACCCGATTTTATTATGGAAACCCGAGATTCCATAATTGACCAACGTAAATAACATAAGTGAGAAGTTCAAATTCTATCAAAAACCTATTTTTATACTTTAACTAAGATATTGACGAAAATTCCAACTTTCTACCCCGCACCGTACGTGAGATACAGACCCCCTTGCCCATGGGTAGGCCCATGGGAAAGTTCGCCAATGGGCCTGCCAATGGGCCGGCCCATGGGCGAGAGGTTGTTACAATTTGAGTTACACAAACATTATTTTCTAATTTTTAATAATGGGTCTAGCAGTAACATATTTTAGGTATTTGTGAACTCCCCCAATGCAAAGGAAATTTTTTTTCCCATGGGCGAGATTTCGCCAATGGGCGAGACTTCGCCCATGGGCCAGGTTGCCCATGGGCGGATTTCCCATGGGCCAATGTTGACTTTGGCAAACATATAATGTTTGTGAAATGTTGACTTTGAAAAAATTTGATTTTGGTTGAAGTGTTACTAAATAAAATATGGACTTGTTTATTTTAATACATATTTTGAGTTATATGAATGGTTGACTTATGAAATATTCATTTTAGTGACATGTTGTGTAGTTTAAGTTTAACTTATATAAAATGTTAACTTTGGTGACATGTTGACTTTGAAAAAGATATTTTGAATTTAGTGAAATGTTGACTTTAATCACATATTTACATCTTGAATTTAATCACATATGTTGACCTCGACCATGGGCCGGATTTCCCATTGGCTTTATTTCCCATGGGCGAAACCTCGCCCATGGGCCAATGTTGACTATGCAAACATATAATGTTTGTGAATGTTGACTTTGGGGGGAAAATAATGTTTTTTGAAATGTTTACTTTGGAAATATTGACATTGGTGAAAGTGTTACTTTGATAAAATGTTAACTTGGGTGACATGTTGACTTTGAAAAAGATATTTTGAATTTTATGAAATATTGACTTTGATCACACATTGATTTTGATGAAATGTTGACTTATAAAAGATAGTTTGAGTTAAGCGAATTGTTGACTTACATTAATTATGTTATGTTAATTTATTGACTTTGGTGAAGTATGCTTATATCATGAAATATTAATTCCATATTTATTCCATTTTATTCACTTTGGTGAAGTTTGACATGTTGACTTTGATTATATATATTGAGCTTGGTGAAATGGTGATTTTGGAATTGATGCCACTTTGGTGAAATGTTGACTTTGAAAATATTATAATGATGGTGAAATGTTGACTACGGAAATATTGGTTGACTTTTGTGGAAGTTTTACTTTAATAAAATATTGACTTTGGTGAAATGTTGACTTTGAAAAGATATATCGAGTTTGATGACATGTTGACTTTGGAACTATTGGTTGACTTAAAGTTTATCTTTAATTATATGTTAACGTGGTGACTTATTGACTTTGAGAAGATATTTTGAGTTTAGTGAATTGTTGACTTCTAAACGATTGACTTTAGTGACATAGTTTTACTTTGAAATATGTATTGGCGATGTTGAAGTTTGAGTTTAATAAGATTTTGAAAACACTATGGTCTGGCTTAAGGGGCGCGTTTCAAACAGTAAGTATTAGATTTTTTGACTACGCTGTTGCCCACAATACACCAGTCATCGAGACTGATGATTTATACACAACCATGTGCAGGTTACAGATATATGATATATTAGACCTGTGCATTTGTGTGTATCAGAACACCATGTCTATGTAACGAGCGTGCCGTGGTATTGCGTAACATGTCTATTCGAACAACTAACCCATTGTTGTAAATTACGAAAATAAAACAGTCCATTACTTACCTCACTTGTTTGATTCTATTTCGAGCGGTTTTAATCATTGAATAGCACAGAACATACATACGTATATACATTCTTGCATGTATGGTAGTGCTCAGTTGTTCCTAGCGTCAAAATACTTCATTGCCTCTTTTGAACAAGGGATTACTTCGCAAATATTATGAACACTGATCTAATATATTCATTATTCGTTTGTATCAATAATCAGCGAAACGTTTTACTTTTAGAAATGTAATGATGTAATGAATTCAGAATGTTCTCATTTTTGGCGTTTTCAAATTCGCCAGTACCCTACAAATTTTAATTAATTCGAACTCTTGCAATTAGTCTCCAATTTAGATATTGAGATGACCCACTCACTGTTAGTCTGTTGACAGCAGTGAAGGGGGTACATGAAAAGTCTATATTAAGTTCATAATAGTTTCATTTGTTTACAATTTCGGCCGCTTTCTCAATACGATACAGGGATTATCAAAGACATCTTACGATTTTGACGGGTATTATGTATGAAAAGCCTTTTCACACAAGTGTCCTTCCCCTAAAAAAATATATATTAAGTTTACAGATATGTAGTCAGTTTTTAACCAGACGTTTCCACAATATACTCTCCGGTTTGCATTCAAATGAAAATAATCCAAAATGAATATACCACTCTTTTCTAAAATCTCAGAAAATTCCTGAGTGTTTAACCATCAAGTCAGTGAACCGTATCTCCTGAACATCCCAGTGACCACGTGTGTGTATCTCTGAGTCAACTACACACGTGTCAAAATACTCCGATTGAAATAACAGTATTGGCGACAATACGAATATAAACGTATTTTTTAATTGGTTTATGGTAATACCCAAACAAACTGCCCCTTTGCAATACACACTTATCCCAGTATACCCAGTATATCATATTCCATTTAGCTCGTTAAGAGCGCGACTTGGCTCCTTATAGGATGACTAGTGATGGTAATTAGATACTATAGTACTGTACAGCATACATACTGGTTCATTTAAAATTTTATTTGAGAGATTAATGAACAATTTACACGTTTTTTGTTTTTAATTTTAAGTTGACAATGTTGCATAATGTAAGCGTTAATACAGCGTGGTAATAGTTTAATAGGTTTGCTACAAGTTTGAGATTCAAGTAAAATAGACAGGCAGATGTCATGACTTTGTTTATGATATTTAACGGTTAACAACATTTATTATGTTTCAAATATTTTGGTACGGTTGTTGGAAGTGTGATAATATCTAAATGTCCATGTAGTTACATAAACATTGCTTGCTACACGTTTGTATTTCGTATTCATATTGCAATAAATGATTTGAAAGCATTATCTTTTCAAGTTATCATACAATACCGAGATGAAGTGAACATGGTATTTGTCAAGAATTGACAGATATTTTATTTATTATGTCAATATTTCGGTAAACATTTCACTGTTGCAGTTGACAGATTTCAAAGGCAGCGGTTTAAAAGTACATCCATTGTGTTGTTGGGGGGGTCAAATATGACAAACGTTATAAATTATCTTATTTTATCGAGAAGTACCAACTGTTACTGAAAACTACCATTTTGATGATACTCGACTTAGTATATTGACAATATGAAGGTAAAACTATCGATTTCTGATCGAAAACAGGACAATGCACCTCGTCTGGCTCGCGCCAATGAGTCAAACGTAGTTTTGGAATCTTATTTAAACCAGACAAAATAACAAACTTGGGTTGATAAAAAATGTTCGACAAGTCATATAACTACTGCATGTGCATGTAAATAGGACGTGTAGTTTCTGCACATGCATAATGATGTTACTTTTAATTATTGGAAACTAGTAATTATGACATGTTTGGCGACTGGGGATGAATATGCAAGCTGAATGAATTTGTATTAAAGCCAAATAAAAATTTATGAAACACAATTGATGCACCTTTAAATGACATCATACATAACAACCTTACATTTGGAGCTTCTAAATAACTTTTTCCAACAGCCTATGCATGTGTTTTCTGTGTTGATTTATACAGAACACAATACGATAATCATATATGATCGTTATTATTATTATTACTGCCTTTCTAATATCGCATGTTATATAATACTGTGCGTTAGATCTATAAGAACATTTGAACGAATGTTGGCCAGCCCTAATAGTCTGGTGGGAGATACACAAATAATTAAGTGAGGGTGGGTACATGATTATTAGTTAATGTTCATTCCCGCCACCTGTAATTACATCAACTAGCGAATTCCCATGGCCAGTGAAGGGTGACGTCCTCTCATGCACATTATGTAAGACCATGGCAGGGACTTTCTAATACACAGCACACTTAAAGACCGTTAAAATCATTAGATTATCGCATTAAATTAATTTTGTTACTTCATTTGTCAAAATCACTCCATATCTTTTGCTTGGAATATGTATAATGATATGTGATGTTTATTCAATATTTCAGTATGCATCTGATACACATGAGAGGTCTATAACTAGTTAATAACTGTCAAAGCTGTGACGATTTTTTGGGTCTCACATATAATGCACCACCATCAGCCTAGTTGTTATATCCATGGGTTTGCACATAATTGATACAATCAGCCTTTGATGTCCAGTTGAAAGTGTTAAACCTATGAGAAAGGCAAAGACGTCACACATTAAGATGGATTTAGAAACATGTTTCCTTCATTATATAAGTACATAAGCCAATAAATAGTTTCCAGTCACCAAAGTCAATCTCTCAAAAGTCAGCAATTTCTACATGATAATCTTAGGCATATTATAACTGTTGTAAGAAAAAAAAATCATTATCTCAAAGTTACATAATTTACATTTGTTACATTTACATTCTCAATAACTAGCGCTATTAGTTCCTGGTCGAGAATGGCATCTGATCGGAGATGAATTTGCAGTGTAATGCACACAGATCGGAAACATATAAGTGCTAATGTGGTCACTCTATCGAAATCTTACTACATTTGTATATATATTGGCGTTCTCGTCACACAGGGTCAGAGGCATTGTACCGGTAATTAATTACCTGTCGGCCTTAATGAGTTGACCGAATACTCATGTTACGTAATACCGAGTGGACGCTTGTTCAACAGTAGGGTATTCTGAGAGTCAAAACAAAAGTCTGATATATCACTTAAACCGCATTTGCATGGCTATATTGCAATTGTTCTATATCTTTATATAGCTGTAACCTGCAATCAGTTGTGTATAAATAATCAGTCATGGTGACCGATGTATTGTGGGCAATAGCACTTACACTTACCGGTACTATTTGAAACACTCGCCTTTAGCCAGACATTAGTGTTCAACTTAAAAAAGTCATAATATTTCAAGAGTCAACGTTTCATTAAAGTGAATATTTTATAGAAGAGAATACTGTTGAAACGTCTATTCAAAACGATACTTCATATATATAAACTCAATATATGTTGTAAACATTTTACTAATAGTAGCGACTTAAGATTTACTGAGCTTATCATTTTGCATTATGTAAATTACTTTATCAGTTGGGCTAAGTAAAGGAAGCAGAGAGTGCCTGCAATAATAATAGTTGATGATGATGAGTACCAGGGACCTTATATATAATGTCCCTGTGAATACGGAGATTTAACGAGCGATTTTCAGCGGAGCTGTTCTCTCACTCGGGTCGCAAGGACCATTAATAAAGTTTCGAATGATTCCAAAGGAGGATAATTTTGATGCCACGGTCGAAAAGGGTGGAGGCATAAATAAACAATCTGTCTGTCTGTCTGCAATTATATTAGTAGCCGTACCGCCTCATTCTTTTAATTAACAAACCGTGTCATTCCAACAGAATTTATAATGATAAATGCAACGTTGACACCAGAACAGAACACATATCATCTCTGCCACTCTCTGATTCAACCAGGACCACAAAATCACTCAAGCGTGAGTCTACTGGTCAGCACAGTCAAGTTTTGAACAATTGACGGATTCCGGCCAAATTCAACTTCACAAATCAGAAGCCGCTGTGTGTATTGCATTTGCAGTAGTAATTTCCACTTCAACTCCCGACCTCTTTCAATGGGTGATTATAAAACTGCAAACATTATCATTGGTGTTATTTTAACTACTGACCATTGCTCAAAGTACCATTTTAAGAGTCATTATAATAATGTCACAATGGGATTCAACGGTACGTAAACAGTTCCCATTATATATCCCAATATCTTTTAAAAGTCAACATTTCATCAAAGTAAATATGTGATTAAAGTCAACATTTCACTAAATTCAAAATATCTTTTTCAAAGTTACCAAAGTTAACATTTTATATAAGTTAAACTTAAACTACACAACATTTCACTAAAATGAATATTTCATAAGTCAACCATTCATATAACTCAAAATATGTATTAAAATCAACAAGTCCATATTTTATCAAAGTAACACTTCCACCAAAATCAAAAATATTTTAAAAGTCAATATATCCAAAGTCAACATTTCACAAACATTTTTTTTTCAAAGTCAACATTTCACAAACATTGTTTTTTCAAAGTCAACATTTCACAAACATTATATGTTTGCCAAAGTCAACATTGGCCCATGGGAAATCCGCCCATGGGCAACCTGGCCCATGGGCGAAGTCTCGCCCATTGGCGAAATCTCGCCCATGGGAAAAAAAATTTCCTTTGCATTGGGGGAGTTCACAAATACCTAAAATATGTTACTGCTAGACCCATTATTAAAAATTAGAAAATAATGTTTGTGTAACTCAAATTGTAACAACCTCTCGCCCATGGGCCGGCCCATTGGCAGGCCCATGGGCGAACTTTCCCATGGGCCTACCCATGGGCAAGGGGGTCTGTATCTCACGTACGGTGCGGGGTAGAAAGTTGGAATTTTCGTCAATATCTTAGTTAAAGTATAAAAATAGGTTTTTGATAGAATTTGAACTTCTCACTTATTTACGTTGGTCAATTATGGAATCTCGGGTTTCCATAATAAAATCGGGTCGCCTTATTTGTTTATTTTGGTTTGCATGATATATAGTATACAGTATTGGTCAGATGACAATTTCAGGACAGCATATTTGTCTCTAGGGGGCGGGATAGCGCAGTGGTTAGCGCCGATCAAGGGGTCCGGGTTTCAATCCCGCCAAGGGCATGGCAACTTTGTCTTCATTAGAGAACTGTTCTACACGCAGTAAGGTGTGAGTGAATTTCGGCTTAGTACCACCCCGTTGCTCACAGATTTCATCGCAAAGCATAGCCACATGGCGCTACGGCCTTTCTCCCTGCCATAATACTAGCAGTCGGTTTCTTATTCTTAATCAAGAACTGATATGCAACACCACTGTCAGGTGAGTTATTTCTGTCAACATGACATTGTGTGTGCACGAAAATCGACAAATATATATTTATATGTTAACGGTATCTATCTAACTTCTGTTTGTTTGTTGATATAAAAAATTACACTGGGTTATACATTGTATGTTTCACAACATGTAGTGAGCTATTTCAGCCTTAATGAAAGAAAACTCTCTCGAAAATAACGTCATTTTTTTATCCGACAGTACATTCTGGTAATACTTGGAATAATCTTAAATCAGGTTTATGTTTCACTTTGGATATCACTTTAATATTTGCAAAGTTACAATCCTTTTAACAAATCTCAATAGCCCCCAGAAAGGAGAGTCAGCTTTGTAACTTACTTTGGAGATTTTATAAGCGCTTCCAGCGGAGCTGATGTCTCATTTAGGTTCCGCAGGAACCTGTAATAAAGTGCCAAAATTGAGAAACATTGAGCACCCCCCCCCCCCCCCCCCCCCCTTTCAAAATTGTCTGCATGGGCGGGTATGGGGAAACAATTTTGTCAATTGGTGGATCCGCCACTGTTCAAGGGGACATTCTGTTAACATGTATTGAACATCAGATACCATAAAATGGTCTCTGTGGACATACATACATAATTAATATTTTGATGATTTTATTTTTAACAATTTGACGATTAGCGCACATTAATTGAAAAATAAAAACGATGAAAAGTGAAGCCATTCATTTTACGCTGCGGACGTGGAAAGCTTTTCAACAATATAACAATACATTGCTGATCTTTCTAATGATAAACTAGTTGTTACTGTTCTTTCAATTTGTATGTTTAATCATTAAACAGATGTAAAACTAGTAAAACTACAGCGTTTGTTTAGAACTGTTAGAAATGTTTAGAACCCTCTCTTTAACTAAAGTGTAACATTTCCTTATCCTCGTATTGCTCTTCCGATTGCAACATTGATTGACGATAATCGTTACCTCGGAACTATTGTCCGCCATCTTTAATTTGACCTTGGAGGATTAAAACCGTTAGCACTGATTTAACGCCTCCAGAAGTAACAAATCTAGCATTTTGATGAGGAGTTGCGTTAAAAAAAACCAGGACATAAAGCATTAGAAAGATTGACTTCAAACGATCCGTATCCATTTAGTTACGTAATGGTCTCTTCAAGTAAAGGTTTATGTTCTAATCCGAATCCGTTTGATGTGCTAAAAGGGGAAGTGTAAGAAGAAAATTACTTTCTTGAGAATATTACATTTAATTACAGAGTTATACACGTGTTTTGAAAAATGTTGTGAGTTTTTAATTAGGTTTAATAGTGAAGGCAAATTTTAGGAATATGATAAATCATAATTATGATATTTTGTCTTTTTTCTATTTTTATCTAGGTTCTTATGTTCCATTGTATCAGTATTTCATTTCATCACTATTTGTTAAAAAACTTTTTACAAAAACATTTTAAAAAATACATTTTATTTTTGTATATTTCAAATTATACTGTACTAAAAGGAAACTGTACTAATTTTTCAACAGGGTAGAACATAAAATGTTTCATTTGGATAAAGTTAATTTTAAATGTCTGTGATGAGGGTATATTATGTTAAGAGATATAAAAAATTCATCATGAGATTATGATACTTCATAATTTGTATCTGTTCAAACACACATGGGGTGCTGAAATTGCTATGTAAAAGTTTTATGGTGAAATTTCATTTTAGACAATCGATCATATATAACTTTAACAGTTGCTTTTCCTGTTCTGACTCTTCAAGATTGCAGTCATCTGATGATTCATCAACACTATAATTGGAATGTATTGTTGTTTTAATGATATTGTATTTCCCTCCAGGGAGATATAAAACGTTGCTCGGGCAAGAATTTGTGTTATCTTAGTTTAAGTTTGCAATATACTAATTCCCATTGGAAATAAAACAGCGGAAATGACGTCATTGTTCCCATTTGGCACCAATGCATCATTTAAAAACTATAAAAACTAATATCATTATTGAAAGACTATCAGTTAAATGTACATCCATTCTGTTGTTGGGGTTCACATATTCCAAACGTTATAAATGGTGTTACTTTATCGAGAAGTACTACCACTGATACCGAAAACTACCATGTTGATGATAGTCGACGTAGCATATTGACGATATGAATGTAAAAGTAATGATTTCTGATCGAAAAGCGGACAATGCATCCCGAGTGACGCGCGCCAATGAGTCAAACGACATTTTGAACCTTATTTATGACAGACAAACTGATAAGATTTGACTGATCATGTTCTATGGGTCATATAACTACTGTGCATGTAAACGGGAGTGACGTGTAGTTTCGGTTTCTGCACATGCATGAGGTTACTCTATTTTAATTGGAAACTAGAATTATGATATATTTGGTGATTGGGGGTGACTATGCAAGCCGAGTGAATTTATTTGCACTGTAAAGGAGATTTCGAAACGACGATATTTTTCAGAAACATGAACAAATAATGTTTCAAAAATTACAAATTACGTTTATTTTTTTAAGACACACTGTGTAACTATGTTCCAGTCGATCTTTCCCTTGTGGATTAAAATATCTTTCGTTGGTATCGGGTGTATACCTCTTTCTTACTCTTGCTGTGTTCTCAGATGGTAAAACTACTCTCAACCGCAAAAGAAACGTCACCATACATAATAGAATATATTTCAATCCACGATTGATAAACACGATTGAAACAGAGATACATCATGTCTCCAGAAGCCACCTTAACTAACTTCAATTTCAAAACAGTATCCGTTCACTTTTCTGAGAAACACACGTTTTACAAATCGTCGTTTTCAAATATGCTTAACTAGACAAGTTTTGAAAGTCAGAAATGGCTTTTTGGCTTGTTTTGTCACGTCCGACTGTAAAGACGCGTCAACAAATTCAAGTTTAAGAAGGTTATTGATATCGAATACATCATTTTTTAATTAAAATTTTACATTTTAAGAATTTTTAAGTTAAATGCCAACACTCTGGACAAACACAAATTTGAAAAAGCGATTTCAACACCGCGAGTGTACTTGAACAGATATAAAAATATAAGTATTATATTTTGATATATGAAATTGTCGATACCTCTTTACAAAAAATCTCCCCATGAAATGCACTGAAATCGACTTTCTACGGTAGCAGTATTTCGAGTTCCAGACTGTTGAAAATATGGTGACGTTTCTTTTGCGGTTGAGTGTAAGTATTAATGTTCGGTATCACCAAACAAGATATAATTCGTGCCAGTCTCAACCACTGGCTAATTAAACCTTGCTGCATTCCGTCGTCTCTCCTGTGCTAGAGATCTATAGTTGCGCTAGGGTCAAGTGCAGTACGTTAATCGCTGGCACAGAAACACTGAGGACATGTAGCAAGGTTTAAATTAGCCAATGAGAGAGATGTGCGAGCTATGGAAGCTCGATATTACCATAATTAAACCACATTAGTACTAAGACAGTTTGAGTCGTTACACGATCCGAAGGATAGAATTGCGATAAGTTTCGACTATAAGACACTTCCTATCTATGACACAGTTAGATACGACAGGTCAACCTGACACGGTATAGTAATTCACAGATAACTGCCACTGTCTACGTGCAGGACAAGAAGCGTGCCACACTAATCTTCCCTTGCAATCTCCACTTCAACTGAAATTTTAATATATTGAAATCAAGCCTGTTCCCTTCTCTTCTGATTTCCGAACAAACGTACTCAACGTTAATCGAATCATCCGTTGAATGTTGCATATAAGCCCATTTCTATGCCCAGCACGGCTGCACCGACAGTGCCAATGAATATTTAATGGGTATCAACACGCCGCCCCCGCACTTGCCAATATTTTGATTGATTGTCGTGCAATGCTGAAAGCGATCCGACGATAAAGTGGACAGTGTATATCAAGTTTGTTATGTGATGAAAAGTTCGATGAATCTGAATATCAACTGAAATGGATGAGAAAAATGTGCAACATTCTGAAAACAAAACCAAAACTTTCAGTTCTGAGCCGAAATTTTATGTAACATGGTTACGGTATATGTAAGTATATGGCTAATGTAATGATCACCGACCTGCATGCAGCTATACGAGAGATGTCTATTACAGATATTCACGGTGTAGAGGTAATCATGTTCCATACACCACATGGTGACTGATTTAGTATCTTAAATTCAAATATTTAATATTCGTGATTATTTATATGAAGGATTGAGAATACAGATTTTAAAGTTATTCTCTCTCTCTCTCTCTCTCTCTCTCTCTCTCTCTCTCTCTCTCTCTCTCTCTCTCTCTCTCTCTCTCTCTCTCTCTCTCTCTCTCTCTCTCTCTCTCTCTCTCTCTCTTATCCTCTCTCTCTCTTATTCTCTCTCTCTCTTTCTTTCTCTCTCTCTCTCTCTCTCTCTCTCTCTCTCTCTCTCTCTCTCTCTCTCTTATCCTCTCTCTCTCTTATTCTCTTATTCTCTCTCTCTCTCTTTCTTTCTCTCTCTCTCTCTCTCTCTCTCTCTTATCCTCTCTCTCTCTCTTATTCTCTTATTCTCTCTCTCTCTCTTTCTTTCTTTCTCTCTCTCTCTCTCTCTCTTATCCTCTCTCTCTCTTATTCTCTCTCTCTCTCTTATTCTCTTATTCTCTCTCTCTCTTTCTTTCTCTCTCTCTCTCTCTCTCTCTCTCTTATCCTCTCCCTCTCTCTTATTCTCTTATTCTCTTTCTCTCTTTCTTTCTCTCTCTCTCTCTCTTATCCTCTCTCTCTCTTATTCTCTTATTCTCTCTCTCTTTCTTTCTCTCTCTCTCTCTCTCTCTCTCTTATCCTCTCTCTCTCTTATTCTCTTATTCTCTCTCTCTCTTTCTTTATTTCTCTCTCTCTCTCTCTCTTATCCTCTCTCTCTCTCTTATTCTCTTATTCTCTCTCTCTCTCTTTCTTTCTCTCTCTCTCTCTCTCTCTCTCTCTCTTTCTTTCTCTCTCTCTCTCTCTCTCTCTCTCTCTCTCTCTCTCTATTCAACGTTAAAATAACGAGTTACAATCGATCATATATAACTTCAACAGTTGCTTCTCCTGTTCTGACTCTTCAAGATTGCAGTCATCTGATGATTCATCAACACTATAATTGGAACGTATTGTTGTTTTAATGATATTGTATTTCCCTCCAGGGAGATATAAAACGTTGCTCGGGCAAGAATTTGTGTTATCTTAGTTTTAGTTGCAATATACTAATTCCCATTGGAAATAAAACAGCGGAAATGACGTCATTGTTCCCATTTGGCACCGATGCATCATCTAAACACTATAAAAACTAATATCGTTATAGAAAGACTCAGTTAATTCCCTTCAATCATTAAATGGTGAATGTTTATCTTATAATTTTCATTATCAAAATAATGTCTCTAGCGGTTTATAAAAATACAAACTCGATAACTCCTTTTTATTTTAGGGTGGGTTGTAGCGTAGTGGTTAACACGTCCGATCAAGAGTTCCGTGGTTCGAATCTTTGACGGCATCTTTGTCTGCTATAGAAAACTAGGTTTTGGTGCAATACTACGTTGGAAAAAGGCACATAATCATTCTCGTTCTAGTACACGATCTCAGGTTTCATCGACATATATAACCACATTGACAAAGCAGGCTTTCTTCCTGCAGTGACACTAACCCCGTAATAGTCTTAAATTAGGCGTAAACCTTTATTCAACTCACCTCACCTTTAAACTTATATATATGCCAATTTTAGTTTTACATGAGACATTTTAGTGATATTACACTCATCATAGATATCCCCATGAACAGTGTGTCAATTCATTTGATAGAAAATTTAAAGGGAGTAACCTCTATGGGCAGAGAAGGATTCGTTACAAGAAAATCAACAAATTGAGATAAATTTGTGTCAATGATCAACAAAAACTGTTTAATATCCACTAAAATCATCAGTTTCAATTCAGCTTAAAATATCATGTTGTTATAGTCGCTAACTTTTAACTTCATATTATGCACTTACTTCATTTTGTAGTTATTTGTAAATTGAAATAGAACCAATGGCGAATGACCATAAACCCAAACCTGCCACGACAGCGTTTTCCTATGTAGCGCTATTTTAAAGAGCTATTGCATATTTTTAAATGATATTTTATTTGGCTTTCATACATGCCAAGTTTAGATAATTTCACATGACTTGAATATTCCTACCCAATCGGCAAATATATACTGGACAAAAATAGTTATAAATAGATATTATGAAATTTCGAAGTTTTGAATGATGATTTATTTATTACTTGACATACAAATGAAAATTTAATCTTAAAACATAAACTATCTCATACCTACTTTGTCCAGTATATAATAATTACTTGTTTCCAACGAACATAGAGCAACAGCCTGTTACATGAGCAGAAACCGAAATTACACGCCCCATATATACGTGTAGTAGTTGTATGACATATTAAACATTACCAACCCACGTCTGTCTTTTCGTCTAGTATAATTATGTTTCAAAAATTACGTTTAACCATTGGCGCGCGCCATTGTCTGGTTTTCAATCATAATCGCGACTTTCACCTGTATGTAATATACTTTATGAACTGGCATTAAATTGGTAATTTTCAGCAACAATCAGCACTTCTCGATAAGTGACTTCAACACCATACTCAAAGTCTCTATAATAGATTTGAAGAATCTGTGAGGATACAAATACGGCGAAATCCGTGAAATTCTTACTTGTTCAGACAGCGATCTGACAGAGTGGCGTTAACTATGCAACTTAATTAGAGCTCTGACCCAGTAATTCACTGAATCGCACAGAATTGATGGTCCTAACTCACTCAAAGGTTCTCTAATTGACGAAACACATTGATTGGTCAGAGATTTCCCTCGAGGTCCATATAATACTGGAATCTTAGACTGGCCAGTATCAATACTGATGTTATAGGGTACTCGTTCAACAAGATTAAGGACATTCTTCACATGTGAAATGAATATGGATAAGCGGTTGCTTGTATTCCCAGTAAAGCAGTTATAATAGACCAATGATAAAAGTCAATAATAAAAACAATTCAAAAGGTAAAAATAGAAAGAAATTGGTTCTATTAACTACACCGATGGGCCAGATTTTCAACAGAGGCAAACACAAAATATGATTACGTCAATTTGAATATCTGTGATGAGATTTATCTTGTAAAGAGATATACAAAATGTCATTATGAGAGTATGATATTAAATAATTCATATCTGTTCAAACACACAAATTGCTATTCAAAGGACTTTCTGGACATAATGTTTGGTATGTAAGATACACCATTTCATGAAATATGAAACTTATGTTAGTATAAGATGTTGTCGACATAATGTACCTTCTTGGATTTAAATTTGTTAACGCATCTTTTCTGTAGGATGTAATAAAGTAGTTTTTGTCTCTCCTATCTCGCCTAGTTTAGGAGATTCGAAAATTACGATTTTAAAAAAAAGCATGCTTCTCAGAAATATTAACAGATAATGTTTGACATTTGAAATTTAGATTAGCTGCTTCTGAAGACATTATATTATGTAACTCTATTTCAGTCGTATGTATCACTGGTGGATTGATATATCTTGAATGTAATCGTTTCTTGTGCCCCTGGTTATATATCATTCATTCATAATTAATTGTCTCTATAAACTGTATCATTTCATTCACAATCACGGCGACCCTTCCTTACATTTAAATTACTTCAACAATTCTTCAACAACGTCATGCTGACTCAACTAACAGATTATGTTAACATACTGGATCCTATATAGACGCTGACCTGTGTGCCTTTCATGGCAACAGTTGTTTGTTTTCTAATGGTCTCTGTAGCAAGAAAATAATGAATTTGAATATTCGGAATAGTTGCTTTCTGTTAGTCTTACCCATTGGCATCGGCGTGATTTGAAACAAAACTTGAAAATTGCAGCACGCATTGTGTACATTGTGTAAAATAAAAACTCATATTTCTAAATTGTATAAAAGATATAGATGGGGGTCGTGAAGTTGAGGAAATTGTATCAATGTTTTACTTGTACCACATATATTTCAGTAACCATGGGTAGCATTTCCTGTTACAATGAATGCTTCAGTGACCATGGCAAGCAGCAAATGTTACAATGTATGCTTCAGTGATCAGGAATTGCATGCACTGTTACCATGACTATTTCAATGGTGTGGAACATCATTCACTGTTACAGTTAATGCTTCAATGGTGAGGATATCATTCACTGTTACAATGTATGTTTCAGTGATCAGAAATATCATTCACTGTTACAATGCATGTTTCAATGGTGAGGAATTTCATGCACTGTTATAATTTATGTTTCAATGGTGAGGAATTTCATTCACTGTTACAATTAATGTTTTATTGGTCAGGAATATCTTTCACTATTACAATGAATGTTTCAATGGTGAGGAATTGCATTCACTGTTACAATGTATGTTTCAGTGATCAGGAATATCACCCACTGTTACAATTTATGTTTCAATGGTGAGGAATAGCAATCACTGTTAGAATGCATGTTTCAGTGACCATGGATAGCATTTACTCTCAAATTTAATCTTTCAGTGACCTTGGATAGCATTAGAGATACAGAAATGTCTTATTCACCTATACACCTAAAATATAGTTCACTGTTAGAAGATATTTTCAATCAAATTAGTAGCAAATTACTGGTAATCTCTTTTAGCACTCAGATTTATGGATGGAGTGAACCTAATGGGCATACTAATGGCAAAATGGTATGATCCAAATATTCGCCTATTTGGCCAGATAAGTGTCATTATATGGAATGTAAGGGGTAAGTCACACTAAAATGGTATGTGATGATAAATATGCATTTCATTGAATTTGTTACTGATAAACTGTTGTAATTTTAAAGGGGAAGTAGCACGTTTTTTCGCTGAAATAAGTTGATGAAATGTATTTGATTAATAATGTCACCAAAAGTGAAACACCCTTCTCTCTTCGGAAAATTAAGTCGAAAGATCAGTGTACATAGTTCCGTAAAGCCATGGGAATAGTTTTTGTCATTCGAAATACTAAAAATAAATAAAATGGCCGCCATGCAATTTTTGCCTTATACGCAACACCGTTATTACCACTACAGATAATTGGGTTATGTAATAAGATTTTTACCGTCTAAAGTAAATATCATTACCATTATAAATGGGAAATTTGAAAAACTAAAATTTTGCAAAAACCGTGCTACTGCCCCTTTTTTTCCTGCCATATTTTCCAAGGTACCACCCCGCAAATTTCCGCTTTGGAGGTCGAAAATGCCAGGACAAAAAAACTCGTGTCATAAGCCCACGTGACCTAATATACCACATTCGCTAATGGTTATTATTAGGGATGACTATTGTTACACCCCTAGTTATTATGGTATCAATATTGTCCGTACATCAAGGGGTACATTCCTAGTAATTTACATTTTGAAAGGATACAGTCTATTATTTAGTAACTGCATATGAATAAACCGTGTTATTATGTAATGGAGAATGCATGAGGAGCTGTGGATTCGTTAAAAATAATCAACGAGCCCCGAATGCATTCTCCATCTTAATCCATATATGACGTCACGAAACATGCATATGTGATTATTTTACATTTGATACAATAAATTTCAATTCTGGGACACCAAAATCAATTATTTTGCAAATTTCGGTGCTCATTTATCGGATATGGTACACGTAGCTGCGACCCTCAGGAAATGGATTCTTCCACGCACGTGTAGCGCAAAACTTCACGCGAGGCGAAATGATTGCCAGCTAAAACTCTGCCTTTCCATGCCTTCCGCGTGGGTTACAAGACTTGAATAGAACGCGGGATTCTTATTGACAAACAATCCCAAGGTTTCTAACAGCGTCTTGTGGCCTAATGGTTAGGAGCGCTGACTACCAAGCGAAGGATTGAATGTTACGAATCCAGGTTCATACATCACAGAAATTAATTTGTCTAGTTGAGAGATATTTTAAGATCCTATTCAGATACACCAAGACAAAATACATCAGTCTCGAAAAGTGTACTCGATTAGCCACAACTGAAAATGTCTAAACCTAACACCCCTCCTGACTGGGACAGTCAATGACCAGTAGATTCCTAAATAATAATCAACTGATAACACAATAGAGTGACGTCATGACCATGGATTAAGTATATGTAAAGTGATAAAACTCTCTTATTATGAACATTCAAACAACATTGTGAGCATGTAACAACACTAAAATAACATAAAACATTTGAGTTCGGAGAAATTAAATCCCACGAGGGTGCTTCTGTTTTGAAGAATACTAGTTCTACATTTAGTAAGCACCAATTGTAATATGCATGAGTGAAATCAACTTAAGATCTACACTCAACCGCAAAAGAAACGTCACCACATGTTCAACAGTCTTGAACTCGAAATACTGCTACCGTAGAAAGTCGATTTTAATGCATTCATAGGGACATTTTTTGTAAAGAGGTATCCACAATTTCATATATATCAGAATATAATATTATTGTATCCGTTTAAGTACACTCGGGGTGTTGGCATCGCTTCTTCAAAATTGTTTTTGTCCAGAATGTTCGGCATTTAACTTAAAAAATGTAGAATTTTAATTTAAAAATGATGTATTCGATATCAATAACCTTCTTAAACTTGAATTTGTTGACGCGTCTTTACAGTCGGACGTGACAAAACAAGCCAAAAAGGCATTTCTGACTTTCAAAACTTGCCTAGTTAAGCATATTTGAAAACGACAATTTGTAAAACGTGCGTTTCTCAGAAAAGTGAACAGACAATGTTTTGAAATTTCAAAGTTAGTTAAGTTCGCTTCTGGAAACATGGTGTATCTCTGTTTCAATCGTGTTTATCAAGCGTGGATTGAAATATATTGTATTATGAATGAATGAATGAATGAATGAATGAATGAATGAATGAATGAATGAATGAGTTTTTATTATTTATTGTATTATGTATGGTGACGTTTCTTTTGCGGCTGAGTGTAAGATGACCAACATGACATGATGACATCTCGCATGTAACAGAACTATCTCGAAATCTCGTATCCAGCTTGACCATCATGGCATTAATAGCATCAACTCGACCTCTTGCTATAGAGTTCCGCAGAGAGTGTGGACAGAAACTTGATGAAGTAGACAGCTACAACACGTGTACTGACAGACTCATTACATTGAAGTGCTACCTGTCTTCCTGTGTCGGGAGCTGACTTCATGTTTCAGAGTTAGGTGCTTCATCTCTATGGAGGGAAGTTTGCTCTTGATGAAGGGTTTCTTGAGTCAGAGAACTAGGAGTGACGAACAGTACAATATGACTCCTTCCAGCTTTAAAGGCGCTTTAGCACATTTTCTACATAATTTTTCTCTCAAATTATGTTTAAAGTTTATACAATATATTGTGACACGACCCGATAAGCCGTATCAATGGAAAACGGTTGTCCCTATTGGAATAGAATGGGGCGACGTATAAAGCGACCTCTTATTGGAATTAATCAGTGTAAATTGAATGTCACATGATATTTTGAGAGTTCAGAGAGCAGGATGGATGACTATTCCACGCTTGTACCATATTTCAAACTCTACTCTGAGTGTTTAAGTACCGCTACATCAGCCATTGTGAACACTTTAAAATGGCCGCTTGATGGGAATTGACACGCATGGCTTAACCGAACCACGTACATTCGTTTTAGAACTCTTATGATCAAATCAGGAGAATTGTTTAGCAACCTTTATGTGAAAGCACTTTATTTCAGTACGAACGACATGCTACTGCGCCTTTAATACAGCCTAGATCCTTATACAGCTAGACTCGTGAGTCATTTGCATCAAACTCACTTTCGCTCGTTTGATACCAAAATATTAACTCGTTCAATAAAATGGTGTGTTTTGTGTCCTCTATTCCTCATATGTCACTGCGTATAAGTGCGTTAATAAAGTTCAGTTTAGTTCAGTTTAGTTCAGCTAACCCATCATGAGATTCAGTTATGATTTGAAAGAGTTAATCATGTATTTATCTAAACCCTAAAGTTACTGTTACTAGGTCAGACAGATAAATAACGAAGCGGTGTAAACCATGCCACATAATTGGTGCTTTGACCAAGTGATTAACCGGATAGAACAGAATTGATGGTCTTAACTCACTCAAAGGTTATCTTAATTAAAGGACCACATCGATAATATAGAACTTTCCCCTAAGACCTATAAACTGCTGTCAGTTTGTTATATAAAATAAAATCTAAGTTTATGCTACTTGAAATTCTTGAAAAATACCAAGTTTATCTCATCTCGTTAGGTAGAAGAAAAAAAATTCACTCGTCGCTGATCGTTGAGATTAATAAAGATTGATATCTGATCAGCGTATTTAAATTCATTTACTACATTGCCGGGTAACATTCGTAATTCTAACTAATGCAATATGTAGGTAAGAAGAGATGAATTTTCCTTTTTTTCGACTCCATCACCTAACACTGTAAGTCAGTATCAGTGAAGGGTGACATCGTAATTTATCAGACCCGCGTTAGTGTTTATCCAACGAGCCGTACCGCGTTAGTGTTTATCCAACGAGCGGGTCTGATAAATTACGATGTCATCCGAACAAACTGAATGTTATAAGGTATTTATCTTACCGCATGTCTCAAAATATCATTGAAAAAGAAACATTTTGACAGAAAACAGCTGATCGATCGACAAACTATGACCTTTAACTTGTGTCACGTGACATGGAATGATTGACGTGGATGCATACTTTATTCATGTTGCGGGATATACAACATTTATCACGGTGTTTACTGTATATTTGTTAATGGTCACATGGATCAATCAGGGATAGACATTCTTACATGAGGTAGGATAACGTATTTTATATGATAGGGGTCGATCTATATTGTTTAATGCTTCAAGTAGGTGAATACTCGATTTAAATTTGGTCAAAATTTACCCCAAAATAATAAGGGCGGACCTCAAATAAGCATCGGGGGTAAGGGCAATTTTAAAACTGCCAATTTTTGCCCAGACCCGTAGTAGAGAGAATACGGTATTTATTCTTCTCCAAGTCGACACCGCTCGTGGAACCTTAATGACGCCGGTGTTTATTCAGTGAATATATCCTGAAGACTGCGGCAGCGTCTGACGCTCAATCATTCGAGAAGTGTTGTAAGTTGATAACTTGGGTCATTGGACTTAAAGTCTGGGTCACTGGTATAGGGTCAGATTCTAAAATGAAATATAGGTCACCGTAAATGGGGCCGTTGATCTGACGCAAGTTTCGTCAGAAGTAAATGGGAACGATTGGACTGGTATTGGTTAAAGGTGCACCCATTGTGTTTCATAATATTTTATTTGGCTGAAATACGTGCCAACATACGATACGTGCTGATTTCAGTTCAAATAATTTCAATCAACTTGCATATTCCCCCCGATAGCCAATTATATCATAATTACTAGTTTTTAATTAAAATTGAGCAACATCATTGTACAGAAACCGAAACTACACGTCCCATTTACATTCACAGTAGTTATAAGACCTATTTAACACTATCAACCCAAAGTTATGTGTTTGTATGCTGAAAATAAGTTTCCAAAATTACGTTTGCCACACGCGGCGCATTGTCCGGTTTTCGATAAAAAAAATCCAAACTTTTACCTTTATATCGTCAATATACTAAATTGACTATCATCGAAATGGCAATTTTCGGTAACAGTCAGTACTTCTTGAAATATTAACATCATTTATAACGTTTGCCATATGTGACCCATAACAGAACTATGGATGTACCTTTCAATGTTTCTGCAGACCATGTCTTCCTGGCGAGTACTGTAGACCGGAACCTCTGAATTACTATTTTAGTGTGTCACTTGCAGGAAGACAGCCTCGATACTATTGTAATAGTGCATTACCTTGAAACTTGAAATAGTAGACCGGAAGTTGTTGGATTCGAGCAGTTTCTACAATTGTTTAGCAATAAATTATGATTTTGGTTGGTACCTCCAAAACTATTAGAAGCCCCGCCACGTTCTCAGTAACTTTATTTCCGGTTAACAACTAGGTTTAGGTGAATATATTTTTGCTTCATTTCCGAGTTCAGAACCATTTATTGTTTGCAAGGTACAGTCGACCAAAGCAGGGTTCAACATAATGTACTGTTACATTGGTGTTGAGGGCTTTCTTCCATATTACTAGCCATCGTGACATATGTGAATACTTTAAGGTTGTGTTAAATCCAATGTCGCCTCATCTGATTGCAATATTGTACTATGGACCTGTTATATCAGTTATCAAGTGATGTATATATATTTACATTATCACCAGATGGCACAAAAACATTAATATGTACTATGTATCTCCTTCCCACGGGTTTTGGGGTTCGAACCCAGCTCAGTATACCAGCCAATGTGATTTGTTTTGAGCACTTCTTTATAGAGTGCTCAAGTCTCAAGTGTTTAAGTCTTGCTGTATTTCTCTGGCTTTGTTGTGCCTAGATAGTGAATCGGTGCACCAGAAATGCATAGTAGGCCTGGATTTCTAAACACAGATTTCTTAAGTAAATACTGCAAGGCCTAAAACAGCCAGTAATTGAGACTGGCAAGAGTTATGCCTTGCATTGGGAAGTTGGTTAAGTCCAATTACTGCACTTGCTCATCAATGACTCAACAGTTCAGGCTTCGATTCTTCCGCGAGTGACGTCAGGAGAGCAAGTAAATTATAATGTAAACGTCATCTTTAAATAAGATTTTAACATCACCATCACATTGGTCCTACATGTTTGCCTTATTAACCTCGACTCCTCGTCCACGATGTCTGAAACGCCTCAGGCCCTGAACCCCATTAGAGAGGAGAAGAGATCCACGGGGCAGTCCCCAGAACATATAAACCATGTTTCTATCACTGACAGCATTTCCCAAGTGTCCTATAACACTAAGGGATGTTCTGATACGTTATAATGGACTATAAACTTGAAAGTCGATTCGTTTTACGAGGTTTCCTTGGACAACGTAATGCCCAAGTGTCAATTTGTTTCTTCATATATCTGTATTGATTTCAGAGCTGCAAACACAAATCGCGTTACATCAACTTTTACTTGATTCAGCATTAACTGGATACTTATCGATTCACATTACAGAAATATACAACATTGATGTATTCAGCTCTTCTTGTCTGAGATCATCTTCAATAGCACTGGGGTCAGTGGTTGCTCCACGCAAAAGCTAACATTAATTCCCTGTTCACTTCGGAGATGTGATAAGTATTATTTCAGTGTCTATAAATCAATAAAATCATGTATGATGTTCAAACTTTTGGTGACGTCACCCCTTTCCTTAACACGAGCACTAGTTATATCGGTGTACATGAAGAACATTTGTGGGCCAGGGGGTGTTTTATACCTCGCCCTGACGGCTTCGGTCATTGTTTCTTTAACCCCTCACACTCTATCTTGCAGCGTACATATCTTGTATTGGGGAACATCACACATTATATCAAACGAAAGTCAGCTGTTTATCGTATTGTATGGTATGGTAACGCTCTGTTAAGGTATTGAAAGTATATATACACTGTCGGCCAAAAGAAACGCCTACTTCATTTTTCTAAAAAGGAAAGATGAAATAATTTCTGAAATATAATCAATGGTGGTCTCCAAGTTATGCTGAACACAAATTGATATGTAAGTCGATTGAAATCGTATAGAAACTGTGATTCGAGTCAATAACATTCATGTAAATCACACCCAATGAATACCGCTATTTCCGGTTGATTGACATTGCGCACCGTACCCACGTACATCGGTAGTTTCATCACCATTTTAATGCAAATGCGTGCCTGTATTGTTGCTCGTGCGTGTATGAAAATTGGTTTCAGATGTTTTTCTGATCAAGCACTGATCGAAAACTGAACAATTCATTTGCCTCATTTCAACAATCGCCATTCTTTTGTTACATGACAACTTCTGAATTTTAGATTCATCATGCAGAAATGGTGCAACTACATTATGCTATAATATTGCTAAAGTTCTCATTATAGTTTTTACGAAATCTGATAAGATATCTGGTAGGCGTTTCTTTTGGCCGACAGTGTACTTTGTGTTGTGTATGATACATTTCTCTCCACAGAGTCTCCCCAAATGTCAAATCTTGGAACAGCTATTACTGTATGTTCCATAATACAGAGGAAAAACTAAACAGAGCCTCCTACAATCTAGAATATTTAGCAAGTCTAGATTACCTCAGCACTAGCTCTGACATTGTAGATTTTGCAGGCACATTTGAATATTATTTTGATACAAAACATCAAAATCAAAGTTGTAGTATCAAAACATTTATCAAGGATTATATATAGGTCTACCATTCTTACCATATTTTCCAGGCGCATTTTAAATATTATTTTGATACACAACTTCAAAATTAAAATGTTAATGTAAAAAAGTTCATCAAGGATTATATGTAGGTCTGTCATTCTAACGATATATCTATAATTTGCTGTGTCTTAGTATCCGAGATTAATCAAATTGACCATTTTTTACTTCTAACTGTCGTTATCTCGACTAGAAGTCAAACTAAGCTTAAGTATTTTATTTTGTTTCTATTATCTTTTAATTGGATCAGGAAACGCCAGACAGTATCTATAATTTAAATAAATGAAATCGAAAGGTTAAAGAACCATACCAAATATAGACTGAAGCGAAGAGACAATCTGACATTAGATGGAAAATTGTTTACAAACATGTTTTTCACCTCATTTTTTAAAATGTCTTACAGTGATTGTATCATATCTTGGCACTCATATTTGTTTAATTTGAAATGTTGCAAACATCCATCCTGTAGCGCAGCGTAACTGGCCAAGGGAACCAGGATGGCAAACATCATCCATTTTAGTAACGATACAAGGATGCAATCAATATCATTGCTTCATCATTCAATACTATAAGCTTAAGGATAACCCATGATACCGAGGATATGGTAAGGTTGTGGACCCTGATAGGAAGGAAAAACCCGCGGATGCGTAGTATCCGTGGGTTTTTCCTGACCATCAGGGTCTACAACCTTACCATATCCGAGGTAGAATGGGTTATCTATATTATCAACCGTTTTTAAGTGTAAAACAGGCTTTTTACTTGTTATCGCGTTATATTGAGGATCACTGGCGTTATATTGAGGATCCCTTGGTGATGTCAGCCTGTTAACAGCCGCGCTATATGAGTTTCTTTTGTACAGTGAAATTTCGTCTGCCCCCTTAGCGCAGTAGTCTAAGGCTGTGGATACGGGTTCGAGACGCACTTTCTGCAATACATTTGCTGTACATATTCTGTCGTAAATTTAAAAAAAAAAATCAAAATTAGTCAAAGTTAATTTCTTTAGATCTTTACTTTCAAGCCGTCATCTTAACAAATATATCAGGGTGTACAATCATTATAATTCCTTATAACAGGGTTTACAACTGTCTGTGTAAACCCTCCTGGAAGGAATAACAATGTTGAAAGTCCCTCGTACCGGGTGATACGATTTAGAAAGGTCGTTTCAAGTATCACGTTATATGGCTGGTATGTTGATAAAATAGGTTCTCAACCGACCATTATCGGGCCCCACATCAGAGGCGTGTTCAGAACCGCGAGTTCGCGCGTACTCGCTAATACATGCGTGACCACTTTGGAGCAGTCTCGCCAAGCGAGTATTTACATTCCAAAATGGAGTCGCATGTCACAAAATTTGATTACTTCATTTTTCTTTCTTTTATTACCCCCTCAATTGAAATTTGGTCAATTGCTATGTGCAAGGCACCTATATTTTCAAAAATGGTGATGATTTTCTGAAATTATCTTGGGAAGTACTCGCGACCTCAGGTTTCCGTTCAGGAGTCGTACGCGGGTACGTGCGAACACGCCAATCGAGAAGGTCCTGAACACGCCTCTGTTGTAAAATGATTGGACAACTGTGGAAACTGAAAAGAGTTTACAATTTTTGGTTTAGCATGGACAGAGATAAACCCCTGTCTATTTATAGTTTTGAAATCCGTTCAATGAAATGCCATGTAACTCAGAGGGATTTTGACACTGTGACGTCATCCACGAAAAGGTGAGCGTTTTCAATTTGGTAACCTGTGTCTTCACTGTAATTTCATTTGCACGAGAGTGCAAGATGCAACGCTTTTTGAGCGTCTTTAAATGGTCGTAATTCCTTCAACAAAAGAAGAATGATTATAGAGAGGGCTTTAAATCTTGTTGAAAGTCATAATTACATTTAACTACGTCATCGGTTGACCTCATGTTTATATTCATCCACTTTACCATTTTACATTCAATTTAGCATTGAGTGGGAGGATTTTATTGCATGTGCTCAAATTCAATTAGAATATATTGTACCGTTTAAATTTGTGTTATTTAGACAAACAGATTTCCCTCGTAGATAACTTGTGAACGATCATAGTCATGATAATATACCATCAGCAACATATAGCCTCAGTACAGAATGCAATGTCCTCACTTTACTGAACACATTTGACTATGACGTCTTAAAAATGATGAAGTCATGGTACCTTATTAATTTAGGTTTTAATTTAGGCGATAACTTGATAATGTTATAAATTCTACGATCTCAAATAAAAATTAAAATATTAATTAATAAGTACCCACATGTACTTATCCAATCGGAATCGGGTAAGCGCATGTATTTACACGATTAGAATCGAGTAACCGCATTTTAAATGAAACAGAATCGACGAAATGTACTTATCCAAATGAAATAGAGTATAATTCAACAGAACAGTAATTGAAAACAGGCTTCAACTAACATTAACATGGCATATTGAATGATGAAGATAAATGAAAATGTAACTCATGAAATGTTCCTGATTAACATTTCATCTAAAAGCGCAGACACATGACAAATGGTAAAGCCTTGGTAACTTCATCATCTAGATTTGATTACCCCTTAATAATATCTGGACACTCGAATCTGTAGTCAGATGATAGCGATCCAAACGGATTAGAGCCAGACAGAGTTAATAAGCTTTTACCAGTACATATCTAAATCAGACTTAGACACATATAAAGCTGAACTGGGATTATTTATGTTTATCTGAAAATCGGGCAGGTTGTGCTTAGATCTTTTAACTTAGTTTTCTCAACTTGGAACATATTCTCGCGGGCAAAAGAAAGTATAGATACAACAATATTGTTGCAAGATAATTTAATCTGAAAACTAGAATCTGTAGTCAGATGATAGCGATCTATACGGATTCGAGTCAGACAGTGTTAATTAGCTTTACTAATACATATATTAATCAGACTTAGACACATATAAAGCTGAACTGGGATTATTTCAGAATGTTTATAAGAAAATAAGACAACTTAGATTTATGCCAAATATATAAACTTCTTCATAAAATCGCCTCCATCGCATCTGTTGATGTACGAGTTCAATATTCGTATGTTGTTCATACTGTATCTTAAAAATAGTTTATTGTACTCAAAATTAAACAGCAAGACATCAATGAATATAATGATGTGTCAGTACAATGAACGTTTCCACCTTTTCCAGAAATCTCTGACAATGAACTTCCCAACAGTTTACAGAACAGTCACCAATAACCTGGTAGGAACGAGGGCCAAGAACTGGTTCTTCAGCTCTTTATTCGTGCTGTACCCGTCAATTACTGGCTATTTTAAAGGGACATAATCGTGTTGGTGAGGTCACACATATGTCTAATGTTATAATGTGTGCTATTTAAGTGAGAATTATCAACTTTAACTGAAAATAACCAGTTTAAGGTCAATGAGATAAGTATAACGAAACTACAACCATTCAAAGTCGTGGTCTTGATCAAGACCGGACAATGGACCTTGGCTCGCTGCGTCCATCAAGTCAAACGTAATTTTGGAAACTTTAATAAAGTAGATAGGAAGACAGATTTGCTTCTATAGCGTTTAACAGGTCTTATAATGAGTATCTATGAGAAACAGAGCCATAATTGTCGGCTACTACACCTGTATGAGATCGTTCCTTGGTTTTCATTGAAACCCAAACCAGCACCTATTGTAATTTGATACATTTTAGAACCAAATAAAATATCATGCAAAACTGATCATGCATCTTTAAGCGTTTTATGAAGTTTTCTGTGCTAGCGAACTATGAATTTCAGTTGGCAATTAATTCTTTTTCAATGAAAATCGAGCAACGGTCTCAAGTGAAGACGTTGAAATCATACGTCCCATACACATGTATACTGTATTTGTTATTTTACCTATTTAACATTATAAAACATATTTTTTATATTTTTATCTCCTATAGATAAGTTTTTAAAATTAAGTAATGATTTATTGGTGCTCGCCTGTCACAGTACATACTGTCTGGTTTTGATTCAAACTCATTTTAAAAAAAAAAAAAAATTATATTTTTTTTTTAAAACTTTTTATTTTGATTCAAACTCATGTTTATTGTTTTCAATCCACCGATCAGAGCCGGTTGATAATGTTTAGCAAACGCCAGTCCTTCTCTATAAGATAACGACATTGATTACGTTTCACATTTGTCACTCAAACGACATAATTTATGTCTCAATTCTTTTTGTGTTTCGCGTTTTGAGTAATTTAAGTAATTTCAAGTTTTTTTCTCACTTTCATGAATTGAAATTAGTTTATTTTGTGACGAATATGTTTGTATTTGTGAAATATATAAATTATCTAATCGTTTTAGTGATAATATAATTGTAAAGATTTTATTTAAATCATTAGTAAATTTATGCTCATAATCAAATAATGTTTAACCATTACATTTTACCCTTAGTCGAGCAGTCTCTAAGTGGTCAACAAGAAGGTCATTGGGTCTTGACCAGTGGTCAGTCTCTACACATAACACCAGACAGTCCAGTGCATTCAATTAGACCTGGACTATTGACCAGTACAAGCCTCTACTATGTTAACTGAGATATTTACACGATAAGATCATTGTGGTTCCCTGAGTCTGTTGCGCTGCCGTAACTGGTGACTCGCTGTGCAGCACAACCGACTCCGGGAACTAGAATGGATAAAGATTAGCAGCAGTCACGTACCGCTGGAAACAGATATCTAATATTGTTTGGACCGGGTCATAGAATTTGTCTAGCTTAGCCTGGATATCTTAAAATAGATTTATCAAAAGTGATATTTTGAAAAAAAGATTTACACTGATTATCAAGCAAATCTTAAGTAGTTTCAACGAAAGTTATACCTTGATAAAATAATTTACACAGATAATCAAGAATCGAAAACGTCTAAAGAAAGATTAACAAATATAATCTAGTACATTTTAGTAGTTAAAGTAGTTTTAACGGAAAAAGTTTTTGAAAGAAAGATTTGCAGAAATTATCAAAGAAATCTTAAAGAAGATTGAACGGAAATTCCGGCAACGAACCTGTCTCTAAACAAAGACCAAATTCAACACGTTTCTATGGTGGGTAATACACATGGAAAGTTTCAAAAAGATATCATGAACTGTTTTCGAGTTCTGCTCCGGAAACGAAATGATTACGGACGGACAGACGGACAGACGGACAGACGGACTATATCCCCAGGTATTACATACCGGTGGGATAATAATTGTTTTACCCAACTACGTATTTTGCTTCAGTGAATTTTATAATTAATGAGAATAAAACTTTGTCATAATTTGCTGGTCTTACCTCAATAAAAGTACCTTAAACAGGCAATAATTTGTATATTATCAGGACATTTAGAAACATTGTTGATAAAGCAATCCTCACATTCAATAATGTGTGACAAGAGTAACTTGTAAGAGAAGCACGTGCAGCACGTGCAGAACATGGATTGTTATGGCGACTTGCGCTAGAGATGAGCCTTCACGCTTCGGAAACGCGCGCTGGCTGTTGTGTAGTACGTTTTATTCAATTAAGGGGATTCTGTTTATATGACGTCAGATACTCTAAACGCGCGTTACTCGAAGAGTTACTTCTCTTTGAAACCAAATTGCATTACATTGTCGTGATATGAAACTTATTTATCACATGTTATAGATAAAAGATTTATCTAGCGATTGACGTTAAAAGTATATTTTCCACAAATAATTTTTAATTTGAAACACTAACATCCTTGATGGCTCTTTAAGCAGTCGGAATGAATTCTGTATTTCATCTTCCAAGGACTAGGCTTTATCTGCTTGCGAATTGTGCATCTTATGTTACCAATAACACAGACTTAACCGAAGTCGGCCTGCCTGGAGATGGTGCTTTTCTTTGGAATTATAGATGCTTTTCAGCACAATTGAGGATGTGGAATATTTCGGTTCGAGATTTGGTTATATGTCCAGTATGAATAGATTAAACTGTTTAGGAATCATCGATACATTTCTTGAGTTACATTAACGTTAACGTTGACAATTTGGATACGATAAATTTCACAAGAATAACATTTTAAAACCTTGGTTTATCCAAATCGATTTTGAAGTAGATATATTACTGACACGTACCCTTTCTGTTCCATCATACAAATTATCAAGCCTTGGAGATAAATCCTTCTTAGTAACTGCCCCAAAGCTCTGGAACAAACTACCACTTAACATCAAACTTTCTCATGCCTTCGACTCTTTCAAAATCCAGCTAAAAACTCACTTGTTCCGTTCTCTTCATGTGTAGACATTCTTGTTCCTATATGTATTATATAATGTAGCGCTTTGAGCAAGCACAAGTGCATTGAGGCAAGTGCATGACAAGTACATGTACACATTCTTATTATTATTACCCTTGCATTTGATAACCCTCTTTGTTGGATAACACGATGGTTCAAACAGGAAAGTTATCACCAATCTCCCTAACCAACTGTCTCCCAATTCCACAGTAGTAGAGAGAGACCACTGTCTATAACACCCCTCCCTCCCTCCCTGACCCTCTCAGGCCCTCCCTGACCCTCTCATCCCTATCAGTGTTGAATAGTACCATCTCAGATCCATTAGCCAGGGTAATTATATGGTAATGGTTCTCGTGTCCAGACTCCCACGGTGAAGACAGCCCAAAATGGACCATTCAGTAAACCTCGGATCCTCGGTCCATACTCATTTGAGCCTGAATATCACTCTGTACAGGGAAACTTCCATCAGCCGCTGAACAAATACTTGAGTCTGCCTGGTAATGACAAACTACATCGTAAATATAGTGGATCGGGTTAAGGTCATACATCTTGTTGATCAGGGCTGTTGATTAATAACAGTTTATAATTTCGTGTCTGGAAAGATGGAACCGTAGCGTTGTAATCACAAGTCTAGGAATCAAACTGACCCAAAAATCGTACTTTTGACGTGAAATGGCAAAATCAATACGGAATGAATGAATGGCTTTTTAACGGTTATATATTTCAAATATTAAAGGCCTCTCAAGAACATAATATAAACCATGTTTCTATCACTGACAGCATTTCCCCAGTGTCCTATAACACTAAGGGATGTTCCGATACGTTCTATTGGAAGATAAACTTGAAAGTGGATTCGTCTTACGAGGTTTTCTTGCACAACGTAATGCCCAAGTGTCAATTAATTTTTCATATATCTGTATTGATTTTATAGCTGCAAACACAAATCGTGTTAAATCAACTCCGACTAAACTCAATATAAACTGGATACTTATCGATTCACATTACAGAAATATACAACATTGATTTTTACAGCTCTTCTTGTCTGAGATCGTCTTCGATAGCAAGGGGGTCAGAGGTTATTCCTCACATTAGCTACTGGATCGTAACATTAATTCCCTGTAAACTTCGAAGATATGAGTCGAATAAGTATTTCTGTAGCTATAAATCACGAATGATGTTCACTTACAAACCTTTTCTGACGTCATCCCTTTGCTTAGCACGAGCGCTGGATAAATCAGTGTTAATGAAGAACATTTGGTATCGGTAGGCCTAGGGGCTTAGATACCTCGGCCTGATGGCTTAGGTCTTTATTTCATTAACCAATCACAATATATTTTGCAACTTACATAAACATATCCCTCTTGATCCACCACTTACCCTTCACAGTAAAATGACAGTAGGGGACATCGCACATTATATCAAACAAATATAAGCATGTGGTATGCTATGGTAATATTCTGAGGATTCAAAGGAATATATACTTTGTGTTGTGTATGACACATTTTCTCACAGATTCTTCCCAAATGTCAAATCTTCCAACACAACCTCTGTTATGACCTGTCATCCACAATGTAGAGGAAAAACTAAACAGAGCCTCCTACAGTCTAGAATATTTAGCAAGTCTAGATAACCTCAGTACTGGCTCTGATATTGAAGATTTTCCAGGCGCATTTAAATATTATTTTGATATAAAACATCAACATCAAAGTTGTAGTATCAAAACATTTATCAAGGGTTGTATATAGGTCTACCATTCTTACCACATTTCAATTATGTACTATGTCTTATCATCCAGAATTAATCAAATTGCATCATCTTTTACTTCTAACCAGCGATATCTCGACTGGAAGTCCGAATGAGGTTAAATATTTGATTTTGTTTCTATTATCTATTAATTGGATCAGGAAACGCCAAACATTATCAATAATGTAAACAAATGTAATTGAGAGCTTGAAGAAACGTACCAGAAATAAACTGAAGCGAAGAGGCAATCTGACATTAGATGGAGAGTTGCTTACAAACATGTTTTTCACCTATTTTCATCTTTTTCTTACAGTAATTGTATTATATTTTAACACTCATATTTGTTTAATTCGAAATGTTGCAATTATCATACATGTCCATTGTATTATCGCTACAAGACATGAATTTATTCCCTTTTTTCATCATCATTCAATGGAATAGTTTAAAAACTGACAAAGGTCGGGTCCCACACCAGTTGTACAATGATTAATAAACTGTGAAATGGGTTTACAACTGCCAACCTTTGGTATAGCATTGACAGGAATAGCCCCCCCTGGGTATATATAGTTTTGCGGCGGTGAACAAACTTTCGGTATGCAGCTGTATATAGTTTTGCGATCCTTTCAATGAAATGCCATGTGAATAAGGAGGCTTGTGACCAATAAACACTGTTACGTGATTTTAAAGCATGATATTTCTCTTCCTGAAGTTAGATATGCCTCTTCCTAGACTCGGAGTAGATGCTCAATTCCAAAAGGTATCTGAACCATTTAGAATAATTAACATCAAAGGCAGGCGCTTGTAGGATGACAATGCACAAAAACAGAGATAAAGTAACAAAAGTAAAGACTTGAAGATAGGCAGTGTCATACAAGACAAGACGCCATACTTGAGAAAATTAACATATCTCTAATATTGAAAATGAAAAATGAGTTGAATGAAAGATTCAAGTAAATCTAATCTCAATAAAGTGAACTTCTAAACTTTTCAGCAGAAGCCAATTCGAGAACTAGCAGTGTCATACTAGACGCCATACCATCCCTGATATTCTCAGCGTGAAAAAGAGTTGAATAAAAGATTCAAGTAAATCTAATCTCAATAAAAATGAACTTCTCAACTTTTCAGCAGAAGCCAATTCGAGAAAGAGATTCAATTGTCTTTTTGTGATCAAAATCGATAGAAGATCTGCCCAATCCAATCGACTGGATCTTTTGTCGTGATAGTATATACATTTGAAATGAGTGATGCAATCTGAAAAGAGAATACATTTCTCGATCCTGGTCTTCCTCCGCATAAGTGAAGATCATGATCATTAACATGGTCACAGACAACACACTAAACACAATTTACGAAACACTTTATATCAGAAACTGTCCATTTAATATGGTTTCCATTTAGACAGATACATAGCAAAATGCAATATAATATTTTGTTACTTTATGATGTAGACATCCAGGTTCCATATTTTAAAATGTTATTCTATGGCTAGGACGATTGGGGGGAATCGGAATGAGTACCTGCATATATGTGCCCGAGTCGAAATTGAAGACCCGCATGTATTTACCTGAGTCTGAATCTAGTGCTCACGTGTATTTTGATTCTAGTAACCACACATATTTATCCGAAAAGAGTAGCTGCATGTTTTACCTGAATCGGAATTGAGGACCTGCTTGTATTTATCGGAATTGAAATCTAGTAGCCACATGTATTTACCCGAGTCGCTGTCGAAAACCCACATGCATGTATTGACCATAATCGAAATCTAGTATCAACATGTATTTAGTCGAAGCGAGTAACTGTATGCACTCACCCAATCTGCATGTATTTTTACCCAAATCGAATCAAGTACCCGCATGTATTTACCCAAATTATAATTGAGTACCCACAAGTATTTACTCAAATTAGAATCGAGTAACCGAATGTATTAACCAAAAACAGAATAGAGCAGCCGCATATGTATTTACCCGAATCATAATCAAATACCGCATGTACTTTTATATTATCCAATCAGAATAGAGTAAAAATCCACAGAATATTAATTGAAAAATATCTAATAATAACAGACTTCAAATGACACGAACATGGCATATTGAATAAGGAAGATAAATGAATATCTTTAAAAAAAATTCCTGATTAACATTTCATCTAAAGTACAGACCAAAGAAAAATGGTAAAGCCTTAGTAACTTCATCATCTAAATTTGACTACTCCATCAAAACATCTGGAAACTCGAATCTGTAGTCAGATGATAGCGATCTATACGGATTAGAGTCAGACAGAGTTAATTAGCTTTACCAATACATATCTAAATCAGACTTAGACACATATAAAGCTGGGATTATTTCAGAATATTTATCAGGATATCGGGCAGGTTGTACTAGATTTATTAACTTAGTTTTCTCAACTTGGAACATATACTAGCGGGCAAAAGGAAGTATAGGTACAACAATGCAAGATATTTTAATCAACGAGAAATGATCACTACTGAAACATAGTTACACCTTGTCTCTAGAAGCCAACTATACTTAATTTGCAAGTTTTTAAACACTATCTGTTCATAGTTCTGAAAAACACGGCTTTTAAAAATCGCCCTTTTCGAATCTTCTTAACCTAGCGAGATAGGACAGTAAAATATGCCTCCTGGCTTGTTTTATGACATCCTACAGCAACGATGCGCCATCGATTTTGAAGTCCAAGAAGGCATATTATGCCAACAACGCCTTGTACTTACATAATGTCCATATTTCATAACATTTCTCTTTACCAAACATTATGTAAAAAGAACCCCTTTGAAATAGCAATTTCAGCACCCCATGTGTGTTAGAACAACGGTCTTTAGTCCAGATGATTTAATTACACGTCCAATTTACATGTACACGCATATTATATTTTTTACTTGACCTATTAAACACCATAAACCCAAAACCGTCTTTTTGTTTTCCATAGATAAGTTTGACTTATTGGTCCTCAAATATCCTCAACTGTCCTGTCCTGGATTATATTTCATGTTTTTAAAATTTAGTAATTTCAAATATTTTTTTTCTTAATTTCATGAACTAAAATCAATTCATTTAATCACGACTTTTTTTTCTATTTGTGAAAGATATAATACATCTAATTGTTTTAGTGATTTGAAATATACCTTATGTAATTTGTGAGGATTTTATTTATAAGATTTGTGAATTTATGATCATAATCAAATATGTTTAATGTTATATTTTACCCTTAGTCAAACAGTCTGTAAGTGATCGCCAGGAAGGTCTTAACCATTGGTCAGTTTCTACTCATAACACCAGACAGTATAGTGCATTCAATTAGACCTGGACTATTGACCAGTACAAGCCTCTACTATGTTAACTGAGATATTAACACGATAATATCATTGTGGTTCCCTGAGTCTGCTGCGCTGCACAACAGGCTCCGGGAACTAGAATGGATAAATATTAGCACCAGTCACGTACAGCTGGAAACAGATATCTAATATTGTTTGGACCCGGTCATAGAATTTGTCCAGCTTAGCCTGGAAATCTTAAAAAGTGATATTTTGAAAAAAAAGATTTACACAGATTATAAAGCAAATCTCAAGTAGTTTCAACGAAAGTTATACCTTGATAACATGATTTAAACAGATTATCAAGAATCGAAACGTCTACAGAAAGATTTACAAATATAATCTAGGAAATCTTAAAATAGATTTATCAAAAGTGATATTTTGAAAGGAAAATTTACATAGATTATCAAGCAAATCTTAAAGTAGTTCCATTGAAACTTATAATTTGAAAGAATGATTTACACAGATTATCAAGAATGGAAACTTCTAAAGAAAGATTTACAAATATAATCTTGGAAATCTTAAAGTAGATTTAACGGAAAAATATTTGAAAGAAAGATTTGCAGAGATTATCTAGAAAATGTTAAAGTAGATTTAACGGATATTTGATTAAAAATGTTTTTATCAGGTTATCAGACACATGTATGCGAGTAACACTGTTGGGCCAGTGGATTGTCCTTTTCTGAAGTCAGGGGTCTTCAATTATAAACAGCCTGATGTTTTCATACCTAAAATGGTTGGAAGCAAGAGGTCTATTCTAATTCTATGACCTCTTGCTGTGTTAACTTGTAACTTAAGGAGGTTCCACACACCGAAGTAAGATCCACCACAAATTCAGGAAAATTGGTCATAAAATTGATTGAACACTGACTCTTACAAAGAAACTAAAAAAGGTACCTCTCCATTGAAACTGTTCTACTAGGTGGCGCCGCAAGCTGATGGGGACCCCATAATTTTCATAAATTTTGTCTTTCTTACACAATTAGAAACACTCAAAATATGCAATATTTGTTTCTTATTTTTAGTCTAAATTTAAAGAGTAACAATTATAAAGTCAGTATCAATGAATTAAACAGCTTTTCCTTGTTTAGTAACATTGTTTAAAAACAAAAAGTATATCCGCATGAAGAAATTTTCGCAATTTTTTAAGGAATTCTAGATAGAAAAAAGGTTTGTAAATTCAAAACCCACTACAGTAACCCAACAATTTACAGAACCATAGAATTTAATATATCAATCAATACAACAAAAAAAAGGGAGGTCACCATGCTATTTTTAATAATATGTAACAAAAACTAAGATATTGTCACATTTTTTACAAAAGTCTGACTGAATACTACTTAAATAGCATTTTTCACTTAAAATAGATTATAGACCAAAAAAATGTTTCATCATGAAATAAAATGTATTTCGATTTGTTATAATAAAATGATTTAATGATCCTATTCCTATAGGTGTATTTAAATTCCAAAATATATGTATCACACTGTTACTGAAAATGAAGACAGAAACTACAAGGCTATGCACTTCTCAATCTGACAACTGAAAAGAACTGTGCAGAAACAAGGTGTGTTGAACTCCTTTAATGTAAATCAATGCAAAGATACATATTTATCAATTGGAGGACGTCAAGGGAATCACTCTTTCTAAGAAACATTCAACGCAAATACAACGATTTGGTCCATTAAGAACCAGAAAGTTGGTCTGTTCTTGGCAAATATAATCTTTATCACATTTAATAGCGTGGAATGTATATATTATATTAATGTTCTTCCTCTATCGAAACATGTCGATAGAACACGCTTTATCCGCAATTATACCCAGAAAAATACATCAATCTGGAATAATTGATATATATTGGTCAGGCACGGACCGACTTCTATTAGTTAGCCCGCCATCCTTAGCGTTTGTTATTGATGAAATATAATTAAGAGGAATTCCAAGGTAACAATCATCAAGAGAGATAATCAGAGTAGACGGAGGCTTTACGCGACTTGGACAATATCATCTGATTCTGGATAAACACACGGAGATAAATCATAGCTTGGAACCTTTATTGTGAACACCTGAAGGGTTTGGACATATTCATTTGGATGTTGGCCATACGTCCAGCCACAATGGATTCGCTTGTATTGGGAATTTGAATATTTGGATACTGCCTAAAGATCCATCAAGAATGTTGATGAACATTGCCAAAAATCTAGCTCCGTGACATTTTTACACTTAATTTTTCACCGATTTTTTCGGCCCAAAATAAGCCGAGAAATAAATACTAATTAGTAAAGGTGTTTTCCCAGTCTAAATATAGATCAAGTCTATTGTTTTCAAGCGCAAAGCATTGTGTGTCTTGAATACAAAGACATGAAAGAAAAATAAAGTTTATTAGCAATGAAAGAAATCGAAATATATACTTTTTGGCGGTTATTTATTTACCATTTCACTTAATCATGGATTTTCTACAGATATTGGAATAAATGTTTTACCCAACTACGTATTTTGCTTGAATTTTATAATAAATTAAAACATATTTGTAATTATTTGCTGGTCTTATCTCAATAAAAAGTACATTAAAGAGGCAATAATTTGTATGTTCTCAGGACATTTAGAATTAGTGTTCATAAAACAAGGGTGACATTCAGCAACGTGTGACAAGGGTAGCCTAACTTCAAAGAGAAGCACGTGCAGCATGTTGGTTGCTATGATGACTTACGCTAAAATCGAACCTTCATGCTTCGGAAACGCTTGCTGCTGTGTAGTACGTTTTATGCCATCAAGGGAATTCTGTTTATATGAGGTCAGATACCCTTGATGCGCGTTACTCGATGGGGTACTACCTTTTGAAATCATATTTCATTACAGTGTCGTGATATGAAAATTATTGATCACATGTTATAGATAAAACAAATCTCTAGCGATTGACGTTAAAAGTATATTTTCCACAAAAAGTTTTGTATTTGAAACACTAACATCCTTGAGGCTCTTTAAGCAGTCGGAATGAATTCTGTATTTCATCTTTCCATGGACTAGGCTTTATCTGCTTGCGAATTGTGCATCTTATGTTACCAATAACACGGACTTAACCAAAGTCGGCCTGCCTGGAGATGGTGCTTTTCTTTGGAATCATCGATGTTTTTCAGCACAATTGAGGATGTGGAATATTTCGCTTCGAGATTTGGTTATATATCCAGTATGAATAGATTAAACTGTTTAGGAATCATCGATACATTTTTTTGAGTTAGATTAACGTTAACGTTGACAATTTGGATACGGCAAATTCCACAAGAATAACATTTTTAAAACCTTAGTTTATCCAAATCGATTTTGAAGTAAATATATTATTGACACGTAACCTTTCTCTTCCATCATACAAATTATCAAGCCATGGAGATACATCCTTCTTAGTAACTGCCCCAAAGCTCTGGAACAATCTACCACTTAACATCAGACTTTCTCATGCCTTCGACTCTTTCAAAATCCAGCTAAAAACTCACTTGTTCCGTGAATCTCTTCATGTGTAGACATTCTTGTACATATATGTATTATATAATGTAGCGCTTTGAGCAAGCACAAGTGCATTGAGGCAAGTGCATTACAAGTACATGTACACATTCTTATTATCATTACCCTTGCATTTGATAACACTCTTTGTTGGATAACACGATGGTTCAAACAGGAAAGTTATCACCAATCTCCCTAACCCACTGTTTCCCCATTCCACAATAGTAGAGAGAGATCACTGTCTATAACACCACTCCCTCCCTCCCTGATCACCCCCCACCCCCCCTTCTCATCCCCTATCAGTGTTGAATAGTACCATCTCAGATCCATTAGCCAGGATAATTATATGGTAATGGTTCCAGTGTCCAGACTCCCACGGTGAAGACAGCCCAAAATGGACCATTCAGAAAACCTCTGATCCTCGGTCCATACTCATTTGAGCCTGAATGTCACTCTGTACAGGGAAACTTCCATCAGCCGCTGAACAAATACTTGAGTCTGCCTGGTAATGACAACCTACACCGTAAATATAGTGGATCGGGTTAAGGTCATACATCTTGTTGATCAGGGCTGTTGATTAATAACAGTTTATAATTTCGTGTCTGGAAAGATGGAACCGTAGCGATGTAATCACAAGTCTAGGAATCAAACTGACCCAAAAATCGTACCTTTGACGTGAAATGGCAAAATCAATACGGAATGAATGAATGGATTTTTAACAGTTATATGTGTCAAATATTAAAGGCCTCTCAAGAACCTAATATAAACCATGTTTCTATCGCTGACAGCATTTCCCCAGAGTCCTATAACACTAAGGGATTTTCTGATACGTTATAATGGACTATAAACTTGAAAGTCGATTCGTCTTACGAGGTTTCTTCGGACAACGTAATCCCCAAGTGTCAATTTGTTTCTTCATATATCTGTATTGATTTTATAGCTGCAAAAAAATCGTGTTAAATCAACTCCGACTAAACTCAGTATAAACTGGATACTTATCAATTCACATTACAGAAACATAAAACATTGATTTTTACAGCGCTTCTTGTCTGAGATCGTCTTCGATAGCAAGGGGGTCAGAGGTTATTCCTCGCTTAAGCTACTGGATCGTAACATTAATTCCCTGTAAACTTCGAAGATATGAGTCGATTAAGTATTTCTGTGGCTATAAATCACGAATGATGTTCACTTCCAAACTTTGCTGACGTCATCCCTTTGCTTAGCACGAGCGCTGGATGAATCAGTGTGAATGAAGAACATTTGATATCGGTAGGCCTAGGGGTTTAGATACCTCGGCCTGACGGCTTAGGTCTTTATTTCATTAACCACTCACAATCTATTTTGCAACTTACATAAACATATCCCTCTTGATCCACCACTTCCTTACCCTTCACAGTAAAATGACAGTAGGGAACATCACAAATTATAGCAAACAAATATAAGCATGTGGTATGCTATGGTAATGCTCTGTTATTGTATTCAAAGGAATATATACTTTGTGTTGTGTATGACACATTTTCTCTCCACAGATTCTCCCAAATGTCAAATCTTCCAACATAACTTCAAATTTAAAATTTTAGTATCAAAACTTTCATTAAAGTATATTTATATTAAGGTCGGTCATTCTTGCCATAGTTCAGTTATGCACTATGTCTTATCACGCAGAATTAATCAAATTGCATCATATTTTACTTCTAACTATTGTTTTCTCGACTTGAAGTCCAACAAAAATGAAATAATAATGTTTTTTGTTTCTATTCATTTGATCAGGAAACGCCACTATCTATGATAACAAATGTAACTTACGGTTGAAGAAACATAACTGTTATGACCTGTCATCCACAATGTAGAGGAAAAACTAAACAGAGCCTCCTAAAGTCTAGAATATTTAGCAAGTCTAGATTACCTCAGCACTAGCTCTGACATTGTAGATTTTCCAGGCGCATTTAAATATTATTTTGATATAAAACATCAAAATCAAAGTTGTAGTATCAAAATATTTATCAAGGGTTGTATATAGGTCTACCATTTTTACCATATTTCAATTATGTACTATGTCTTATCATCCAGAATTAATCAAATTGCATCATATTTTACTTCTAACCAGCGTTATCTCGACTGGAAGTCCGAATGAGGTTAAATATTTGATTTTGTTTCTATTATCTATTAATTGGATCAGGAAACGCTAGACAGTATCAATAATGTAAACAAATGTAATTGAAAGGATGACGAAACATACCAGAAATAGACTGAAACAAAGAGGCAATCTGACATTAGATGGAGAGTTGTTTAATTATAAACATGTTTTTCTCCTATTTTCTTCTTTTTCTTACAGTAATTTATCATATTGTGGCACTCATATTTGTTTAGTTTCCAACATCATCATACGTGTTTATTGTAGTAACGATACGAGGCATTTATTTATTTCCCTTTCATAATCATTCAAAGCAAAAGGTTCTCAACCGACCAAGGTCGGGTCCCAACTCAGCCAACTTTGTGGGTATATATAGTTTTGCGATCCTTTCAACGAAATGCCATGTGAATAGGGAGGGTTGTGACCGAAAAACACTGTGACGTGATTTTACAGCGTGCTATTTCTCTTCCTGAAGTTAGATATGCCTCTTCCTAGACTCGGAGTAGATGCTGAATTCCAAAAGGTATCTGTACCATTTAGAATCGTTAACATACGAAAAGACCGACGCTTGTAGATGACAATGCACAAAAACAGAGATAAGTAACAAAGTAACAAAAATAAAGACTTGAAGATAGGCAGTGTCATACAAGACGCCATACTTAAGAACATTAACATATCTCTAATATTCTCAGAGTGAAAATGAGTTGAATTAAAGATTTAAGTAAATCTAATCTCAATAAAGTGAACTTCTAAACTTTTTAGCAGAAGCCAATTCGAGGAGAGATTCAATTGACTTTTTGTAATCAAAATCGATAGAAGATCTGCCCAATCCAATCGACTGGATCTTTTGTCGTGATAGTATATAAATTTGAAATGAGCGATAAAATCTGAAAAGAGAATACATTTCTCAATCCTGGTCTTCCTCCGCATAAGTGAAGATCACATGAGCATATTAATATGATGTAGACATCCCAGGTATCATATTTTAAAATGTTATTCTATTGCCAGGAAAATTGGGAAAATCGGAATGAGTACATGCATATATGTGCCCGAAATGGAAATTGAAGACCCGCGTGTATTTACCGGAGTCTGAATCTAGTGCTCACGTGTAATTTGATTCTAGTAACCACACATATTTATCCGAAAAGAGTAGCTGCATGTATTACCTGAATCGGACCCGCTTGTATTTATTGGAATTGGAATCTTGTACTGACATGTATTTACCCGAATCGTTATCCAATCCCCCATGTATAGACCAGAATCTAGTACCAAAATGTATTGAGTCAAATCGAGTAACCGAATCCACTCACCCCATTCGGAATGGTATACCTGCATGTATTTTTACCCAAATCGAATCAAGAACCCACACGTATTTACTCAAATCTGAATCGAGTAACTGAATGTATAAAACCCCAAATCGGAATCGAACAACCACATATGTATTTACCTGAATCATAATCAAATACCCGCATGTACTTTTATATTATCCAATCAGAACAGAATAGAACTCCACAGAATATTCTTTGAAAAATATCTTATAATAACAGACTCCAAATGACACGAACATGGCATATTGAATAAGGAAGATAAATGAATATCTTAAAGAAATTTTCCTGATTAACATTTCATCTAAAGTATAGACCAAAGAAAAATAGTAAAGCCTAAGTTACTCCGTCAGACAGAGTTAATTAGCTTTACTAATACATATCTAAATCAGACTTAGACACAGATAAAGCTGAACTGGGATTATTTATGTTTATCAGGATCCCGGGCAGGTTGTACCTAGATCTTTTAACTTAGTTTTCTCAACTTGGAACATATACTCGCGGGCAAAAGAAAGTATAGGTACAACAATGCAAGATACTTTAATCAACGAGAAATGAATACTACTGAAACAAAGTTTTCTCTAAAAGCCAACTAAACTTAATTTGAAATTGAACTTGTAAAATTAAATGTTCATATTTCTGAAAAACACGGCTTTTATAAAGCGTCCTTTTCGAATCTTCTTAACCCAGCGAGATGGGAGAGTGAAATGCCTCCGGGCTTGTTTTATGACATCCTACAGCAACGATGCGTTATCGATTTTGAAGTCCAAGAAGGCACATTATGCCTACAACGAACATATACAAAAGCAACGATCTTAAGTAGAGATGCTTAAATCACATATTCGTCTCATTTACATGCATACCATATTTGTTATTTGACCTATTAAACACCATAAACCCCAAAGCGTCTTTTTGTCTGCTATAGATAAGACTTACTGGTCCTAAACTGTCCTGGTACATTGTCCGGCTTTTGATCAAACGTTTTTTCAATGCAATGAGCCCCTCACCATTTAAATGATATAACCCTAAGAACTTCTTGATAAAATAAAGACACTGATAACTTTTGACATTTAACAACACACTGTCTTTTTTAAATCTATTTTGTAAGGATTGTATTTCGTGTATTTACATTTAGTAATTTCAAGTATTTTTTTCTCAATTTCATCAATTAAAATCAGTTTATTTAGTGACGACTCTTTTTCTATTTGTGAAAGATATAATACATCTAATTGTTTTAGAGATTTGAAGTATACCTTATGTAAGATCTGTGAATTTATTATCATAATCAAATATATTTAACCTTTAATATTTAACCCTGAGTCAAGCAGTCTATAAGTGTTCAAAAAGAAGTCATTGGGTCCTGACCAGTGATCAGTCTCTACTCATAACACCAGACAGTACAGTGCATTCAATTAGACCTGGACTATTGACCAGTACAAGCCTCTACTATGTTAACTGAGATATTTTCACGATAAGATCATTGTGGTTCCCTGAGTCTGTTGCGCTGCGTAAAACTGGTGACTCGCTGTGCAGCACAACAGACTCCGGGAACTAGAATGGATAAAGATTAGCACCAGTCACGTACCGCTGGAAACAGATATCTAATATTGTTTGGACCCGGTCATAGAATTTGTCCATCTTAGCCTGGAAATCTTAAAATAGATTTATCAAAAGTGATATTTTGAAAAAAGAGATTTACACTGATTATCAAGCAAATCTCAAGTAGTTTCAACGAAAGTAATACCTTGATAAACTGATTTACACAGATTATCAAGAATCGAAATGTCTTAAGAAAGATTAACAAATATAATGTAGGAAATCCTAGTAGTTAAAGTAGTTTTAACGGAGAAGTTTTTGAAAGAAAGATTTGCAGAAATTATCAAGGAAAGTAGATTTAACGGATATTTGAAAACACAATTGTTTTTATCAGGTTATCAGACATGTGTATACGGGTAACACTGTTGGACAAGAGGATTGTCGTTTTCAATACAAAAATACATATCAATACGTATCAATTGTAGGATATGCGCACACAATGGCATTGTAAATTTAATGTTGAATACTTATGATTTGAGCATTTTAAACACAATATAAAAGATAAGTTGCAAACAGTCCATAACCTCAATGAAATTTGGTCCATTAAAGAGCCATCAAGGATGTTAGTGTTTCAAATTTTAAAAAATTGTTGAAACAATACTTATAACGTCAATCGCCAGAGAAATCTTTTATATACAACATGACATGTGCTAAATAATTTTCATATCACAACAATGTAATGAAATCTAGTTTCAAAGAGATGTATCCCTACTAGTAACGCGCGTTAAGGGTATCTGACGTCATATAAACAGAATCCCCTTTATTGCATAAAACGTTCTACACAACAGCCAGTGGTTTCGAAGCGTGAAGGCTCGTCTCTAGCGCAAGTCGATATAACAATCCATGTGCTGCACGCTGCACGCTGCACGCGCTTCTCTTACAAGTTACCCTTGTCATATATTATTGAACGTGAGGATTGCTTTATCAACAATGTTTCTAAATGTCCTGATAATATACAAATTATTGCCTGTTTAATGTACTTTTTATTGAGATAAGACCAGCAAATTATGACAAAGTTTTATTCTCATTAATGACAAAATTCAAGCAAAATACGTAGTTGGATAAAACAATTATTATCCGATGGGTATGTAATATCTGGGGATATAGTCGTCGCCCTGTCCGTCTGTCTGTCTGTCTGTCTGTCCGTCCGTCTGTCCGACTGTCCATCCGTAATCATTTCGTTTCCGGAGCAGAACTCGAAAACAGTTCATGATATCTTTTTTACACTTTCCATGTGTATTACCCGCCTTAGAAAGGTGTTGAATTTTCTCTGTGTTCAGAGACAGGTTCGTTTCTTTGCATGTGTATTACCAACTAACTGAAGTGGTGCGTTTTGATAATTTCAGATTTCTGAAAATTTCATTTTTTTCTGTTTCCATAAAAACGTGTTGAATTAGGACTTGGTTCAGAGATAAGTCTGCTTCCGGAGCAGAACTCTAAAACCACCATCATATCTGAAACTCAGCATGTGTATTACCCCCTAACTGAAGTAGTAGATATACAATTATCTGTCAAAGATGTGTTTTACAATTTATCTGGGACATCTTCTTTCTGAAATTTTTACTTTTTTCCATGTCCATAGAAGCGTGTTTGATTTGGACTTTCTTCAGAGATAGGTCTGCTTCTATAGCACAACTCCAAAACCCTTAACATACCTCAAGTATCTGTAATATCCACTGAATATATATATAACTGAAGTACGGTAGTAGACATAAAATTATCTGTCAAAGATGTATTTTACAAATTATGTGGGACCGTCGGGATATGTCATCTCCTGATGACTGTTTTTGTTGTTTTAATATCTGTAGCAAATACATAATTAAATGAGATGGTAAATAAATAAACGCAAACAAATTATATAATTCAATTCTTTCATTGCTCATAAACTATTCTTTAGTGTCATTGTATACAGTGAATGAGTTAGACCACAATGCTTTGCGCTTGAAAATAATAGACTGGATCTATATTTAGACTAGAAATAACCTTTACTCATTAGTGCAATTTCTCGGCATATTTGAAAAATTAAGTGTCTATATTTCACGGAGCTAGATTATTGACAATTTTCCGATATGTTCCTTAACATTCTTGATGGCTCTTTAAGAACCAGAAAGTTGGTCTGATCTTGGCAAATATAATCTTTATCACATTTAATTACGTAGAATGAATATATTATATTAATGTTCTTCCTCTATCGAAACATGTCTATAGAACACGTTTTATCCGCAATTATATCCAAAAATATATGTCAATCTGGAATAACATGCTAGGGTCGTTTTCCATTAGTTAGCCCGCCGTCCATAGCGTTTGTTATTGATGAAATATAATTAAGAGGAATTCCAAGGTAACAATCATCCAGAGAGATAATCAGAGTAGACGGAGGCTTAACGCGACTTGGACAATATCATCTGATTCTGAATAAACACACAGAGATAAATCATAGCTTGGAACCCTTATTGTGAACACGTGAAGGGTTCGGACATATTCAGTTGAAAATTGGCCATACGTCCAGCCACAATGGATTTGCTTGTCTTGGGAATTTGAGTATTTGGATATTGCCTAAAGATCCATCAAGAATGTTGATGAACATTGCCAAAAATCTAGCTCTGTGACATATATACACTAAATTTTCACCGATTTTTTCGACCCAAAATAAGCCGAGAAATAAATCCATATTAGTAAAGGTGTTTAATAAATATAGATCAAGTCTATTGTTTTCAAGCGCAAAGCATTGTGTTTATAAGATAAGATAAGAGATAAGATAAGATAAGATAAGATAATATTTATTGTCCCAAAAGGGAAATTTGTTGTGTATAATTACAATTCTCCAGCATACAAAACATACAAATATCATTCAAAACAATACATATTAACACAGTTTACAGTGACTAGAATATGATATACATGAAAGTGTTTATCGTGCAACATTGCACTTATCAGAATTTATTTCTCTAATGCTGCAAGAAATGAATGATTGGTGAAACCTGTTTCTTTCTAAAAGTCGGCATTCGCAGTCTACGTCCAGAAGGTAGTATTGAATATTCCCAAAAAAGAGGATGCGTAGAATCACCTAAACAATTGTTTGCTTTTTTTGATAACTGCTGCTCATAACAACTGCCGATAGTTTCAATAGGAAGCCCAATGATTTTAGAAGCCGTATTAACGATTTTTGCCAATTTGTTTTTGTTTTGAACAGACAGGTTTCCGTACCAACTTAAAAAGTTAAATGTTATGACATTTTGAATGAAGGTTCTGTAAAATAACATCATGATACAAAGACATGAAAGAAAAATAAAGTTTATTAGCAATGAAAGAAATCGAAATATATAATTTTTGGCGGTTATTTATTTACCATTTCACTTAATCATGGATTTTCTACAAATATTGGAATAAATGTTTTACCCAACTACGTATTTTGCTTGAATTTTATAATAAATTAAAACATATTTGTCATTATTTGCTGGTCTTATCTCAATAAAAAGTACATTAAAGAGGCAATAATTTGTATGTTCTCAGGACATTTAGAATTAGTGTTTATAAAGCAATGGTGACATTCAGTAACGTGTGACAAGGGTAGCCTAACTTCAAAGAGAAGCACGTGCAGCATGTTGGTTGCTATAATGACTTACGCTAAAGAAGAGCCTTCATGCTTCGGAAACGCTTGCTGCTGTGTAGTACGTTTTATGCAATAAAGGGATTTCTGTTTGTATGACGTCAGATACCCTTGATGCGCGTTACTCGATGGAGTACTACCTTTTGAAATCAAATTTATTTACATTGTCGTTATATGAAAATTATTGATCACATGTCACAACCTTGACCAAACTGTTCTGAGACCTGACGTTGACACACTTGAACATATGGATGGCGAGGCCGTTGACGACATGGCAGCAGTTTTCAATAAGGCTCTATCAACAGTTCTTGACCTGCATGCTCCTGTCAGAACATCAAGTATTGTGATCAGACCAAATTCAGCATGGATGACAGAGGACATCTCTCAGGCAAAGCATGAACGCCGTAAAGCTGAAAAGGTATGGAGATCAAGCTGCTTGGAAATCCATAGACAACTTTTCAAGATATGTCGAAACAAAGTTACAGATTTAGTCAAAAAGGCAAAACAGTCACATATCAGAGATCAGATAAATGAGAATAAACGTAACTCAAAACAACTCTTTGCTATTGTAAAGACATTAACAGAGACTAAGACCAATGTAACCACTAGCCGAACTGAAGAGGATTCTCAGAAGCATGGAGATGCTCTTGCTGACTTTTTCATAGACAAGGTGGATGGAATCGTGCGAGATATAACCTCTGTTCATACAGGTAACAACCCCTTGGAGCGGGATAGAGTTTTCCAAGTTCGTCATCTCTCAAATTTTGATGCAATCACGGAATATCAGTTAAGTAAGCTGATACAGGAGGCTCCAAGTAAGTCATGTCGTCTCGATCCGGTACCAACATGGCTGTATAAACACTGTCTGCCAACCGTGATCAGTTCTACTTGTTCCATCATAAACTCCTCTCTGCAGGTTGGTCATGTTCCATCATGTTTCAAACAAGCAACCATCACACCAATATTGAAGAAGTCTTCATTGGATCCACTCGTGTTCAGAAACTACAGGCCAATATCAAACTTGAGTTTCCTGTCTAAACTCACCGAGAAGGTAGTGTTAGCCCAGGTTCAGCATCACATCAAGGAACATGATCTCTCGGAGCTATACCAGTCTGCTTATAAGAAGTCCCATTCAACGGAAACTGCCCTTGTCAGAGTCTACAACGACATTCTGAGATCCATGGACAAGCAGGAGGTCGTACTCCTGGTGATGCTGGACCTCTCCGCAGCGTTTGACTCTATAAGCCATAGTATCCTCCTCTCTCGCCTCCATCACACATTTGGAATTACTGGTACAGTGCTCAACTGGATTCAATCGTATCTCAGTAAACGATCCATGAGTGTCAATGTGGACGGTGCTTCCTCCCATCTGAAGACCATCAAACATGGTGTCCCTCAAGGTTCTGTACTGGGACCTGCACTATTTTCGATGTACATTCAGCCTCTGGGTGGTATCATACGGAGTCATTCACTGCATTTCCATGGCTACGCTGATGACCAGCAATTAAATATTGCTGTCAAACCCTCTTCAGTATCCGCCAGTATCAATATCCTTGAGCAGTGCATAACAGATGTTCACTCTTGGATGACAAACAACTACTTGAAATTAAATGGAGACAAAACAGAATTCATTATTGTTGGAACAAAACAGCAGTTATTGAAGGTCCCAAACATCCAACTCACAGTTGACACCGTGAGTATACCTCCATCTCCACAGGTCAGAAATCTTGGTGTCATCATGGACAATGAGATGTCGTGCAAACAACATACATTGATGACAGCGCGGTCAGCAAATTTCCATCTTGCTAACATTGGACGAATCCGGAAGTACATTGACTTGGATACATCTAAAACTCTAGTACATGCATACGTCACTTCAAAAATTGACTTTTGCAATTCCTTGGTGTCAGGCTCTTGTTCCACTCAACATCTGCAACGCATTCAAAATAAAGCAGCTCGCATTATTACTCGCACCAAACCAAATGAGCACATAACACCCATCCTCAAGCAGTTGCACTGGCTCCCTGTGAAGCGTCGTATCACCTTCAAGATCCTCGTTCTCACCTACTCTGCCCTTCACCTCCACTCTGCTCCACCATACTTGAAGAACATTCTCCGTGTATATACTCCGATTCGAAACCTCCGTTCCTCAGGTATGATGCAACTAACTGTACCCACTGTTACTACCAAACTAGCCGAAGCTGCCTTTTCAGTAGTAGCACCAAAGCTGTGGAATACACTTCCAGTGTCCATCAAGAGTGCAGACTCTTTATCATCGTTTAAGACCATGTTAAAAACACACTTGTTTGAAGATGACCACTGAAACAACCTTGTGAAGCGCCGGTGAGCAGGACTCCTGGAACTGAGGCGCTATATAAATTCATTATTATTATTATTATTATTATAGATAAAAGCTTTCTCTAGTGATTGACGTTAAAAGTATATTTTCCACAAATAGTTTTGTATTTGAAACACTAACATCCTTGAGGCTCTTTAAGCAGTCGGAATGAATTCTGTATTTCATCTTTCCATGGACTAGGCTTTATCTGCTTGCGAATTGTGCATCTTATGTTACCAATAACACGGACTTAACCAAAGTCGGCCTGCCTGGAGATGGTGCTTTTCTTTGGAATCATCGATGTTTTTCAGCACAATTGAGGATGTGGAATATTTCGCTTCGAGATTTGGTTATATATCCAGTATGAATAGATTAAACTGTTTAGGAATCATCGATACATTTTTTTGAGTTAGATTAACGTTAACGTTGACAATTTGGATACGGCAAATTCCACAAGAATAACATTTTTAAAACCTTAGTTTATCCAAATCGATTTTGAAGTAAATATATTACTGACACGTAACCTTTCTCTTCCATCATACAAATTATCAAGCCTTGGAGATAAATCCTTCTTAGTAACTGCCCCAAAGCTCTGGAACAATCCACCACTTAACATCAGACTTTCTCATGCCGTTGACTCTTTCAAAATCCAGCTAAAAACTCACTTGTTCCGTGAATTTCTTCATGTGTAGACATTCCTGTACCTATATGTATTATATAATGTAGCGCTTTGAGCAAGCACAAGTGCATTGAGGCAAGTGCATTACAAGTACATGTACACATTCTTATTATCATTACCCTTGCATTTGATAACACTCTTTGTTGGATAACACGATGGTTCAAACAGGAAAGTTATCACCAATCTCCCTAACCCACTGTTTCCCCATTCCACAATAGTAGAGAGAGATCACTGTCTATAACACCACTCCCTCCCTCCCGGATCACCCCCCCCCCCCCCCCCCCCCCCCCCCCCCTCTTCTCATCCCCTATCAGTGTTGAATAGTACCATCTCAGATCCATTAGCCAGGATAATTATATGGTAATGGTTCCAGTGTCCAGACTCCCACGGTGAAGACAGCCCAAAATGGACCATTCAGAAAACCTCGGATCCTCGGTCCATACTCATTTGAGCCTGAATGTCACTTTGTACAGGGAAACTTCCATCAGCCGCTGAACAAATACTTGAGTCTGCCTGGTAATGACAACCTACACCGTAAATATAGTGGATCGGGTTAAGGTCATACATCTTGTTGATCAGGGCTGTTGATTAATAACAGTTTATACTTTCGTGTCTGGAAAGATGGAACCGTAGCGATGTAATCACAAGTCTAGGAATCAAACTGACCCAAAAATCGTACCTTTGACGTGAAATGGCAAAATCAATACGGAATGAATGAATGGATTTTTAACAGTTATATGTGTCAAATATTAAAGGCCTCTCAAGAACCTAATATAAACCATGTTTCTATCGCTGACAGCATTTCCCCAGAGTCCTATAACACTAAGGGATTTTCTGATACGTTATAATGGACTATAAACTTGAAAGTTGATTAGTCTTACGAGGTTTCCTTGGACAACGTAATCCCCAAGTGTCAATTTGTTTCTTCATATATCTGTATTGATTTTATAGCTGCAAAAAAATCGTGTTAAATCAACTCCGACTAAACTCAGTATAAACTGGGTACCTATTGATTCACATTACAGAAACATAAAACATTGATTTTTACCGCTCTTCTTGTCTGAGATCGTCTTCGATAGCAAGGGGGTCAGAGGTTATTCCTCGCATCAGCTACTGGATCGTAACAGTAATTCCCTGTAAACTTCGAAGATATGAGTCGAATAAGTATTTATGTGGCTATAAATCACGAATGATGTTCAATTACAAACCTTTGCTGACGTCATTCCTTTGCTTAGCACGAGCGCTGGATGAATCAGTGGTAATTAAGAACATTTGGTATCGGTAGGCCTAGGGGTTTAGATACCTCGGCCTGACGGCTTAGGTCTTAATTTCATTAACCACTCACACTATATTTTGCAACTTACATAAACATATCCCTCTTGATCCACCACTTCCTTACCCGTCATAGTAAAACGACAATAGGGAACATCACACAATATATCAAACAAATATAAGCATGTGGTATGCTATGGTAATGTTCTGTTATTGTATTCAAAGGAATATATACTTTGAGTTGTGTATGACACATTTTCTCTTCACAGATTCTCCCAAATATCAAATCTTCCAACATAACTTCACATTTACAATTTTAGTATCAAAACTTTCATTAAAGTATTATATTTAGGTCGGTCATTCTTGCCATAGTTCAGTTATGCACTATGTCTTATCACGCAGAATTAATAAAATTGCATCATATTTTACTTCTAACTATTGTTATCTCGACTTGAAGTCCAACAAAAATTAAATAATAATGTTTTTTGTTTCTATTCATTTGATCAGGAAACGCCAGTATCTATGATAACAAATGTAACTTACGGTTGAAGAAACATAACTGTTATGACCTGTCATCCACAATGTAGAGGAAAAACTAAACAGAGCCTCCTAAAGTCTAGAATATTTAGCAAGTCTAGATTACCTCAGCACTAGTTCTGACATTGTAGATTTTCCAGGCGCATTTAAATATTATTTTGATATAAAACATCAACATCAAAGTTGTAGTATCAAAACATTTATCAAGGGTTGTATATAGGTCTACCATTCTTACCATATTTCAATTATGTACTATGTCTTATCATCCAGAATTAATCAAATTGCATCATATTTTACTTCTAACCAGCGTTATCTCGACTGGAAGTCCGAATGAGGTTAAATATTTGATTTTGTTTCTATTATCTATTAATTGGATCAGGAAACGCAAGACAGTATCAATAATGTAAACAAATGTAATTGAGAGGTTGAAGAAACGTACCAGAAATAAACTGAAGCGAAGAGGCACTCTGACATTAGATGGAGAGTTGTTTACAAACACGTTTTTCACCTATTTTCATCTTTTTCTTACAGTAATTGTATTATATTTTAACACTCATATTTGATTTATTTGAAATGTTGCCATTATCTTACATGTCCATTGTATTATCGCTACAAGACATGAATTTATTCCCTTTTTTCCATCATCATTCAATGGAATAGTTTAAAAAACTGACAAAGGTCGGGTCCCACACCAGTTGTACAATGATTAATAAACTGTGAAATGGGTTTACAACTGCCAACCTTTGGTTTAGCATTGACAGGAATAGCCCCCTGGGTATATATAGTTTTGCGACGGTGAACAAACTTTCGGTATGCAGCTGTATATAGTTTTGCGATCCTTTCAATGAAATACCATGTGAATAAGGAGGATTGTGACCGATAAACACTGTTACATGATTTTACAGCATGATATTTCTCTTCCTGAAGTTAGATATGACTCTTCCTAGACTCGGAGTAGATGCTGAATTCCAAAAGGTATCTGAACCATTTAGAATAATTAACATCAAAGGCAGGCGCTTGTAGGATGACAATGCACAAAAACAGAGATAAAGTAACAAAAGTAAAGACTTGAAGATAGGCAGTGTCATACAAGACAAGACGCCATACTTGAGAAAATTAACATATCTCTAATATTGAAAATGAAAAATGAGTTGAATGAAAGATTCAAGTAAATCTAATCTCAATAAAGTGAACTTCTAAACTTTTCAGCAGAAGCCAATTCGAGAACTAGCAGTGTCATACTAGACGCCATACCATCCCTGATATTCTCAGCGTGAAAAAGAGTTGAATAAAAGATTCAAGTAAATCTAATCTCAATAAAAATGAACTTCTCAACTTTTCAGCAGAAGCCAATTCGAGAAAGAGATTCAATTGTCTTTTTGTGATCAAAATCGATAGAAGATCTGCCCAATCCAATCGAATGGATCTTTTGTCGTGATAGTATATAAATTTGAAATGAGTGATACTCGATCCTGGTCTTCCTCCGCATAAGTGAAGATCATGGTCATTAACATTGTCACAGACAAAAACACTAAACACAATTTACGAAACACTTTATATCAGAAACTGTCCATTAACTATGGTTTCCATTTAGACAGATACATAGCAAAATGCAATATAATATTTTGTTACTTTATGATGTAGTCATCCCATGTTCCATGTTTTAAAATGTAATTCTATGGCTAGGACGATTGGGGAAAATCGGAATGAGTACCTGCATATAATTATGTGCCCGAAATCGAAATTGAATTGATGTTTCTAACCAAGTCTGAATCTAGTATTTTGATTCAAGTAGCCACACATATTTACCCGAAAACAGTAGCTGCATGTATTACCTGAATAGGAATTGAGGACCCAATTTTATTTATCTGAATTGAAATCTAGTACCCACTTGTATTTACCCGACTCGTTATCGAATACACACATGTATTGATCAGAATCGAAATCTAGTACCAACATGTATTTAGTCAAAACAAATCTGCATGTATTTTTACCCAAATCGAATCAAGTACCCGCATATGTATTTACCCAAATTGGAATTGAGTACCCACACGTATTTACTCAAATCTGAATCGAGTAACTGAATGTATTAATCCAAATCGGAATCGATCAAACACATATGTATTTACCTGAATCATAATCAAATACCGCATGTACTTTTATATTATCCAATCAGAATAGAGTTTAAATCCACAGAATATTAATTGAAAAATATCAAATAATAACAGACTTCAAATGACACATACATGGCATATTGAATAAGGAAAGTAAATGAATATCTTAAAGAATTTTTCTGAATAACACTTCATCTAAAAGTACAGATAAAATGGTAAAGCCTTAGTAACTTCATCATCTTAATTTGACTACTCCGTCATAACATCTCGAAACTAGAATCTGTAGTCAGATGATAGCGATCTAAACGGATTAGAGCCAGACAGAGTTAATTAGCTTTACCGGTACATATCTAAATTAGACTTAGACACATCTGAAAATCGGGCAGGTTGTACCTACATCTTTTAACTTAGTTTTCTCAACTTGGAACATATACTCGCGGGCAAAAGAAAGTATAGGTACAACAATGCAAGATACTTTAATCAACGAACACTACTGAAACATAGTTACACCTTGTCTCTAAAAGCCAACTAAACTTAATTTGTAAGTTTTTAAACATTATCTCTTCATAGTTGTTTTATGACATCCTACAGCAATGGTGCGTCATCGATTTTGAAGTCGAGGAAGGCACATAATGCCAACAACGCCTTGTACTTACATAATGTCTATGTTTCATAACAGTTCTCTTTACCAAATATTATGTAAAACAAAACCCTTTGAAATAGCAATTTCAGCACCCCATGTGTGTTTGAACATATGAAAAAGCAACGGTCTTAAGTCCAGATGATTAAAGTACACGTCCCATTTACATGCATATTATATTTTTTACTTTACCTATTAAACACCATAAACCCAAAACCGACTTTTTGTTTTCCATAGATAAGTTTGACTTATTGGTCCTCAAATGTCCTCAACTGTCCTGTCCTGGATTATATTTCATGTATATAAAATTTAGTAATTTCAAGTATTTTTTTCATAATTTCATCAATTAAAATCAATTTATTTAATCACGACTTTTTTCTCTTTGTGAAAGATATAATACATCTAATTGTATTAGTGATTTGAGGTATACCTTTAATAATTTTTGAGGATTTTATTTATAAGATTTGTGAATTTATGATCATAATCAAATATGTTTAATGTTATATTTTACCCTTAGGCAAACAGTCTGTAAGTGATCGGCAAGAAGGTATTGACCAGTGGTCAGTCTCTACTCATAACACCAGACAGTCCAGTGCATTCAATTACACCAGGACTATTGACCAGTACAAGCCTCTACTATGTTAACTGAGATATTTACACGATAAGATCCTTGTGGTTCCCTGAGTCTGTTGCGCTGCCGTAACTGGTGACTCGCTGTGCAGCACAACAAACTCCGGGAACTAGAATGGATAAATATTATCACCAGTCACGTACAGCTGGAAACTGATATCTAATATTGTTTGCACCGGGTTATAGAATTTGTCCATCTTAGCCTGGAAATCTTAAAAAGTGATATTTTGAAAAAAAAAGATTTACACTGATTATAAAGCAAATCTCAAGTAGTTTCAACGAAAGTTATACCTTGATAAAATGATTTAAACAGATTATCAAGAATCGAAACGTCTAAAGAAAGATAAACAAATATAATCTAGGAAATCATAATGTAAATTTATCAAAAGTGATATTTTGAAAGGCAAATATACATAGATTATCAAGCAAATCTTACAGTACTTCCATCGAAACTTATACCTTGATCGAATGATTTACACAGATTATCAAAAATGGAAACTTCAAAAGAAAGATTTACAAATATAATCTTGGAAATCTTAAAGTAGATTTAACGGTAAAAATTTTGAAAGAAAGATTTGCAGAGATTATCTAGAAAATATTAAAGTAGATTTAACGGATATCTGAAATAAATTGTTTTTATCAGGTTATCAGACACATGTATGCGGGTAACACTGTTGGGCAAGTGGATTGTCCTTTTCTGAAGTCCGGGGTCTTCAATTATAAACAACCCGATGTTTACATACCTAAAATGATTGGAAGCAAGAGGTACATTCTATGACTATGATGCTGTGTTAACTTGTAACTTAAGGAGGTTCCACACACAGAGGTAAGATCCGCCACAAATTCATGAAAATTGGTCATAAAATAGATTGAACACTGACTCTTACAAAGAAACTAAAAAAGTTACCTCTCCATTGAAACTGTTCTACTAGGTGGCGCCGCAAGCTGATGGGGACCCTATAATTTTCATAAATTTTGTCTCTTTCTTACACAATTAGAAACACTCAAAATATGCAATATTTGTTTCTTATTTTGATCTAAAATTAAAAAGTAACAATTATAAAGTCAGTATCAATGAAATAAACAGTTTTTCCATGTTGAGTAACATTGTTTAAAAACAAAAATTATATTCTAGACGGAAAAAGAGGTTTGTAAATTCAAAACCCACTACAGCGACCCAACAATTTACAGAACCATAGAATTTAATATATAAATGAATATAAGAAAAAAAGGGAGGTCACCATGCTATTTTTAATAATATGTAAAAAAAAAAAAGATAGTGTCACTTTTTTTTTACGAAAGTCTGACTGAATACAACTTAAATAGCATTTTTCACTAAAAATCGATTATAGACACAAAAAATGTTTCATCATAAAATAAAATGTATTTCGATTAGTTATAATAAATGATTTAATGATCCTATTCCTCTAGGTGTTTTTAAATTCCAAAATATATGTATCACACTGTCACTGAAAATGGAGACAGAAGCTACAAGGCTATGCACTTCTCAATCTGACAACAGAAAAGAACTGTGCAGAAACAAGGTGTGTTGAACTTCTTTAATGTAAATCAATGCAAAGATACATATTTATCAATTGGAGGATATGTGCACACTACGGCTTTGTAAATTCAACATTGAAAACTTATGGTTCGCCACTATTCTTGAGCATTTTCAACACAATATAGAACATTAGTCTCGAACAGTCCATGACGTCAAGGGAATCACTCTTTCTAAGAAACATTCAACGCTAATGCGTTGTGATTATGGTAAAAATACAACGATTTGGTCCATTAAGAACCAGCTGAAAGTTGGTCTGTTCTTGGCAAATATAATCTTTATCACATTTAATTACGTAGAATGTATATATTATATTAATGTTCTGCCTCTCAAAACATGTCGATAGAACACGCTTTAGGCGCAATTATATCCAGAAAAAATATATCAATCTGTAATAACTGATATCGGTCAGAAGACTGACTTCTTTTAGTTAGCCCGCCATCCTTAGCGTTTGTTATTTATGAAATATAATTAAGAGGAATTCCAAGGTAACAATCATCCAGAGAGATAATCAGAGTAGACGAAGGCTTTACGCGACTTGGACAATATCATCTGATTCTGGATAAACATACTGAGATAGATCATAGCTTGGAACCTTTATTGTAAACACGTGAAGGATTTGGACATATTCAGTTGGATATTGGCCATACATCCAGCCAGAATGGATTCGCTTGTATTGGGAATTTGAATATTTGGATATTGCTATTGGACACTCATGTCCGGTAAAGTCAGATTAGTGAAAACGATGGTTGAAACAGGAAAGTTATCACCAATCTCCCTAACCCACTGTCTCCCCATTCCGCAGTAGTAGAGAGAGACCACTGTCTACCACACCTCTCTCTGACCCTCCCCGCTTATCCCCTATCAGTGTTGAATAGTACCATCTAAGATCCATTAGCCAGGATAATTATATGGTAATGGTTCTAGTGTCCAGACTCCCACGGAGAAGACAGCCCAAAATGGACCATTCAGAAAACCTCGGATCCTCAGTCCATACTCATTTGAGCCTGAATATCACTCTGTACAGGGAAACTTCCATCAGCCGCTGAACAAATACTTGAGTCTGCCTGGTAATGACAAACTACACCGTAAATATAGTTGATCGGGTTAAGGTCATACATCTTGTTGATCAGGGCTGTTGATTAATAAGAGTTTATAATTTCGTGTCTGGAAAGCTGGAACTATAACGTTGTAATCACAAGTCTAGGAATCAAACTGACCCAAAAAACGTACTTTTGACGTGAATTGGCAAAATCAATACGGAATGAATGAATGAATGGCTTTTTAACAGTTATACAAAATGTCCTTGCCAAGTCCTGAGCAAGAGTGCCCTGAGCGCAAAAGATCCCCCGTGGTTTGTCTTAAAGGTACATCCATTGTGTTGTTTGGGGTCACATTTGTCAAACGTTATAAAGTGTATTATTTTATCGAGAAGGACTTACTGTTATTGAAAATTTCCGTTTTGATGATAGTCGACTCTTTATACCGGCGATATAACGGTTAAAGTGTTGATTTCTGATCGAAAACCGGACAATGCACCGCGTGTGGCGCGCGTCAATTAGTCAAACGTAATTTTCGAAACTTATTTACAACAGACAAAAAGTCAACTTTGAGTTGATAATGTATAATAGGTCTTATAACTACTTGGCATGTACATGCGGCGTGTAGTTTCGATTTCTGCATATGTATAATGACGTTGCTCGATTTTAATTGGAAAGTAGAAAATACGATAAATTTGACATTTGGGGATGAATTTTCAAGTTGAGTGAAATCATTTCATCTGATATCAGCATATATAGTTTGTTGGCACGTATTAAAGTGAAATAAAATGTTATGAAACACAATGGATGTATCTTTAATGATGCACCACCAACTATCCTCTAAAAGCAGTTAAGATATAAGGATAAATTAGGAATGATCAGATCTTATCACCTAGATGAGTATTTAACATGAGATCGTTGATCAGCTTGAAATTGTTAACATCATGTGAATGATAAGGTGGCAATAATCAAACATGGCAAATGTCAAAGATCTATCATAGTGCACATGTGATATTTATTAATAAGATCATACTGGTATATTTGTCTTGTTAACCTTGGCTCCTCGTCCACGATGTCTGAAACGTCTCAGACCCTGAACCCCATTTCGAGAGGAGAAGATATCCACGGAGGCAGTCGCCGGAACATATAAACCATGTTTCTATCACTGACAGCATTTCCCGAGTATCTATAACACTAAGGGATGTTCCGATACGTTCTTTTGGAATATAAACTTGAAAGTCGATTCGTCTTATGAGGTTTCCTTGGACAACATAATGCCTAAAGGTCAATTTGTTTCTTCATATATCTGTATTGATTTTATAGCTGCAAACACAAATCGTGTTAAATCAACTCCAACTAAACTCAATATAAACTGGATACTTATCGATTCACATTACAGAAATATACAACATTGGTTTTTACAGCTCTTCTCGTCTGAGATCGTCTTCGATAGCAAGTGGGTCAGTAGTTATTCCTCGCATAAGCTACTGGATCGTAACAGTAATTTCCTGTAAACTTCGAAGATATGAGTCGAATAAGTATTTCTGTGGCTATAAATCACGAATGATGTTCACTTACAAACCTTTGCTGACGTCATCCCTTTGCTTAGCACGAGCGCATGATCAATCAGTGTTGATAAGAACATTTGGTATCGGTAGGCATAGGGGTTTAGATACCTCGGCCTGACGGCTTAGGTCTTTATTTCATTAACCACTCACAATATATTTTGCAACTTACATAAACATATCCCTCTTGATCCACCACTTCCTTACCCTTCACAGTAAAATGACAATAGGGAACATCACACAATATATCAAACAAATATAAGCATGTGGTATGCTATGGTAATGTTCTGTAATGGTATTCAAAGGAATATATACTTTGAGTTGTGTATGACACATTTTCTCTCCACAGATTCTCCCAAATGTAGAATCTTCCAACATAACTTCAAATTTACAATTTTAGTATCACAACTTTCATTAAAGTATTATATTTAGGTCGGTCATTCTTGCCATAATTCAGTTATGCACTATGTCTTATCACGCAGAATTAATCAAATTGCATCATATTTTACTTCTAACTAGTGTTATCTCGACTTGAAGTCCAACAAAAATGAAATTATAATGTGTTTTGTTTCTATTCATTTGATCAGGAAACGCCAGTATATATGATAACAAATGTAACTTACGGTTGAAGAAACATAACCTCTGTTATGACCTGTCATCCACAATATAGAGGGAAAACTAAACAGAGCCTCCTACAGTCTAGAATATTTAAGCAAGTCTAGATTACCTCAGAACTAGCTCTGACATTGTAGATTTTCCAGACGCATTTGAATATTATTTTGATATAAAACATCAAAATCAAAGTTGTAGTAAGAAAACATTTATCAAGGATTATATATAGGTCTACCATTCTTACCATATTTCAATTATGTACTATGTCTTATCATCCAGAATTAATCAAATTGTATCATCTTTTACTTCTAATAAGCGTTATCTTGACTCGAAGTCCGAATGAGGTTAAATATTTGATTTTGTTTCTATTATCTATTAATTGGACCAGGAAACGCCAGACAGTATCAATAATGTAAACAAATGTAATTGAAAGGATGACGAAACATACCAGAAATAGACTGAAGCAAAGAGGCAATCTGACATTAGATGGAGAGTTGCTTACAAACATGTTTTTCACCTATTTCTCTTCCTGAAGTTAGATATGACTCTACCTAGACTCGGAGTAGATGCTGAATTCCAAAAGGTATCTGAACCATTTAGAATAATTAACATCAAAGGCAGGCGCTTGTAGGATGACAATGCACAAAAACAGAGATAAAGTAACAAAAGTAAAAACTTGAAGATAGGCAGTGTCATACAAGACAAGACGCCATACTTGAGAAAATTAACATATCTCTAATATTGAAAATGAAAAATGAGTTGAATGATAGATTAAAGTAAATCTAATCTCAATAAAGTGAACTTCTAAACTTTTCAGCAGAAGCCAATACGAGAACTAGCAGTTTCATACTAGACGCCATACCATCCCTGATATTCTCAGCGTGAAAAAGAGTTGAAAAAAGATTCAAGTAAATCTAATCTCAATAAAAATGAACTTCTCCACTTTTCAGCAGAAGCCAATTCGAAAAAGAGATTTAATTGTCTTTCTGTGATCAAAATCGATAGAAGATCTGCCCAATCCAATCGACTGGATCTTTTGTCGTGATAGTATATAAATTTGAAATGAGTGATGCAATCTGAAAAGAGAATACATTTCTCCATCCTGGTCTTCTCTGCATAAGTGAAGATCATGATCATTAACATGGTCACAGACAAAAACACTAAACACAATTTACGAAACCCTTTATATCAGAAACTGTCCATTAAATATGGTTTCCATTTAGACAGATACATAGCAAAGTGCAATATAATATTTGGTTACTTTATGATGTAGTCATCCCAGGTTCCATATTTTAAAATGTTATTCTATGGCTAGGACGATTGGGGAAAATCGGAATGAGTACCTGCATATATGTGCCCGAAATCGAAATTGAAGACACGCATGTTTCTAACCAAGTCTGAATCTAGTATTTTGATTCTAGTAACCACACATATTTACCCGAAAACAGTAGCTGCATGTATTACCTGAATAGGAATTGAGGACCCAATTTTATTTATCTGAATTGAAATCTAGTACCCACTTGTATTTACCCGAATCGTTATCGAATACACACATGTATTGATCAGAATCGAAATCTAGTACCAACATGTATTTAGTCAAAACAAATCTGCATGTATTTTTACCCAAATCGAATCAAGTACCCGCATATGTATTTACCCAAATTGGAATTGAGTACCCACACGTATTTACTCAAATCTGAATCAAGTAACTGAATGTATTAACCCAAATCGGAATCGATCAACCACATATGTATTTACCCGAATCATAATCAAATACCGCATGTACTTTTATATTATCCAATCAGAATAGAGTTTAAATCCACAGAATATTCTTTGAAAAATATCTAATAATAACAGACTTCAAATGACACATACATGGCATATTGAATAAGGAAAATAATTGAATATCTTAAAGAATTTTTCTGAATAACACTTCATCTAAAAGTACAGATAGAATGGTAAAGCCTTAGTAACTTCATCATCTTAATTTGTCTACTCCGTCATAACATCTGGAAACTAGAATCTGTAGTCAGATGATATCGATCTAAACGGATTAGAGCCAGACAGAGTTAATTAGCTTTACCGGTACATATCTAAATTAGACTTAGACACATCTGAAAATCGAGCAGGTTGTTCCTAGATCTTTTAACTTAGTTTTCTCAACTTGGTACATATACTCGCCGGCAAAAGAAAGTATAGGTACAACAATGCAAGATACTTTAATCAACGAACACTACTGAAACATAGTTACACATTGTCTCTAAAAGCCAACTAAACTTAATTTGTAAGTTTTTAAACATTATCTGTTCATAGTTGTTTTATGACACCCTACAGCAACGGTGCGTTATCGATTTTGAAGTCCAAGAAGGCACATAATGTCAACAACGCCTTGTACTTACATAATGTCCATGTTTCATAACATTTCTCTTTACCAAATATAATGTAAAACAAAACCCTTTGAAATAGCAATTTCAGCACCCCATGTGTGTTTGAACATATGAAAAAGCAACGGTCTTAAGTCCAGATGATTAAATTACACGTCCCATTTACATGCATATTATATTTTTTACTTTACCTATTAAACACCATAAACCCAAAACCAACTTTTTGTTTTCCATAGATAAGTTTGACTTATTGGTCCTCAAATGTCCTCAACTGTCCTGTCCTTTATTATATTTCATGTATTTAAAATTTGTAATTTCAAGTATTTTTTTTATAATTTCATCAATTAAAATCAATTTATTTAATCACGACTTTTTTCTCTTTGTGAAAGATATAATACATCTTATTGTTTTAGTGATTTGAAGTATACCTTTAATAATTTTTGAGGATTTTATTTATAAGATTTGTGAATTTATGATCATAATCAAATATGTTTAATGTTATATTTTACCCCTAGTCAAACAGTCTGTAAGTGATCAGCAGGAAGGTCTTGACCAGTGGTCAGTCTGTACTCATAACACCAGACAGTCCAGTGCATTCAATTAGACCTTGACTATTGGCCAGTACAAGCCTGTACTATGTTAACTGAGATATTTACACGACAAGATAATTGTGGTTCCCTGGATCTGTTGCGCTGCGTAACTGGTGACTCGCTGTGCAGCACAACAGACTCCGGGAACTAGAATGGATAAAGATTAGCACCAGTCACGTACCGCTGGAAACAGATATCTAATATTGTTTGGACCGGGTCATAGAATTTGTCCATCTTAGCCTGGAAATCTTAAAGTAGATTTATCAAAAGTGATATTTTGAAAGGCAAATTTACATAGATTATCAACCAAATCTTAAAGTAGTTCTATCGAAACTTATAATTTGAAAGAATGATTGACACAAATAATCAAGCAAACCTTAAAGTAGTTCCATCGAAACTTGTACCTTGATCGAATGATTTACACAGATTATCAAGAATGGAAACTTCAAAAGAAAGATTTACAAATATAATCTTGGAAATCTTGGGGTACATTTAACGGAAAAATTTTAAAAGAAAGATTTGCAGAGATTATCTAGAAAATCTTAAACTAGATTTAACGGATATTTGAAATACAATTTTTTTTATCAGGTTATCAGACATGTGTATACAGGTGATACTGTTGGGCTGGAAAGATTTACAAGTATAATCTAAGAAACCTTAAATAAAATTTAACAGAAAATGTTTGGAAGAAAGTTTTGCACGGATTATCTTGAAAATCTTAAAGTAGATTTAACGGATATCTGAAATAAATTGTTTTTATCAGGTTATCAGACACATGTATGCGGGTAACACTGTTGAGCCAGTGGATTGTCCTTTTCTGAAGTCTGGGGTCTTCAATTATAAACAGCCCGATGTTTTCATACCTAAAATGGTTGGAAGCAAGAGGTCTTTTCTATGACCTCTTGCTGTGTTAACTTGTAACTTAAGGAGGTTCCACACACCGAAGTAAGATCCACCACAAATTCATGAACATTGGTCATAAGGTAGATTGAACACTGACTCTTACAAAGAAACTAAAAAAAGGGCTCTCCATTGAAACTGTTCTTCTAGGTGGCGCCGCAAGCTGATGGGGACCCCATAATTTTCATAAATTTTGTCTCTTTCTTACACAAGTAGAAACACTCAAAATATGCAATATTTGTTTCTTATTTTGATCTAAATTTAAAATGTAACAATAATAAAGTCAATATCAATGAATTAAAGAGCTTTTCTATGTTTAGTAACATTGTTTAAAAACAAAAAGTATATACGCATGAAGAAATTTTCTCAATGTTTTAAGGAATTCTAGATAGAAAAAAAGGTTTGTAAATTCAAAACCCACTACAGTAACCCAACAATTTACAGAACCATAGAATTCAATATAAACATCAATATAACGAAAGAAAAAAGGGAGGTCACCATGCTATTTTTAATAATATGTAAAAAAAACTTACATATTGTCACATTTTTTACGAAAGTCTGACTGAATACTACTTAAATAGCATTTTTCACTAAAAATAGATTATAGACACAAACAAATGTTTCATCATAAAATAAAATGTATTTCGATTTGTTATAATAAAATGATTTAATGATCCTATTCCTATAGGTGTATTTAAATTCTAAAATATATGTATCACACTGTTACTGAAACTGGAGACAGAAGCTACAAAGCTATGCACTTCTCAATCTAACAACTGAAAAGAAGTGTGCAGAAACAAGGTGTGTTGAACTCCTTTAATGTAAATCAATGCAAAGATACATATTTATCAGTTGGAGGATATGTGCACAGTACGGCTTTGTAAATTCAACATTGAAAACTTATGGTTCGCCACTATTCTTGAGCATGTTCAGCACAATATAGAATATTAGTCGCGAACAGTCCATGACGTCAAGGGAATCACTCTTTCTAAGAAACATTCAACTCGAATGCGTTGTGATTATGTTAGAAATACAACGATTTGGTCCATTAAGAACAAGAAAGTTGGTCTGTTCTTGGCAAATATAATCTTTATCACATTTAATTACGTAGAATGTATATATTATATTAATGTTCTGCCTCTCAAAGCATGTCGATAGAACACGCTTTAGGCGCAATTATATCCAGAAAAATATATCAATCTGTAATAACTGATATCAGTCAGAAGACTGACTTCTTTTAGTTAGCCCGCCGTCCTTAGCCTTTGTTATTGATGAAATATAATTAAGTGGAATTCCAAGGTAACAATCATCCAGAGAGATAATCAGAGTAGACGGAGGCTTTACGCGACTTGGACAATATCATCTGATTCTGAATAAACACACTGAGATAAACCATAGCTTAGAGCCCTTATTGTGCACACGTGATGGGTTTGGACATATTCAGTTGGATGTTGGCTATACGTTCGGCCACAATGGATTCGCTTGTCTTGGGAATTTGAATATTTGGATATTGCTATTGGACACTCATGTCCGGTAAAGTCAGATTAGTGAAAACGATGGTTGAAACAGGAAAGTTATCACCAATCTCCCTAACCCACTGTCTCCCCATTCCGCAGTAGTAGAGAGAGACCACTGTCTACCACACCTCTCTCTGACCCTTCCCCCTTATCCCCCATCAGTGTTAAATAGTATTATCTCAGATCCATAAGCCAGGATAATTATATGGTAATGGTTCTAGTGTCCAGACTCCCACGGTGAAGACAGCCCAAAATAGACCATTCAGAAAACCTCGGATCCTCGGTCCATACTCATTTGAGCCTGAATATCACTCTGTACAGGGAAAGTTCCATCAGCCGCTGAACAAATACTTGAGTCTGCCTGGTAATGACAAACTACATTGTAAATATAGTGGATCAGGTTAAGGTCATACATCTTGTTGACCAGGGCTGTTGATTAATAACAGTTTATAAGTTCGTGTCTGGAAAGCTGGAACCTTAACGTTGTAATCACAAGTCTAGGACCCAAAAAACGTACTTTTGACGTGAAATGGCTAAATCAATACGGAATGAATGAATGGTTTTCCGACAGTTATACAAAATATCCATGCCAAGTCCTGAACAAGAGTGCTCTGAGCGCACACGATCCCTCCGGTTTGTCGAAATGATGCACCACCAACTATCCTCTAAATAAGCTGTTTAGATATAAGGATGAATTAGGAGTGATCAGATCGTATCGCCTAGATATGTATTTAACATGAGATGGTTGATCAGCTTGAAAATGTTGACATCATGTGAATGATTAGGTGGCAATAATCAAACATGGCAAATATCAAAGAAATATCATATTGTACATGTGCTATTTTTTAAAAAAGATTTTAACATCACCATCATACTGGTCATATCATATTTGCCTTGTTAACTTTGGCTCCTCGTCCACGATGTTTGAAACGACTCAGGCTCTGAACCCCATTTAGAGAGGAGAAGAGATCCACGGAGGTAGTCACATAAACCATGTTTCTATCACCGTCAGCATTTCCCAAGTGTCCTATAACACTAACGGGTGTTCTGATACGTTCTATTTGAATATAAACTTGAAAGTCGATTCGTCTTACGAGGTTTCCTTGGACAACCTAATGCACAAAGGTCAATTTGTTTCTTCATATATCTGTATTGATTTTATAGTTGCAAACACAAATCGTGTTAAATCAACTCCGACTAAACTCAATATAAACTGGATGCTTATCGATTCACATTAAAGAAATATACAACATTGATTTTTACAGCTCTTCTTGTCTGAGATCGTCTTCGATAGCAAGGGGGTCACATAAGCTACTGGATCGTAACATTAATTCCCTGTAAACTTCGAAGATATGAGTCGAATAAGTATTTCTGTGCCTACAAATCACGAATGATGTTCACTTACAAACCTTTCGTGACGTCACCCCTTTGCTTAGCACGAGGGCTGGATCAATCAGTGTTAATGAAGAACATTTGGTATCGATAGGCCTAGGGGTTTAGATACCTCGGCCTGATGGCTTAGGTCTTTATTTCATTAACCACTCACAATATATTTTGCAACTTACATAAACATATCCCTCTTGATCCATCACTTCCTTACCCTTCACAGTAAAACGACAGTAGGGAACATCACACATTATATCAAACAAATATAAGCATGTGGTATGCCATGGTAATGTTCTGAGGATTCAAAGGAATATATACTTTGTGTTGTGTATGACACATTTTCTCTCCACAGATTCTCCCAAATCACAACTTTCATTAAAGTATTATGTTTAGGTCTGTCATTCTTGCCATAGTTCAGTTATGCACTATGTCCTATCACGCAGAATTAATCAAATTGCATCATAGTTTACTTCTAGCTATTGTTATCTCGACTTGAAGTCCAACAAAAATGAAATAATATCGTGTTTTGTTTCTATTCATTTGATCAGGAAACGCCAGTATCTATGATAACAAATGTAACTTACGGTTGAAGAAACATAACCTCTGTTATGACCTGTCATCCACAATATAGAGGGAAAACTAACAGTGCCTCCTACAGTCTAGAATATTTTAGCAAGTCTAGATTACCTCAGCACTAGCTCTGACATTGTAGATTTTCAAGGCGCGTTTAAATATAAGTTTGATATAAAACATCAAAATTAAAGTTGTAGTATCAAAACATTTATCAAGGGTTGTATATAGGTCTACCATTCTTACCACATTTCAATTATGTACTATGTCTTATCATCCAGAATTAATCAAACTGCATCATCTTTTACTTCTAACCAGCTTTATCTCGACTCGAAGTCCAAATGAGCTTAAATATTTGATTTTGTTTCTATTATCTATTAATTGAATCAGGAAACGCCAGACATTATCTATAATGTAAACAGATGTAATCTAAAGGCTGAAGAAACAAACCGGAACTAGACTGCAGCAAAGAGGCAGTCTGACATTAAATGGTGATTTGTTTTCAAACATATTTTCACCTATTGTTTCTTACAGTTATTGTATCATATTTTGAAACACATATTTGGTTTAAATTGAATTGTTGAAATCATATGTGTCCATAGTAGTAAGGATACCAGTTCATCATCATTCAATGCAAAAGTTTCTCAACTGATCAATATCCGGACCCATGCAAGTCGTACAATGATTGAAAAACTGTGAAAACTGAAAGGAGTTTATAACTTTTGGTTGAGCACTTCCAGGGATAACCCCCAGGGTATTTGCAATTTTGCGATCCTTTCAATGAAATACCATGCAAATAGAAAGGATCGAGACCCATAAACACTGTGACGTGAAGCATGATATTTCTCTTCCTGAAAGTAGCCATGCCTCTTCTTTGACTTGGAGTAGATGCTGAATTCTCACAAATCGTTAACATCACAGACCTGCGCTTGTGGGTGACAATGCACATACAGAGAGATACATTAATTTATTAAATTAAGTAAAGACTTCAATTAAATATCAGTGTCATACTATCATGACAATTAACATATCTCTCGCAGTGAAAATGCGTTGAATAAAAGATTCAAGAATATATCATGTTAAATCTGGAAAGTGAATACATTTCTCGCTCCTTTTCTTCAGATGAAAACTGTACAGCACATGTTGAATGATCTAAGGTGTGGGTGTGTGTCAGTAACATGTACTTGATGTAGTAACAGTAACATTCGCATTTAAAATGATATTCTATGGGAGGATCAGTATAGGAAAAATCAGAATAAAGTTAAGTATGTATTTAACCGAATCGAAATTGAAGTATTTACCGAGTCTGAATCTAGTGCCCACGACTATTCTGATTCTAGTAACCGCACATGTTTACCCAAAAAGAGTACCCACATGTATTTACCTGAATCGGAATTGAATACCCGCATTTTGATTCAAGTACCGTCATGTACTTATATATTATCCAATCAGTATTGGGTACAACTCCACAGAATAGTTATTGAAAAATATCTAATAATAACATATACTCCTAAATAACACGAACATGGCATATTCAATAAGAACGATAAATGAATAGTAAATCGTTGAATTTTCCTGATTAACATTTCATCTAAAAGTACAGGCAAATGACAAAAAGTAAATCCTTGGTAACTTCATCATCTAGATTTGATTACCCCTTAATAATATCTGGACACTCGAATCTGTAGTCAGATGATAGCGATCCAAACGGATTAGAGCCAGACAGAGTTAATTAGCTTTTACCAATACATATCTAAATCAGACTTAGACACAGATATAGCCGAACTGGGATTATTTAAGAACGTTTATCAGAAAATCAGGCAGGTATTACCTTGATCTATAAACTGTGTTTTCTCAACTTGAAATATATGCTTGCGGGCAAAAGAAAGTTTAAGGTACAGCAACGCAAAATATTTTAATCAATGAGTGATGAACACGACTGAAACATATTTAGTCCTTCTCTCTAAAAGCCAACAACACTTAATTTGTAATTTTTAAAATATGTTCTGTTCTGAAAAACATGGCTCTTAAAAAATCGGAATCTCCTTAACCTAGCAAAAATGAAATATGGCTTCCCTGCTTTTTTTATTGATTCCTACAGCATCAATTTTTTAAAGTTAAGAGGGTACATTATACCAAAACACCTTGTATTTATATAATTTCCATATTTCATAAATGTTCACCTCACCAAAAATTATGCCAGACAAATAGCAATGTCAGTACCCCAAATATGTTTTAACATATTAAGTATAATACTGCCATGAATGAAAGTGCATATATCTGTTTACAATATATATCCTCATTACACACATTCAAAATCTCGTTTATCCAGCAGAAATATTTTGTGTTCGACTCTATTGTAAATAATGTATAGTTTCATTTGTCCCTTAGTGTATGTCAAAATATAAACCTCTTCATTTCATAACATAAACATTTACCCCGTAAAACATATGTATTGATAGAATAAAGTAATGAATAATGTATCATAAGACTTATCAACAATGTCCTGTGCCCTATATCAAAGTTTCCACACTCACTTCACTTATCGTTTTTATTTTGTAATGAATGATAAACCTTCTTTATCAAAATGACAAATATAAAGTCGTCCACATTTATCATAAGACATGTTCAGAATGGAATGTGCATTAGTTTTGCATAGCGGTAATATTGTAAAAGTAATGTAGTCTTCAAATGGTGACCTTTTAATCATAAAACAAATCATGAACATTTTGGATTGCAGCCATGTTGTAAAAATAATGTCCCTGCAATGTCTCAATCATTATGCTGCATTTCGTTAATTTTTCTGTGCTAGCGTAGCACTGACTATGACATTCAGATGCAGCCAAATATTTATGGATATGACTTCTTCCCAATGAAATCCAGCATCCGTGTTAATTGCAGATGGTGAAGCGACATTGATTACTTTGACATTTGTCACTACAAAAACAAACTTTATGTCCCAAATCTATGTTGTAAGGATTGTATTTCACTTATTTAAAATTTAAATTATTTCAAGTATTTCCCTCTTAATTTCAACAATAAAAATCAACTTATCTAGTGACAAATCTCTTTCTATTTGTAAAAGATATAATTTATCTGATTGTTTTAGTGATTTGAAGTATACCTTATATAATTTGTGAGGATTTTTATTAAGATCATTTGTGAATTTATTATCATAATCAAATATGTTTAACCATAAAGTTTCGCTTAGTCAAACATTCTAAAGTGGTCAACAAGAGGGTCATTGGGTCTTGACCAGTGGTCAATCTCTACTCCTAACACCAGACAGTCCAGTGCATTCAATTAGACCTGGACTATTGACCAGTACTGTGTTAACTGAGCAAGATACACGATAAAGATCATTGTGGTTCCCTGAGTCTGTTGTACTGCGTTACGTGTGACTCGCCGTGCAGCGCAACAGACTCAGGGAACCAACATAGATAAAGATTAGCAGTCAGGTACTGCTGGAAACAGATATCCATTACTGTTTGGACCGTGTCTACCTGGGAAATCTGAAGTAGTTTTATCAAAGAAAGATTTACACTGATTATCAAGCAAATCTTAAAGCAGTTCCATCAAGAACTTATAACTTGAAAGAAAGATTGAAAAAAGTTATCAGGAATCGTATCTTTTAAAAAAGGATTTACAAAATGTACAAAGATAATCTAAGGAATCTTAAAGTAGATTTAACGGAAATGTTTTGGAAAGAAATATTAGCACAGATTAGGAAACCTGAAAGTAACTTTATGGGGAAAAAACAAAGATTTTATCAGGTAATCAGACAATCAGTAATCTTCAATTAACAGTCCAACAGCTAAATGGTTGGAATTTAGTTGGAATCACCGTTATGTTTTTCGTTACACTTGTATATGAATAAAGGTCGAAAGTGGTATCAATCAACTGCGATTCATGCCACTATGATATCAGAAGTGAAGAATGACGTTGGATTGAGCTGTGGTTAGCGTGTTCGGTTTCGGATAAAGAGGTCCAGGGTTCGAGTCCCGCTAGGCTATACTTTGTCTGCTTTAGAGAACTGTTCTACACGCAGTAGGAGGTTGGGTGAAATGTTTCACCGAATTTCAGCGCAGTAGCATTCGATGCTCTCAGATTTCATCATAATGCATAACCACAATTGTTTTCCGGGTTTTCTCCCAGTAATGATACTAGCAGCCGTGATATAAATGAAATACTCTATAAGTGGTTTTGAGCCCCAACTCATCTGAACTCATCGAAAATCAGATTCGAACCCGTTCGGAAGTTTCTGACGTTGATTAATTTAAATAAATACATAGATACATATTTATCAATTTTTGGATGTGCGCATATTACAGCTTTGTAAATCTAACACTGAAACCTTACTGAGACAATTGATCTTCCTCGTTGTGTTTAAAAAGCTTAACATTTAATATCCTATAGGCTCATTCTGTGCCATGCCTCTTCTTTGACTTGGAGTAGATGCTGAATTCTCACAAATCGTTAACATCACAGACCGGCGCTTGTGGGGTGACAATGCACATACAGAGAGATAAATTAATTAATTAAATTAAGTAAAGACTTCAATTAAATATCAGGGTCATACTATCATGACAATTAACATATCTCTCGCAGTGAAAATGCGTTGAATAAAAGATTCAAGAATATATCATGTAAAATCTAGAAAGTGAATACATTTCTCGCTCCTTTTCTTCAGATGAAAACTGTACATGTTGAATGATCTAAGGTGTGTGTGTGTCAGTAACATGTACTTGATGTAGTAACAGTAACATTTGCATTTAAAATTATATTCTATGGGAGGATCAGTATAGGAAAAATCGGAATAAAGTTAAGTATGTATTTAACCGGATCGAAATTGAAGTATTTACCCGAGTCTGAATCTAGTGTCCACGTTTATTCTGATTCTAGTAACCACACAAGTTTACCCAAAAAGAGTACCCACATGTATTTACCTGAATCGGAATTGAATACCAGCATTTTGATTCAAGTACCCTCATGTACTTATATATTATTCAATCAGTATTGGGTACAACTCCACAGGATAGTTATTGAAAAATATCTAATAATAACATACTCCTAAATAACACGAACATGGCATATTGAATAAGAAAGATAAATGAATATGTAAATCGTTGAATTTTCCTGATTAACATTTCATCTAAAAGTACAGACAAATGACAAATGGTAAAGCCTTGGTAACTTCATCATCTAGATTTGATTACCCCTTAATAATATCTGGACACTCGAATCTGTAGTCAGATGATAGCGATCCAAACGGATTAGAGCCAGACAGAGTTAATTAGCTTTTACCAATACATATCTAAATCAGACTTAGACACAGATATAGCCGAACTGGGATTATTTCAGAACGTTTATCAGAAAATCAGGCAGGTTTTACCTTGATCTATAAACTGTGTTTTCTCAACTTGAAATATATGCTTGCGGGCAAAAGAAAGTTTAAGGTACAACAACGCAAAATATTTTAATCAATGAGTGATGAACACGACTGACACATATTTAGTCCTTCTCTCTAAAAGCCAACAACACTTAATTTGTAATTTTTAAAAATATTTTCTGTTCTGAAAAACATGGCTCTTAAAAAATCGGAATCTCCTTAGAATCTCCAAGAATGAAATATGGCTTCCTTGCTTTTTTTAATTGATTCCTACAGCATCAATTTTGTAAGTTAAGAGGGTACATTATACCAAAACACCTTGTATTTATATAATTTCCATATTTCATAAATGTTCACCTCACCAAAAATTATGCCAGACAAATAGCAATGTCAGTACCCCAAATATGTTTTAACATATTAAGTATCATACTGCAATGATGGAAATTGGATCTATCTGTTTACAAGATATATCCTCATTACACACATTTAAAATCTCGTTTATCCGGCAGAAATACTTTATGTTTGACTCTATTGTAAATAATGTATAGTTTCATTTGTCCCTTCGTGTATATGTCAAAATATAAACCTCTTCATTTCATAACATAAACATTTACCCCGTAAATATATGTATTGATAGAATAAAGTAATGAATAATGTATCATAAGACTTATCAACAATGTCCTGTGCCCTATATCAAAGTTTTCCACACTCACTTCACTTATCGTTTTTATTTTGTAATGAATGATAAACCTTCTTTATCAAAATGACAAATATAAAGTCGTCCACATTTATCCTAAGACATGTTCAGAATGGAATGTGCATTAGTTTTGCATAGCGGTAATATTGTAAAAGTAATGTAGTCTTTAAATGGTGACCTTTTAATCATAAAACAAATCATGAACATTTTGGATTGCAGCCATGTTGTAAAAATAATGTCCCTGCAATGTCTCAATCATTATGCTGCATTTCGTTAATTTTTCTGTGCTAGCGTAGCACTGACTATGACATTCAGATGCAGCCAAATATTTATGGATATGACTTCTTCCCAATGAAATCCAGCATCCGTGTTAATTGCAGATGGTGAAGCGACATTGATTACTTTGACATTTGTCACTACAAAAACAAACTTTATGTCCCAAATCTATGTTTTAAGGATTGTATTTCACTTATTTAAAATTTAAATTATTTCAAGTATTTCCCTCTTAATTTCAACAATAAAAATCAACTTATCTAGTGACAAATCTCTTTCTATTTGTAAAAGATATAATTTATCTGATTGTTTAAGTGATTTTTAGTATACCTTATATAATTTGTGAGGATTTTTATTAAGATCATTTGTGAATTTATTATCATAATCAAATATGTTTAACCATAAAGTTTCGCTTTGTCAAACATTCTAAAGTGGTCAACAAGAGGGTCATTGGGTCTTGACCAGTGGTCAATCTCTACTCCTAACACCAGACAGTCCAGTGCATTCAATTAGACCTGGACTATTGACCAGTACTGTGTTCACTGAGCAAGATACACGATAAAGATCATTGTGGTCCCCTGAGTCTGTTGTACTGCGTTACGTGTGACTCGCCGTGCAGCGCAACAGACTCAGGGAACCAACATAGATAAAGATTAGCAGTCAGGTACTGCTGGAAACAGATATCCATTACTGTTTGGACCGTGTCTACCTGGGAAATCTGAAGTAGTTTTATCAAAGAAAGATTTACACTGATTATCAAGCAAATCTTAAAGCAGTTCCATCAAGAACTTATAACTTGAAAGAAAGATTGAAAAAAGTTATCAGGAATCGTATCTTTTAAAAAAGGATTTACAAAATGTACAAAGATAATCTAAGGAATCTTAAAGTAGATTTAACGGAAATGTTTTGGAAAGAAATATTAGCACAGATTAGGAAACCTGAAAGTAACTTTATGGGGAAAAAACAAAGATTTTATCAGGTAATCAGACAATCAGTAATCTTCAATTAACAGTCCAACAGCTAAATGGTTGGAATTTAGTTGGAATCACCGTTATGTTTTTCGTTACACTTGTATATGAATAAAGGTCGAAAATGGTATCAATCAACTGCGATTCATGCCGCTATGATATCAGAAGTGAAGAATGACGTTGGATTGAGCTGTGGTTAGCGTGTTCGGTTTCGGATAAAGAGGTCCAGGGTTCGAGTCCCGCTAGGCTATACTTTGTCTGCTTTAGAGAACTGTTCTACACGCAGTAGGAGGTTGGGTGAAATGTTACACCGAATTTCAGCGCAGTACCATTCGATGCTCTCAGATTTCATCATAATGCATAACCACAATTGTTTTCCGGGTTTTCTCCCAGTAATGATACTAGCAGCCGTGATATAAATGAAATACTCTATAAGTGGTTTTGAGCCCCAACTCATCTGAACTCATCGAAAATCAGATTCGAACCCGTTCGGAAGTTTCTGACGTTGATTAATTTAAATAAATACATAGATACATATTTATCAATTGTAGGATGTGCGCATATTACAGCTTTGTAAATCTAACACTGAAGCCTTACTGAGACAATTGATCTTCTTTAAAAAGCTTAACATTTAATATTCTATAGGCTCATTCTGTGCTCATATTTGTTAAATAAAATTCTTGGTGAAATTCTAAAGTGTCGACAGTGACATACAAATTGATAATCACCCGTCCTCAGGATTGGAGGGGCCAGGGGTGTCGGGTTGGGAGCATTATCATTTGCAGGGCCATCTAATTTATGAAAATATGCGGGCGGTTTCATGATAATTTCATTCAATTTGCACATAATTCAATGGATTATAACTATAATTCAATCCATTTTATTTATAATCCATTCTGTTTTACCAATAATTTCACCCTTTTAACTGACAAGAATGACCTGACGTCATGAAATAGTTCTTATGTAAGGAAACAGTCCATGACGTCAGATTGTGTCACTGAAAGAAATCACTCTTTCTAAAACATACTCAACGTGAATTGTAGGATCGTTAAATTACTGTAGGCGAATGGCTCAAGTAGTGTTTCATCAGCCCTTACCTGCACACCCTGAATCTTAATCATGTTGAACTCTAGACAATGTAAATTTCACACTGAAAATTCCAGGTTTATTTACAAAAGATCAGAAACTATCATCAAGATATTCGTTTAACATCAGATCTTTGATCAGAGCAAATACATTATAACATATATGTGATATCTTTAAATTAGATCTTAACATCACCATCATACTGGTACTATCATATTAACCTTGGCTCCTCATCCACGATGTCTGAAACGCCTCAGGCCCCGAACCCCATTAAGAGTTCCACGGATGCAGTCGCCAGAACATATAAACTATGTTTCTATCACTGACAGCATTTCCCAAGTGTCCTATAACACTAACGTATGTTCCACTACGTTCTATTGAAAGATAAACTTTGAAGTCGATTCGTCTTACGAGGTTTCCGTGCACAACGTAATGCCCAAGGGTCAATTTGTTTCTTAATATATCTGTATTGATTTAATAACTGCAAACACAAACCGTGTTAGATCAACTCCGACTAGATTCAACATAAACTGAATACTTATCGATTCACATTACAGAAATATACCACATTGATTTGACAGCTCTTCTTGTCTGAGATCATCTTCAATAGCAATGGGGTCAGTGGTTGCTCCTCGTATAAGCCACTGGATCGTAACATTAATTCCCTGTACACTTCGGAGATGTGAGATGAAGTATTATTTCTGTGTCTATAAATCATGTATGATGTTCACTTATAAACCTCTGGTGACGTTATCCCTTTCTTTAGCACGAGCACCGGATCTATCAGTGTGCATGGAGATCATTTCTTAGCCAAGTGGTTTAGAAAGCTCGGCCTTACGGCTTCGGTCATTATTTCATTAACCACTCACACTCTATCTTGCAGCTTACATATCTTGTGTATAGGAGAGATGGGACGATGAAATCAAATATTTTAGAATTCGTTTTTTTTTTCAAAATAGCAAGTTTATTATGTCTTGTATCCAAAAATGTAATAAAATTTGGGGGTCACCGGATGATTTAAAGATTTATCGGCATTAATAATAATACACCCGTCAGCAAATTACGTCATTTTTGACTGATTTGGTGTATTCAACTTAAGCGCTCACTTTCAAAGAATAAACTCCGAATCCTTTCAGATACATTTCAATCACATACGGGAATGTATAGCAAATCTATATTTTGAAATTAATGACGCTGGAAAGAGAAACAAATTAAATTAAGCACTTTTTAATTAAAAACGGCATTTTTATCATCATGTTTCGCATGTTCAAAATGATTTGTCACAAACACAATTATTTTAGAAATTGCCAAAGCTTTAATATGATGTGCGGAGTTAATTGACCAAACGAATTCAGAAATAATAATAGGGGGTCACCGAACGTTTTTCATCACTTTAATGTAATGTTTTAATTTACCTACATAAACGTAAAAACCTGTCGTCAAGGCAGTTTTGATGATTTCAAGTGTAACTTTGACGGACTACCGTGTAATCATTATTGAACATATTATCAATCTAAAAGTGCCCTGTGAAACAATAACTATCAGTTGATTATACCAGGCTTTTTAAATTCATAACTAACTTGAGATACGCATGTTATTCGAATAACACGTAGTAACATATTTACCGCGAATAAAGGTGACGGTAACGTTATGCGGCATGTCGTAAAATGACCGTTATAAAGGCGTTACGGTAAATTTCAGCCCTCCCCGTCATTTTATAGATGAGCCTATGCCCAAAATGACGTAATCCATATATTTTGAGACTTATTCACAACAATAAAATGTTGTCGCAAAATGTTGCCGTAAGCGAGTTCGATTTCTGGGTTCCATCTCTCCTTAAGGAACATCACACATGATATCAAGCAGAATTAAGGTATGGTATGGTTCTATTAAGGTATTCAAAGAACACTACTTTGTATTTAGTATGATACATTTTCTTTCCACATATTCTTCCCAAGTCGAATCTTTGAACATATTAATATATACTCCTCAATACAGAAGAAAAACGCAACAGAGCCTCCTGAAGTCTAGAATATTGTAGCAAGTCTCGATTGGCCTGACATTGAGGATTTTCGGGCTCCTTCTAAAATAATTTTGATATAAAATTTCAAAATTAAAATGCTAGTTTCAAAACCTTTTTCAAATATAATATGTAGGTCTGACTTCTTACCATATATCTATAATTTGTTGTGTCTTAGTATCCGAGATTAATCAACTTGAACCATTTCTTACTTCTAACTATCATTATCTCGACTAGAGGTTTATCTGAGCTTAACTAATTGATATTGTTTCTATTATCTATTAATTTGATCAGGAAACGCCAGACAGTATCAATAATGTAAACAAATGTAATCGAAAGGATGAAGAAACAAACCAGAAATAAACTGAAGCGAAAAGGCAATCTGACATTAGATGGAGAGTTGTTTTTATTGGGTTTTTTTCATGTTTTTCATCTACTTTTTATTTCTTAGAGTGATTGTATCATATTTTGGTACTCACATTTGTTTAAGTTGAAATGTTACCAAAATCAGCATACGGGTCTACAGCAGTAAGGATACAAGGCAGTAATAGACATAGTAATGTTATCACCATTCAATGGAACAGATTTCAAAACTCAATAATGTTGGGTCCCACACAAGTCGTATAATAACAGAAAAGAATGTTGTGGAAAATTTTGCTGACAACTGTCAACATTTGGTTTAGCATTGACAGGTCTTACCCCTGGGTATTTACAGTTTTGCGATCCTTTCAATGAAACACCGTGTAAATAATGAGGATTGTGACCGATAAACATTGTGACGTGAATTAACATGACATTTCTCTTCCTGAAGTTAGATATGCCCCTTCTTTCGACTTGGAGTAGATGCTGAATTCTCCAAAATATCCGAACCACTTAGAATCAATCTTGTGGGATGACATTACACATATTGAAAGATAAATTGACTAAACTAAAGTCAAGACTTCATTAAATATCAGTGTCATACTAGACGCCATAATCATGACAATTAACATATCTCTCGCAGTGAAAATTCGTTGAATAAGAGATTCAAGTATATCTAATTTTGATAAAGTGAACTTCACAACGTTTATAGAAGAAGTCAATTTGAGAAGAGATTCAATTGACTTTTATGTGATCAAAATCGAAAAAGATATGCCCATTCAACTCGACTGGATATATTGTCATGAAAACATACATATTTGCAATGAGTGTACAATCTAAATACAATATATTTCTCGCTCCTGGCCTTCAGATGAAAACTAAGTAAAAACACCTGTTGTATAAGCTACGGTGATTGTCTGCAACTTGAACTTGATGTAGTAACAGTTACAGTTATATTAAAATGATATTCTATGGCGAGGACAAGTGGGGGAAATCAGAACTGAGTCTATAAAATACATGTACCCTTATTTACACGAGTCTACATCTAGTGCCCACGTTTATTCTGATTCTAACAGGACATATTTACCCGAAAAGAATACCCGCATGTATTTACCTGAATCGTTATCGAGTACTCGCATGTATTGACTAGAATCAAAATCGAGTACCCTGCGTGTATTGATTAGAATCGGAATGGAGTACTCCCATGTATTGACTAGAATCAAAATCGAGTACCCGCGTGTATTGATTAGAATCGGAAAGGAGTACCCGCATGTATTGACTTGAATCGGATTCAAGTAGTCACATGTACTTTTATATTATCCAATCAGAATAGAGTATAACTCCACAGAGAAATAACTGAACAATATCTAATAATAACAGAATCCAAATAACATAAAAATAGTATATTGAATAAGATTGATAAATGAATATGTTGATAATGAAATTTTTCTGATTAACATTTCATCTTAAAGCACATACAAATAGAAAATGGTAAAAGCTTGGTAACTTCATCATCTAGATTTGACTGCTCCTTCATAACATCTGGAAACTCGAATCTGTAGTCAGATGATAGCGATCCAAACGGATTATAGTCAGACAGAGTTAATTAGCTTTACCAATACATATCTAAATCAGACTTAGACACAGATATAGCTAAACTGGGATTATTTGATAATGTTTATCAGAAAATCGGATAACCTAGATTTCCATAAACTTGGAATATATACTGTGTCAAAATATAAACCTCTTCATAAAATCGCCTACATCGCCTCTGTTAATTTTCGAGTTAAATGTTTGTATGTCGTTCATAAGCTTATCTTACAAATACCTTATTCTACACGAAAGTATATAGCAAAACATCAATAAATATAATCATGTGTCAGTACAATGAATGATTCAACCTTTTTTCCAGATACCAACAGCACTGAGCTTACCAACAGTTTTCCAGAATTAATTCTTTTCAATGAAAATCGAGCAACGGTCTCAAGTGCAGACGTTGAAATCATACGTCCCATTCACATTATTATTATATTAGTTATTTGACCTTTAAACTTTATAAATTTCACCCTTTTAACTGACAAGAATGGCCTGACGTCATGAAATAGTTCTTAAGTATGGAAACAGTCAGATTGTGTCACTGAAAGAAATCACACTTTCTAAAACATACTCAACATGAATGCGTCGTGATTAATGTAGAAATACAACGATTTAGTTATTCAAGCACCAGAAAATTGGTCTGTTCTTGGCAAATATAATTTTTATCTCATTTAGTGAGGTAGAATAGTTATACATTATATCAATTTTCTATAACTCTCGAAACATGTAGAGAGAACAGGTTTTAGCCGCAATTATATCCAGAAATAAATATCAATCTCGAATAACTGATATTGGTCATGCACGGACCGACTTATATTTGTTAGCCCGCCGTCCATAGCGTTTGTTATTGGTGAAGTATAATTAAGAGGAATTCCAAGGTAACAATCATTCAGAGAGATAATCAGAGTAGACGGAGGCTTTACGCGACTTGGACAATATCATCTGATTCTGGATAAACACACAGGCATAAATCATAGCTTAGAGCCTTTATTGTGGAAGGTTTGGACACATTCAGTTGGATATTGGCCATACGTCCGACCACAATGGATTTGCCTACACCAGCAGTGGGAACTGGAATATTTGGATATTGGTTCAACATACGGTCTGAGTGAATTCTGTTTTCTTTCACCTCCCCACGTGTAGGTGATACCTGTATGCGAGTCAGCTCTTCAATGTGTATGGTCAGAATGAATTCAGTTGTATTTCATCTTCCTACGGAAAAGACGACATCTAGAAGCGAATAATGCATCCAATGTTACTAATTCTATAGACTTAACCATAGTAGTCCTGATTGGATATAGGATGGTTTTCTTTGGAATTATTGATACTTTTCAGCACAATTGAGGTTGCGGAATATTCTAATATTTTAATATAATTAACGACTTGGTTGATAAAATCTACAAACGGCACATACCGTTGCATTTGATAAAACTAAGGGCTCCAGGAATTGTAGGACCGTTAGATTACTGTAGGCGATTGGCTGAAGTAGTGGTTCATCAGCCCTTACCTGCACACCCTGTATCTTAATCATGTTGAACTCTAGACGATGTAAATTTCACACTGCAAATTCCAGGTTTATTTACAAAAGATCAGATCCTATCATCTAGATATTATTTGAACATCAGATCTTTGATCAGAGCAAATACATTATAACATATATGTGATGTCTTTAAATTAGATTTTAACATCACCATCATACTGGTACTATCATATTAACCTTGGCTCCTCATCCACGATGTCTGAAACGCCTCAGGCCCCGAACCCCATTTAGAGATCCACGGATGCAGTCGCCAGAACATATAAACTATGTTTCTATCACTGACAGCATTTCCCAAGTGTCCTATAACACTAACGGATGTTCCACTACGTTCTATTGAAAGATAAACTTTGAAGTCGATTCGTCTTACGAGGTTTCCGTGCACAACGTAATGCCCAAGGGTCAATTTGTTTCTTAATATATCTGTATTGATTTAATAACTGCAAACACAAACCGTGTTAGATCAAATCCGACTAGATTCAACATAAACTGAATACTTATCGATTCACATTACAGAAATATACAACATTGATTTTACAACTCTTCCGTTCTGAGGTCGTCTTAGATAGCACTGGGGTCAGTGGTTGTTCCTGGCACAAGCCACTGGATCGTAACATTAATACGCTGTAATATTCTGATATGTGAGATGAAGTATTATTTCTGTGTCTATAAATCATGTATGATGTTCACTTATAAACCTCTGATACCGTTATCGCTTTGGTTAGCACGAACACAGGATCTATCAGTGTGCATGGAGATCCTTTCTTAGCCAAGGGGTTTAGAAACCTCGGCCTTACGGCTTCAGTCATTATATCATTAACCACTCACACTCTATCTTGCAGCTTACATATCTTGTGTTAAGGAACATCACACATGATATCAAGCAAAAATAAGCGTGTCATGTATGCTATGGTCATATTCTATTAAGGTATTCAAAGAACACTACTTTGTATTTAGTATGATACATTTTCTTTCCATATATTCTTCCCGATGTCGAATCTTTCAATATAGCCTCAGGTATTAATATATACTCCTTAATACAGAAGAAAAACGAAACAGAGCCTCCTAAAGTCTAGAATATTGTAGCAAGTCTCGATTGGCCTGACATTGAGAATTTTCCGGGCTCCTTCTAAAATTATTTTGTTATAAAATTTCAAAATTAAAATGCTAGTTTCAAAACCTTTATCAAATATCATATGTAGGTCTGTCCTTCTTACCATATATCTATAGTTTGCTGTGTCTTAGTATCCGAGATTAATCAACTTGAACCATTTTTTACTTCTAACTGTCGTTATCTCGACTAGAAGTTTATCTGAGCTTAAATAATTGATTTTGTTTCTATTATCTATTAATTTGATCAGGAAACGCCAGACAGTATCAATAATGTAAACAAATGTAATCGAAAGGATGAAGAAACAAACCATAAATAGACTGAAGCGAAAAGGCAATCTGACATTAGATGGAGAGTTGTTTTTATTGGGTTTTTTTCATGTTTTTCATCTACTTTTTATTTCTTAGAGTGATTGTATCATATTTTGGTACTCACATTTGTTTAAGTTGAAATGTTACCAAAATCAGCATACGGGTCTACAGCAGTAAGGATACAAGGCAGTAATAGACATAGTAATTTTATCACCATTCAATGGAACAGATTTCAAAACTCAATAATGTTGGGTCACACACAAGTCGTATAATAACAGAAAAGAATGTTGTGGAAAATTTTGCTGACAACTGTCAACATTTGGTTTAGCATTGACAAGTCTTACCCCTGGGTATTTACAGTTTTGCGATCCTTTCAATGAAACACCGTGTAAATAATGAGGATTGTGACCGATAAACATTGTGACGTGAATTAACATGACATTTCTCTTCCTGAAGTTTGATATGCCCCTTCTTTCGACTTGGAGTAGATGCTGAATTCTCCAACATATCCGAACCACTTAGAATCAATCTTGTGGGATGACAATACACATATTGAAAGATGAATTGAGTAAACTAAAGTAAATACTTCAATTAAATATCAGTGTCATACTAGACGCCATAATCATGACAATTAACATATCTCTCGCAGTGAAAATGTGTTGAATAAGAGATTCAAGTATATCTAATTTCGATAAAGTGAACTTCACGACGTTTTTAGAAGAAGTCAATTTGAGAAGAGATTAAATTGACTTTTATGTGATCAAAATCGATAAAGATATGCCCATTCAACTCGACTGGATATATTGTCGTGAAGACATACATATTTGCAATGAGTGATCGATCTAAAAAAAAAAAATACATTTCTTGCTCCTGGTCTTCAGATGAAAACTAAGTAAAAACACCTGTTGTATAAGCTACGGTGATTGTCTGCAACTTGAACTTGATGTAGTAACAGTTACAGTTATATTAAAATGATATTCTATGGCGAGGACAAGTGGGGGAAATCAGAACTGAGTCTATAAAATACATGTACCCTTATTTACACGAGTCTACATCTAGTGCCCACGTTTATTCTGATTCTAACAGGACATATTTACCCGAAAAGAATACCCGCATGTACTTACCTGAATCGTTATCGAGTATTAGCATCATGTATTGACTATTGACAAAATCGAGTACCCGCATGTATTGACTTGAATCGGACTCAAGTATTCACATGTACTTTTATATTATCCCATCAGAATAGAGTATAACTCCACAGACTAATAACTGAACAATATCTAATAATAACAGAATCCAAATAACATGAAAATAGTATATTGAATAAGATTGATAAATGAATATGTAAATAATGAATTTTTTCTGATTAACATTTCATCTTAAAGCACAGACAAATAGAAAATGGTAAAAGCTTGGTAACTTCATCATCTAGATTTGACTGCTCCTTCATAACATCTGGAAACTCGAATCTGTAGTCAGATGATAGCGATCCAAACGGATTAGAGTCAGACAGAGTTAATTAGCTTTACCAATACATATCTAAATCAGACTTAGACACAGATATATCTGAACTGGGATTATTTGATAATGTTTATCAGAAAATCGGATAACCTAGATTTCCATAAACTTGGAATATATACTGTGTCAAAATATAAACCTCTTCATAAAATCGCTTACATCGCCTCTGTTAATTTTCGAGTTAAATGTTTGTATGTCGTTAATAAGCGTATCTTAAATTTCCTTATTCTACACGAAAGTATATAGCAAAACATCAATAAATATAATCATGTGTCAGTACAATGAATGATTCAAACTTTTTTCCAGATACCAACAGCACTGAGCTTACCAACAGTTTTCCAGAATTAATTCTTTTCAATGAAAATCGAGCAACGGTCTCAAGTGCAGACGTTGAAATCATACATCCCATTTACATTATTACTATATTAGTTATTTGACCTTTAAACGTTATAAATTTCACCCTTTTAACTGACAAGAATGGCCTGACGTCATGAAATAGTTCTTACGTATGGAAACAGTCAGATTGTGTCACTGAAGGAAATCACACTTTCTAAAACATACTCAACATGAATGCGTCGTGATTAATGTAGAAATACAACGATTTATTTATTCAAGCACCAGAAAATTGATCTGTTCTTGGCAAATATAATTTTTATCTCATTTAGTGAGGTAGAAAAGTTATACATTATATCAATTTTCTATAACTCTCGAAACATGTAGAGAGAACATGTTTTAGCCGCAATTATATCCAGAAATAAAAATCAATCTCGAATAACTGATATTGGTCATGCCCGGACCGACTTCTTTTAGTTAGCCCGCCGTCCTTAGCGTTTGTTATTGATGAAATATAATTAAGAGGAATTCCAAGGTAACAATCATCCAGAGAGATAATCAGAGTAGACGGAGGCTTTACGCGACTTGGACAATACCATTTGATTCTGGATAAACACACTGAGATAAATCATAGCTAAGAACCTTTATTGTGAACACGTGAATGGTTCGGACATATTCAGTTGGATATTGGCCTTACGTCCGACCACAATGGACTCGGTTGAATTGGGAATCGGAATATTTGGATATTGGTCATGTTGCAAGAATGATTTCTTCACCTTCCCATCTGTGTGCGAATTATGCATCAAATGTTACTAATTGTATAGACTTAACCATAGTCGGCTTGAAGGGAGAGGACGGTTTTCTTTGGAATCATTGATACTTTTCGGCATTGATTAAGGATGCGGAATATCCCGGGTAGAATTTGGGTCATACGTTCAAAATGAAATGATTCCGGGGATGTAGCTCAGTTGGTAGAGCGTCCGCTCATCACCCGGAAGGTCGGGGTTGATTCCCGGCCGCGTCATACCAAAAGACGTTAAAAGATGGGAGTTGTTACTTCCTTGCTTGGCTCTCAGCATTATAAGGATAGAACAACGCTAGAACTGGCGCTGCACTGTGGCTGCCGGGTGCCCAGAGCACGAAATGAATTTCCAATTTACTTTGTATTGAGGACAATAAAGTGTTATTATTATTATAATTATTATTCAACTGTTTAAATAATCACCGACTTGATTGATAAAATCTACGAACGGCACATAAGGTTTGATAAAACTTAGGTCTAGGAGATGTAGGGTCGTTAAGTTACAGTTAGATCACTGTAGGCGGTCGGTTAAAGTAGAAAACCTCATCACTAGTGTTTCCTTACCCTTGTCTGCATCACCCTCAGTGTTAATCACGGGGTTTTCTAGACGATGTAATTCTCAAACTGAGAACGCCACCCACCAATCACGTAGCAATGACTTAAGACTACCCCTCTACCATCCAACAATGTAATAACAGCCTGATACCCCTCTCCCAAAACGTCACGCCTTTCCGATTAACTCTAAAAGTAGTGACCACAGTCCATGTCTATGTCTATGTCTATGTCCCCCTTCCCTATCCTCTCTGGTTAACCCTAAAAGTAGTCACCATAGTCTATGACACCCCTCCCTCCCTCCCCCATCAGTGTTAAATAGTACCATCTCAGATCCATTAGCCAGGATAATTATATGGTAATGGTTCTAGTGTCCAGACTCCCACGGAGAAGACAGCCCAAAATGGACCATTCAGAAAACCTCGGATCCTCGGTCCATACTCATTTGAGCCTGAATATCACTCTGTACAGGGAAACTTCCATCAGCCACTGAACAAATACTTGAGTCTGCCTGGTAATGACAACCTACACCGTAAATATAGTGGATCGGGTTAAGGTCATACATCTTGTTGAACGGGACTGTTGATTAATAACAGTTTATAATTTCGTGTCTGGAAAGTTGGAGCCTGAATGTTAGAGTCACTGGATTCAAAATGACCCCAAATATCTCCCCCTTGACGTAAAATGGTTAAATCAATACGGAAAGAATGAGTCACTTTTTTAACAGTTACACAACGTGTCCTTGATCAAAGAAAACTTTCCTGTCCAGCATATTAACTACTCCAGCAATGTGAACAGCTCGTCAGAGCTAGTAGTAGACAACACAGTTTGTCCTTAAAGGAAGAGATCTGTCACCATATTGAATTTGTTTGCATTACGTGAAATGAAAACACGCTATATTGTATCTTATTTTGCAATTTAAAAAAAATTAAAGACATACACTGATATAGTGTTCCCATAGTTACACATAAGAGGTCATTAAACTAATAAACACTTTGCTGTTACGCTGTAGCGAAGTTTTCCGAACTCGCAGCGCCGATGAATGGCTTCAGTTCTCTTTGATTTTATTTTTCAACAAACGTAAGCTGTTAAATATAAAGTCAACAGCATATTGTTTATTAGTTTTAATATATGTTATGTGTGACTATGTGAATATTCTGTCATTGTATATGTTTTATTATCAAAAAAGTGTAAAACTGGATAAATATAACGTGTTTTCATTTCACGAAATGTCAAGAATCCAAGATGGCGGATGCTGCCAATAGATCGATGATAGAACTTTCCCTTTAACTAAAGTACAGCAATGTGAAAAGCCCGTCAGAGCTAGTAGTAGCAAACAAATTTGTTCTTAAAACACTGACTTATTTCAATCTGTTTTAGAGGCATACAATTATTGGCTACAGTGTGTTGCGCGATAACAGAACTGACTTGGTGTCTAGTGTTCACCTTGTTGCATTCCTAGTGTATTTGTTACAATGGCATCTTCATGAACGTCCAATCTTTTGATTATTGATTCTTTATTTAACAACGCCCTGTAAGGTTATTGCAAAGTGTGTCTGCTCTCCCGATCTGCCTTTGAAGGCAAAGTCACAAAAATAGACCATTAGATAAGAACTCATTGCATAATGTTATTAACCTTTTCAATCGTTTCTGGAACCACTTTTAATCTTTCACAATAATGGTAAATCACATACTTTTGGCCTTAGAATTTTCAAATTTGTTATTACAATCTAGCAATGGCCAGAACCGCCAACGTAAATACTTATATCTGCTAAGCATCCGTTCTATGATTAATCAGTCTTCGTATATAACTGTCAAAGAACAACATCAAAGTTTCATAAGTATTCAAAAATGACAGAAGCCAATTTTCGGTTTGTTAGTTCGTTAAGGCCCTTCATCCAACCTCAATGATGCCTTCAACCAACCACAATGATGCCCTCACGATGACGAAGTGAAAATCGATGAAGGCGATACTATCTTAATGTAATGTAACATTAAATGGCGATCGATCATCAATATAAGGGGCAGTCCATTGAATACTATCTGACAGATGCAATTTATTAGGCTGAGAGATATTAATCATGACACATTCCACTTACATAGAGGGGATATTCAGCTATGAACTGGAGTAAATTCGGCAGCGAACCAGACATTTTTTCACCTCTTGTTCTATTTAAGTGTAAATATCACAAGTTCTAATATATGGAGTTAGAATGTATGTAGTGTCTTGTAATGACCCGTCCTTTTGTGGGGGTTTTTTCGGGGGAGTAAACTAAATGTCCATTGCAATGTATATTTCATTCCTCACTCGTAAAACTTTAAACCCTAAACTCTTACCTCTAACTCTAAACTTTAACCCCTAAATCCTAAATTCTAAACCCTAAACTTTAAACTTTAAACTATAAACTCTAAATATTTATTTTGAATAACAATTAATTCAGCTCCTTTGATAGATACCATCGGTTTGGATAGCAAATACAAATAACATGATACGTTGAGAAATAAGTTATTTACAAGTAGATGTTTTCGTTTATGTTCATGTGAATTATCTCGTACAAACGTACGTTGAAATATCCATAATACATGTATATGCTGATATCGGTATATTGAAATATGTTGATTCTAAAGGTGGAACTACGATAGCGATACGAACGGCCTACTTTTGCGGAAACGAAATTAATGGGTATATTGTTAGTTGTATACTACTGAATCAGAAGCTTCTCTCACAATAAAATGTCGACACCATTGAGGGCAATGCTTGTGAGGCGCCAAGGTGTAATATATTTGGGATTCAGATAACCTTTTAGTAATGGATCACTACAGTTTGCCCAATGATTTGAAACCAAGTCATATTTTGGGTGTTTGACAATGCCGTTTTAGTCTTTTAAGCTGAAAATAGGTCCGCTACATCCCAAAAAACTGACATTTTTGGGGAGGTACCTTGCAATATCAAAGTTTTTCTCTATATATTTGGTCTTAAATATCTGGATTTGCGTTTACATCTCGATTGGTCCCCCAAACAAATTTCAGGCTGTAGAAAAATGGCGTTAGGGGGGGGGGGGGGGGGGGGGGGGGGGGGCGGGCGGGCAATCCCCTGATTATTTTCTAGGGGGGGGGGGGGGGGGGGGCGGGGCAATCCCCTGATTATTTTCAAGGGGGGGCGGGGGGGGGGGGGGGGGGGGGGGCGGGGGGGGGGGGGCATCTCGTCTCACCTCACCTCACCTCACTACACCCCAACAACACCTAAACATGCCTCACCACACCTCGCACCTCACCCACAGCTCACCACAATTCATCAACGTCACCCCTCACCTCACCTACGCCTCACCACATCAAACCTCACCGCACCTCACCCACACCATACCTAACCCACGCCTCACTACATCTCACCACAACACACCTCAACGCACCACATCTCACGCCCCCTCAACCCCATCTCAAAAAGAATCGCAATACCAATATGTAACGCTTAACGTTTAGCATCTGACTGGTCGTAAGGAAATGGCCGTTTAGTGAACGGGGTAGAGGCATGTAACGAATCATCTCACTGTTTCCCTGCAACGAGGTTCAAATGCTCCTAGTATGGCACCCTGGCCCACACCAATTGATTATAAGATTGAAGTCATTGATAACGACGGCCAGGAATTAACACTACACTGACACGAGATGAGACACATGCAATCTATTACAGCATCTCTTCTCTTTGACACTTTCTTTACAACCCGAATCCTCGCCCTCAAGTTCTTTCCCAATCGATTCTTTTATCTGCTGTCTTTGACCTAGCTGTTTCTTTACCTTTGGAATGGGAAATGTCATTCACTATTGATTCTGTTATCGGCAAATACGCTTCCTTGTAATGGTATAGTGTTGTCATTTTGCAATGATATAACGGAATGTCATAGACATTTCTTTAAGCAATGGTATTTCTTTATGTAATGTAATATAATAGACACTTTAATATGTAGTATAATGTCATAATATTTCTTTATGTAATATAATGTCAGAGATACATCTTTATGCAGTGAAATGTCATTTAAAAGACGAATACTGAAAGGAATACATGTATATTTTGACCTCTGTTTTTTTAAACGCTGTATTGAATGTCTCTTCCAGAAGGAAGCTTGACATGTTCACAGTGTAAAATACACAGTGCAATATAAAATCAAAATTTAAAAAAAAAAAAACTCTTTTTTTTGTCCAATGTGGTAGATAATTCTTTAAGTTATGTAATTTCATAGATACTTATGTATTGAATTGAATAGTTATATTATTTTGTACTTTGCAGCTTAGAAACGTAATTCTTTAATCATTAGATAATCTTGGGTAATTTATCAAGATAATGAAAAACAATCTTTTACAAAAATGGTTGCATCAAACATTCATCATACAACAGTTGATATAGCGAAAGTTCATGACACAATGATAGCACGGTTAATAAATAAGAATCATCAATGAATAGTGTGTTTTAGTAGTATATCTGCATAAGGTCTTTGAAGGGCATTTAGAAGTGGTATACATAAGAACAGGAAGAAAATCTTCCTGTTCTTATATATCTGTATAAGTCTAGTAGTCTTCTATACTGTCTGTCTATACGTCTGTATATGAAAGAAATGAATTATTCGCTAGCATACATTCAAGATTGGGACAATTTGAATGCTAAGCAGATTTTCAATGAATGCATTTAACACACAAAGCCATTGAACATACTAAGCATACTAAATAACTCGATTGCTTTAATAATCAAATGCATCAGTATGGGTTAACTAGCCTGTCATCCAGACCCTAGAGCAAAATATTCAATTGACGACCAACCCAGTCTAGTAAAGTATACCAAGTCTAGATTATTCAGCTATTAAGGCATATATAGGGCTCCATTTTATATATATATATAATTGATTGTAAAATGGTGTTGGTGACAAAAAAAATATGTCTATGGGTCTATGGGTTAACTAACTATTTGAGTTAGAAGAACATGAGGGGACAAACCCGGATTTTGTTCTGGATTTTCCAGTTGACCTGACCCGTAAGCAGAATCGTTATGGATTCTTCTGCTTCATGATCACCAATAATATTGAATCATGAAGTACTTCATGCCTAGTTAGATGCTACTTCTCCTATACGACCCTGTTTATGGTATCTAGGAGAACTATTATTCTCTCTCTGGCAGCAATGAGGTTAATGTATTCTCACAACTGAAGGATAGCTTATAGTATAACGCTGTAGCCATGATAGAGAAAACTTATTAGTTTACAGTATTATATTTACCATGAGTATACACAACGAAATATGTATTAAAATTTTTAAATATATTAGCGCGTTCGGTTTCGGATCAAGAGGTCCGGGGTTCGAATCCCGCCAGGGGCACGGCAACTTTGTCTGCAGCAGAGAACTGTTCTACACGCAGTAAGGTTTGGGTGCAATGCTACACTGAATTACAGCGTAGTTCCACCCACGGTTCGCTAGTTCCAGCCGATGCTCGCAGGTTTCACCGCAATGCATAGCCACATGGCGTTGCGGGCTTTCTCCCTGCCATATTACTAGCAGCCGCGATATAAGTGCAATACTCTTGAAAGCGGCGTTAAACCCCAACTCACCTCACCTCACCTCCACTTTCTTTTGAACAACAGTATATTCAGTTGAGTCATTGCTTCCTTCCACTCTAAAGTTCACACCAAAGTTTTTAAAACGTGTTCTCTGGCACGCATTGATTGGACATTTCCGCGAAGTAACTTCTTCAAGAACTGACGTACCTTTAAAGGTCACCAGTCTGTCTATAAGAATAGCTTTTCCTTGAAAGACTTCTCTTCTCAGGGGAGGCTGTAGGAATTACCTCAAGCAGACGAAATTCATAATTCAAACGGTGTTGACGATAACCACATCAGCCCGTCTGGTAGGAATGGCGGACATAAATGGATATGGACTCCAGATATGACCAATAAATGTCAGGTCTGACCACAGTCTGACCTAAGGTTTAATATTTGACCACTGTAATGACTGAAGATAGAATGAGGCGGAGACAAACGTGACCACAGTATGGGTGACTGTTTGACCAGTTCTGTGTTCGGGGACAGAATTACTAAGTATTTGTTTAACATTGAACCTTTGATAAAACTGGAGTCAAACAATGCGGTTACATACCATTGAAATTGTTAAACATTTAACACTTGGTCAACCATTGCGACTAGACACAAATCTGTATTTAAGGGTGAAATTGTTAAACATTTAACACTTGGTCAACCATTGCGACTAGACACAAATCTGTATTTAAGGGTGAAATTGTTAAACATTTAACACTTGGTCAACCATTGCGACTAGACACAAATCTGTATTTAAGGGTGAAATTGTTAAACATTTACCAGTTGGTCAACCATTGCGACTAGACACAAATTTGTATTTAAGGGTGAAATTGTTAAACATTTAACAGTTGGTCAACCATTGCGACTAGACACAAATCTGTATTTAAGGGTGAAATTGTTAAACATTTACCAGTTGGTCAACCATTGCGACTAGACACAAATTTGTAGTTAAGGGTGAAATTGTTAAACATTTACCAGTTGGTCAGTATGTTGTTAAACATTTTCGAAAAGTACAATTGTTAAATATTTAACAGTAAGTTAGTATGTGATCAAATACTTAGTAAGTCTGTCCCCGAACACAGAACTGGTCAAACAGTTACCCATACTGTGGTCACGTTTGTCTCCGCCTCATTCTATCTTCAGTCATTACAGTGGTCAAATATTAAACCTTAGGTCAGACTGTGGTCAGACCTGGCATTTATTGGCATTTAAAAGGCAGATTTGGGTCTAGTCGCAACGCTTGACCAATTGTTCAATGTTTAACTATTAATGTTAAGAGACAAAATTAAAACAATGTGATGTCGTAATGGTTGATTCACGTATGACGTTGTGTTCGATGACGGAATGACAGAGAAGCAATGTTTGACCCAATTAATGACTGAAGCAAATTTTACATGACAGAATGGAACGGTCCATTATTGCAGCAATTCATTATTTATGTCATTATTGACCAATGGCAACTATAGATACAGTTTACAGATGCAATGTTTAACCTCAGAATAAATGCAAAAGAAATAATTTGTGCGACTCATGAGTCAATATTTGACGACTGCAATATTTGGCGATATGATGACGTAAAGACGTTTTGACTCCAGAATGAACTGAGATTGCCTGATCGAGAGACGAGTTTTGATGAGTGGGAGCTATCGGCTTATGGTCTTGATAAAGAAAGTATTGTATTCATAAGCGGGTCACACTAAGTTACGACACTCGTGCAAATGTGTTTATAATCGTCGCTTTCGCTCAGGCAATACAAAATTCACACTCGTTTCCTAAAAGTCTTATGATACCTGTTATAACCACTATGCACTTGAAGGAACATGGATTAGTTCCAAACTTTGTATGCAATTTAAATAAGAAGGATTACCCAACAAACCTTGATATGACTAGATATGAATAGTTCTACCAAAATCTAAAGTTTGGCGTTGTGTTAGTCAAAGTGACTACAGAGATCAATAAGATAGAATCCGAACCGACGGATGGTCGACTTGCTGACACAACAGACGAATCATTGGTAGGCAGTGAACACTTGTAAGCAGACGACTTGAGAGAAAACCTCACAGACATTCTGTAAACTTGTTACCCTCACGTGTGTTGACTTAGCTAGCTTTATATGGGGCTTTCGTCTCTTGGATCGGAGAAGGGGGGGGGGGGGGGGGGGGGGGGGGGGGGGTCACACTGTCCTCGCGTGAATGCCTATAGATGGATACTAAGTGCCTATAGAAGGTCTTAATCAAATTTCTCTCCGTAGGGTCAGAAAAGATATTGCTTATTTTTGCCCGCGGCTCAACTACTACCGACCCCTGCCTCGCCTTCTGCGATTTGGTGTCTCCCGGTACTAGTAACGTGTAATGTGGCAAGAATCATTACAGCGTCACGTAACAATCGATATTTGGCACAAGACATTGAAATAATTTACACGTTCCTGCCTACTTACTCCTCTGTCCCTAAGGTTAATGACATGATGTAATCGGCTCTGTAGCTTGATGGCAGGGCGGACAAATTGATTGTTGATGAAGACAAGGTATTGAAAGAATGGTACTTACATCGGTAAGGACAATCCTATCTCCTGACCTCGGCTACAAGAAGCAACATCTTAGGAACATCCTCGGAACATAGGAACATCCTCGGAACATAAGAACATCCTCGGAACTTTAAGAACATCCTTAGAACATTAGGAACATCACGGTAACACTTAACACATCCAGATAATCCTTGTGTTATATAAGTTCTCCTGCCATTGGTGCTGTTATTGATATTGTTCTGATGTCGAATATGTCCTCATGTGTCCTGGAGTTGGTAAAGGTACACAGTTAGTCCTCTGGTTTGATAAGGGACCCCGCGTGTCCTCTCTCCCCTCCCGACACAGCACATCTAGCCGTTAGGGCGGACATGCCTGCCTGGGCTCTGAGCGTCATTAAGGTCTGAGTTGAGGTTCTCTCCTCCTTCAATTGATTTCCGATAAAACCGAAGAGGCGGAATGATTGCAATTTTGCCCGACAAAGAACCACCAAGAAATAAGATTGAGTTATGTCAATAAGTTTGAAATACTTTAATACAGATTTAATAACTCATGATTCTAGCACTTGATGACAAGCTACGGCTCGCGGGGGAAGTTTAGCGTTAACAAGGTGCTAAGACCGAGATGAATCAAATCGAGTCAATAGGATGTTTTTTACTCTTTCAATTCAGTTCACATAGCATTGACACGCGCCTAATTCTTTTAGAAGTATTCAAGCATGATTAGAACTATTGTCATAGGAGTTTTGCAATTGTATGTTATTTTAAATGATGATTTTTTTTTAATTTTCAAAACGTCCTACTAATCAAGCCGTTTGACATTGGCTCTGACCCGAGTTTAACTCTTTTAGATGGATTCGAGCAGTTTTGACCTTCTATTATACCTGTTTTGCAATTGACGTGAGTTACGCAACGGTGAATGTAAACAAAGTACAATTGTGACATTTTCTCTGACACAAGCCTAATTCGTTTCTATTGTGACATCACAATTGAGTCAATTGTTCTAATTGCATGTTTTGAAATTTGAAATATCATATTAATTATTATATTATTTGAAATATTCGACGAACCTCATTAATACTGGATTTTAAGAATGGTTGCGTTATGGCTGTAAGTTCACTTCAAGCCAGTTCAAATAGCACTAAACTGCGTTCACTGATTTTGTAAATATGCTTATATATGATGATAGATTCAAACCATTTGACCTTAAATCTAATCATATTTTTAAAGATTGATGAAAGCAAGATTTTGTATGAAATTTTATTTGGTGATACATTTTACTGTTATACATATCCTAATCGAAACATTGGGATTGATGATAATGGTTTACGGTCAGTTAGTTAACCTTGTGAATCTGTTTCTGTTACCTGTAAAATTGGCATTTTCATAAACGAATTTACCTAAAATCATATTTGCTTGAATCTGAATTTGTTTAATTTCCACCTAGTGAAAAATCAAAATGTGTCTTTATAGTACCATGTGGCACCTTAAAGGCGCTGTAGCACGTTTTTTGCAAATTTTATTTTTTCAAATTTCCCATTTATAATGATAGTTATGTCATTTATATTTACTTTAGAGGGTAAAACATCTTATTACACAAACAAATTATCCGTAGTGGTAATAACGGTGTTGCGTATAAAGCAAAAATTGCATGGCGGCCATTTTATTTTGAACACATTTTATTATTTCGAATGACAAAAACGATACCCGTGGCTTTACGGAACCATGTACACTCATTTGTAACTTGACTTTCCGAAGAGAGAAGGGTGTTTTACTATTGGTGACATTATTTTTCAAATACATTTCATCGACTCATTTGAGCGAAAAAAACGTGCTACAGCGCCTTTAAAGGGACACCGCGTCGAGGATAAAAATGAGATCAGATTTATCTACTTATACTGATTAGCGTGTCTACTAACGAATTACGCTTCAATTAACTGTTGACATGGAGTTGGTTTTATCACCAAATACCTCAATTGTCTGACACGTTAATCAGCAAGGGTAGATAAATCTGATCCTCGACGCGGTGTCCCTTTAAATAAAACAATCACTATATATGTATACGCTTATCCTATTGCAAAACCCGTATAACGCAAAAAACGCAACATTAGAATAATGTCCATATCGAACCATGTTTTTATTTAAAATGTCAAATGTCACTGTTAAATCTTCTGATTTCGATTTCACTCATTGAATTAGATTTGATAATGAGATGGCTCTGATACAAACTATATCATGCACGTTTCCTGTTTCTTGAGAATAAATTCTGTTCTGTTTTGTTCTGTTGACCGCCTCCAAATTTCAAACTTTCATTGAAGTACGCATTGTGTGGGAGTTTTCGGCTTTAACTTCAAACTGCCAACCAAAGAGTAAATTGTCTGTTCTGTTTTCCTCTGTTCTGTTCTCTTTCCACAGAGGTTTCTAACTTCTGGGCCGTGTTCAAGATAGGTTTCAAAGTAATCGCTCAATGAGCGATTACTTTTAAACCTCTCTTAAACGCGATTGCTCAATGTAGCGCTACGTAGCGAAGCCAGCAAACTTTGAGGAATTTGCACTGTGTCGTTCAAGAGAGAAGAAGCGCTCATTGAGCGCTACATTGAGCGATCAATGAGCGCTACGAAGCGCTTCATTTTGTTGAAGTACGCATCTAGTGTGAGTTTTCAGCTTTAACATCTAGTATTGTAAGAGTGTCCTTTTTTATAGATTGATGTGTTCTTAGTGTGTTGATTCACAAGAAATGTTAATTGAAATGAAGCTTTCAATAATTCTTTCAAATTTCTATTTATCCACAAATACCGACGTGTCCAGAAATAGCTGCATAATTGCATCTCTTGTGGGATAATTCTTGTGTTATATCTAAAGACACGTTAATGGTATTATGCCATTCTTGTAGGAATATCTTTCCATCGATTGGTTGGCAAACATAACTTCATCTCCATAGACATACACTAGCGGGCAAAAGAAACGCCTACCAGATACCTTACCAGATTTCGTAAAAACTATAATGAATAGATAAGCAAATTATCACATTATGGAGTTGCAACATTTTGAGCATTCAGTTGTCTTGTTACAAAAGATTGGCGATTGTAGAAATGAGACAACAGTAATTTTAAGTTTTCAATCCGTGATTGACCAGAGAAACATTTGAAACAGATTCACAAACAACCTAAAGCAACATTACAGGCACGTACACGTTCTGGGGATGAAGCTGAAAATGTACGTGGTCACTGTGCGCAAGTCAACCGGAAGTAGTGCATGGTCTTCACTAGGCGTGGTTTTGTTATTGACTCGACACACTTTTTCCACGATTCCAATGGACTGTCATATTAACATCACCTTTACTGGACATATTGATGTTGGGAGATGTAGCAATGTTCAGTGTGATGATTTGACTTCTCAAAGAACATCACAAGACAGTATTTCTCTCTCCATTCTTGTATTCATATACTCGTACACATAGCAGATAGCACTGCCTGTTGATCTTACAGAGTTCTTCTATAGAAACAATATTCACCAAACATGATTAAACACTGTCGGCCAAAAGAAACGCCTACTTGATTGTCCTTAAAATGAAAGATGAAATAATTCATGAAATATAATAAATGGTGGTCTCCACGTTTTGCTGAAACATAATTAACATGAAAGTTCATTGAAATCTTGGGAAAACTGTGATTCGAGTCACTAACATTAATGAAAACCACGCCCAATGAAAACAGCTATTTCCGGTTGAGTCACATGCGCACCGGAACCACGTACATCTGTAGCGTCATCACCATCACATAGCAGATAGCACTGCCTGTTGATCTTTCAGAGTCCCGCAGTGGAGTGTCGAGCGGCGAGGTATCTTAGAGTTATATCCCTCTCACCGATGTGTGCGTCTATTGATTTTATTGGTTACCGATTTCTGAATTCTACAGGAACTCTTTTTATGGTAAGGGGTATCGACGTATCAACCATCAAAAAAACTATGTGAGGTATGAGTCAGTCCTGTGGATAAGAGCTTTTTATCTATTCTATAGAAACAATATTCACCAAACATGATTATATATATAACATTGAAATCACACACTATTTATATATATGTATATAGATACACGCTTCGTAAATTAATACATTTATATTCATATAACATATAATGTTCATTTCTGTATTTTTATGTAATTTCACTGTTTAACCATTGCAGATTGCATAAAACTTGCAGACCACAACTAATTATATTTTAGAAATTATTTCATCTAACGTTTTAAGGAAAATCAATCAATCAATAAAATTATGTATTGCATTCTCTAAGGCAACAGGCCAATAGTACTAAATATACTAGAATATACATGAATATATATGGTTTATAAACAATGATGACATATTGAGTTACTCTGTAACTAGTGATTTTTCATGTTCATAACATGGTATGTAAACATAGCATGATTTTTAATTACATCCTGATTTTTACAGTTATATAAAGATAAAAACTATGTAGAAGGCAGGACATAATAGAATTATTATGATATTTTCTACGTAATTTATCATATAATGGACACACACGCAAACAAATTTATTTATTTTCGAATAGGTTGATACTACATGATTTGCATAATCTATATATATTCTCTTTTTATATTGAAATATCTGCCTTCTCAATCCATAAATCATGCAACGGACATCTGAAACGTGATAAACTTACTCTGAAAATTATACTAACACATGACAGATAATAGTCAATAAAAGTATACGGTTTGAAAGCTGAATAATAATCACATTTGGTAGAGAGGGAAAAGGAAAATCATGTAGGCATTTCTTTTGCCCGGTAATGTATAGAAGCCGATGTGCAAATATGAAAAGGTATTTATTCAAGATAAATACTTCATTATTGTAAATGGAAGATTGCTTTTTTAATACAATTTTGACTTATACAAAATCTTTGAAATTGATTCAGATTGAATGTTCTTCTTTCATCTGCGTTCACAAGTAAGCTAACAAGAACCTTTTAAAACCTATTGACAACCCCAAAGGGACAGATTTTAACTTTATACTGTATGACCGTAATATAACTTGTGGAAGTTTGAGGGATAGTCCATTTAGTGCATGTGTGCTAACGATCTTCCATGTTATACCATTTCTGATCAACGAGTTATGATTTGGTATGATACGAGCAAAAGCGAAAGACCTTGCGTCATCCCTCAATGTTTTATTTTCTCCTCCAGTAAGCGGGATATCTTCAAAGGTTGACTTAGTGAAATGTTCTCATCTTGTGAACTTGGTAAATCTCCATCCCGACATAAAAAATATCGCCGTTCATCAAAACATTTCAACTTTTAACATAGAGAGATCACGTACACACACGTTTAGTTTCCATTAATGGCATGAGCAAACGTTAAACAACTCCCTAGACGTTTTATGAATCCAACATGATTTAGTCAATGAATAATATTATGTTGAGAATGAGAGAACTTCAAAAGTAGTGCTAATCTATTTGATAGATATCATTTCCAATAACACTTTTAAGACAAAATGTCTTTGTGATGCTGAACATGTTTGGAACGTTGCGGCATTCAACATAACTATTTTGGTTGCTAAACTATTTGTAGTCACTTAAATGTCAAATGCTCAAAGCCTCATTGCCTGGTGAATGGTAATTGGTGAAGTACATTGACGGCTACCAGGCTTCAATGCTTCCGATTCTATCAAATGTGCAAATGCATTTGGGCAATAGATTGAGAGCACCATAACATCAATAGTCGCGCACTCTTACCGTAATTGTAAAGAGGAAAACCATTTAAAGGCACAGTTGTACATCGGTTTCCCTTAAAACAATAATACATTCCTAATTGAGAATCAACAACAGCTAGAGCAAATTCCTTCACAATTGCAAGTCATAGTTGTACTCCAGTTTCCATCACTTTAAGCCTTGCTGCGTTTCGTTACTTTTTCTGTGCTAGCGTAGCGTAGAGAAACTCAAGTTAACCAACTTTAGAGCAGCGAAACATTTGACCATAACACATTGGAAGAATATACTCTGACAATAAAACACTACCAATCAGAACGTTGACCAATATTAATTATATCGACAGCAATGATAATGTATTTGAAGGGCATTTAAAAATGTCAAATATAATAACAGGAAGCATTTTTGGATAACAACTTCTTTAATGTGGAAATACACGACGTTTTAGAGTATTTGCGTAAATCACCCAAATCATCTATTTACACCTGTCGGAGCTTATCCGAGGTGTCTCTACCAATCAACAAGTGGTTGAATGGTGATTGGTGTTGATTGGTAGAGACACCTCGGATAGAAAATCTTCCTGTTCTTAAGTAATGATAATGTTAATGGTTCATAACGTTTATTAAAGTTAACCGGTTATAATATCATCAATCATATCACTAACCAATCATAGTATAAGCAATTATAAAGTAAACCTATCATAACGTTAACCAGTTGTAATATCAATCATATCGTTAACCAATCATAGTGTTAACCGATTATAAAATCAGCAATCCTAACGTTAACCAATCATAATATAAGCAATCATAAAGTCAGCCAATCATAACGTTAACCAATAATTGTAATATCAATCATATCGTTAACCAATCATAGCATTAACAAATATTAGGTAAAGGAGCAATAAAAATAACATAAACAAGCAAAATTATATCGAAATTCACAATTCAAGGAACATTCAAAGGTTTTATTACCACACAATCGTATACACGTTTGTTTACCCTTTCAGCAAATATTAAGCATCCTTAATCTTAAGCAATCACCATCCACACTGCAAATATTTACTCTAGAACGCATCGCCCTTCAATGAGGTACAGCAGTGTTTCCACACGGATCAATACCATGGCTCTACACATATAGACAGCATCAAATAGCATTGTGTCGAGTTATATCATAAGAATTATCGAACATGTCTAGCAATCATAGAACTTTATTTGGATAAGCCATTATTTGATGATAAATAACCAAATTTGCAAAAACCATTGCATATCAAACGACAAAATGGGTTAATCATTGCTGAGAAAGATTTGGTTTTAATCCTGTCGAAAGCATCAATACTCCTGATTATAATTTACTAATTGGATATCCTTTGTGGTTCCAATATCTACAATAGAATTGTGTTAAAGTTAATGAAAAAGTCACTGAGAACAAAAATTTCAATGTTGTCCCACGGTATACACTCAGCCGCGAAAGAAACGTCACCACATTTTCAACAGTGTAAAAAACAAAATACTGCAGCCGAATAAAGTAGGTTTTGAATGTATTGGATAGACACATATATTGTCAATAAGTACTCATAATTTAATGCATCAGAGTATGATACCTTTATTTTGATGTCAGTTCAAATACACTTGGGGTGCTGAAATCGCTTTTCAAAATTGTTTTTGGTAAGAGTGTTTGGTATTTAACGTGTAAAATATAGAAATTTAATTAATGAGATATGGAGTCGACAAACATAACCTTCTTGAACTTAAATTTGTTGAGGTGTCTATATTTTAGAACGTCATAAAACAAGCCAAAACACTTTTTGGCTCTCTTATCTGGTCTTAATTTAGTTAAGCAGATTCGAAACAACGGATTCTTAAAGCGTATGTTTCTCAGAAATATAAATAGATAATGTTTTGACATTTCAAGTTTAGTTTAGTTGGCCTCTGAAGACATGATGTATCTCTGTTTCAGTCGTGTGTATCACTCGTGGATTGGATTATCTTGCATTTTGTATGGTGACGTTTCTTTTGCGGTTGAGTATAATTCTTAGTTTGTTAAAAAAATTAAGCGCCTGACATGTGCACTTTTTAGAGGAAATAAGGTATTTGGGATCACACTATCTGTAATAGTAATTTTTTTGGTCGAGATCACGGTGGCCGAATAGCTAAGGTGTTGTAGCTAAGCTGGTATTGTCAGGGTCAATGGTTGGTTGGTTGGTGCCTGACTCTGAGGGTGTCATTTCGAATCCCGCAAGCAACTCGTCCCGAAAAAATACAAGAACGTGTATTCTGAATATGTAAAATCCCAAATATACCCATTATTTCTTGTGGTTTCACATAAAACTCAAACATTTTGAAAAATTCAAGTTCGTGTGGTTTCACACACAATACGCCCAGCAGTGAACACAGCTGTTCGGACGTTACTTATTTACCAAACATAAATAGGTCTACATCTGACTTACGTTACGATCATTCTTGTTTCTTCTCCTGCTTAGAGACACCTTGACTAGTAGTCTCGGTCAAGAATGTACGAGAGGGTCATACATCCTGCTTTTCCATAGACTTTAAAGGTCAGAGGGCTATACTTTCAGTGGGATGTGCCCGGGATAATGCATTTATCCAAGTCCATTTCTCTTCATTAAGATGCCGTAGTCTACCTTTCAAAGACCACAGCATGCACAATTCTATTACTACACGTGACGATATTGTTGAAATGAATTAGTGCTTCTTAAATAGCATTTTATGTGACGATATTGTTGAACTGAATACGCTATACTACTACTATAAAATTATTCGTAGGCATTTAGAAGTTGGTGTGACAATTCAAGACGAATCTTATGGATGACAACGTCTTTATTTGTTTCTCACAGCGTTTCAGCAAACATTATGAGAAACTATGGACCTGAAAGAGGTTCTGTCTGCGTATTCTTTTTGGAAAGGAAACTCGAAATGGATATTCCCATCAACTCATATGTTATCAATATATGCCTAATACAAAATCCATTTGAAACATATTACTGAAGATATTATTTTGATTACTTTTGATTTTTGACAATTTCATCAAGACTACTGCACATTGGTTGAAAAATAAAAGGAATGAGAAGTGAAGCCATTCATCGGTGCTAAGATTGCTAAGATCCCCGAGATAACGATCCTTCTGAACCTGTGTCCAGTATGTTTTTCAGAAACACTTGTGCTAAATCAACAGTTTCCTCTGTACTCTCAACCACTTCATCTAGCTCTTTAACTGTGTTTGTAGCTTAGGCAGATTCCCCTGCCTTATTGTACACTTGTACTAGTTCAGCAATAATGTCAATCGCTTTACATTGTAAAGAACAGACTTTTTTCAATTGCTTGCCCAACTGTTTTCCGTGAAGGGTTTTCCAATTCAACTAAATCTATTAGCTTGTTCTTCTGTTTTGTTAAAGCTGATTTTGCACTGGTTTTCTTTTTTTAAGTAGAACTATCTTTGGCCCTTAATCCTCATTTAGTGGCTTCTCAACCTTTGAAGTGCCAGATTCAGCAATACCTGCCTTAACACTCAAGTGTAACCAAATGGTTACAACTAACACGAAAAGAATGCGAAAGTGAAGCATTGAAATCTAACCCATGGCGACTGGTTCAAAATCTAATGAGTGAAATAAACAAACCACGCTCCTCTACCAGTTTTGTTTTTCAGTGAAAGTTTATAGATATGAAATAAACTGGTATGTTGAAAAAACTAAAACCTCAAGGAACTAAACGTGATTCTCTTAATATCAACTAAGGAAATGTGAATGTGAATTGATATATGTAAACTATATTTGTCTCTAGAGATGGAGACACTAAATATGTATGTGTGATGGGCGATTGTAGAAATGAGACAGCAGTAATTTTCAGTTTTCAAGCTGTGCTTTACCAGAGAAACATTTGAAGCAGATTCACAAACAACCTAAAGCAACGTAACAGGCACGTACTCGTTCTTGAGGGATGAAGCTGAAGATGTACGTGGTAACTGTGCGCAAGTTAATCAACCGGAAGTAGTGCGTGGTCTTCGCTAGGCGTGGTTTTCTTAAAAGTTATTGACTCGAATCACACGTTTTCCACGATTCCAATGGACTGTCATATTAACATCACCTTTACTGGACATATTGATGTTGGGAGATGTAGCAATGTCCAGTGTGATGATTTGATGTACACATAGCAGATAGCACTGCCTGTTGATCTTACGGAGTCCTGCAGTTGAGTGTCGAGCGGCGAGGTATCTAAGGGTTATATCCCTCTCACCAATGTGTGAGTCTATTGATTTTATTGGTTACCGATTTCTGAATTCTACAGGAAATCTTTTTATGGTAAGGGGTCTGACTCGACGTATACTCTATCATAAAAACTATGTGAGGTATGCTGACGTCAGTCCTGTGGTTAAGAACAATATTCACCAAACATGAGTATATAAATAACATTGAAATCACACACAATTTATATATATGTATATAGATACACGTTTCGAAATTAATACATTTATATTCATATAACATATAATGTTCATTACTGTCTTTTTATGTGATATCACTGTTGGCGATATTAATCATTGTAGATTGGATATAACTTGCAGACCACAACTAATTATATTTTAGAAATTATTTCATCTAATGTTTTAAGGAAAATCAATCAATCAATATTTATTGCATTCTCTAAGGCAACAGGCCAATAGTACAGAATACACTAGAATATACATGAATATATATGGTTTATAAACAGTGATAACATATTGCGCTGCTCTTTAACTAGTCAATTTTCATGTTCATAACATGGTATGTAAACATAGCATGATTTTTAATTACATCCTGATGTTTACAGTTATATAAAGATGAAAACTATGTAGAAGGCAGGACATAATATAATTATTATGATATTCTCTACGTAATTTATTATATAATGGACACACACGCAAACAAATGTATTTATTTTCGAATAGGTTGATACTACATGATTTGCATAATCTATATATATTCTCTTTCTATATTGAAATATCTGCCTTATCAATCCATAAATCATGCGATTAACATCGGAAACGTGATAAGCTTACTCTGAAAATTATACTAACACATGACAGATAATTGTCAATAAAAGTATATGGTTTGAAAGCTGAATAATAATCACATTTGGTAGAGAGGGAAAAGGAAAATCATGTAGGCATTTCTTTTGCCCGGTAATGTATAGAAGCCGATGTGCAAATATGAAAAGGTATTTATTCAAGATAAATACTTCATCGATATTGTAAATAGAAGATTATCTTTTAAATTGATTTAGATTGCATGTTCTTCTTTCATCTGCGTTCACAAGTAAGCTGACAAGAACCTTTTAAAACTTATTGACAACCCCAAAGGGACAGATTTTAACTTTATACTGTATGACCGTAATATAACTTGTGGAAGTTTGAGGGATAGTCCACTTAGTGCATGTGTGCTAACGATCTTCCATGTAATACCATTTCTGATCAACGAGTTATGTTTTGGTATGATACGAGCAAAAGCGAAAGACCTTGCGTCATCCCTCAATGTTTTATTTTCTCCTCCAGTAAGCGGGATATCTTCAAAGGTCGACTTAGTGAAATGTTCTCATCTTGTGAACTTGGTAAATCTCTATCCCGACATAAAAAATATCGCCGTTCATCAAAACATTTCAACTTTTAATATAGAGAGATCACGTACACGCACGTTTTTAGTTTCCATTAATGGCATGAGCAAACGTTAAACAAATCCCTAGACGTTTTATGAATCAAACATGATTTAGTCAATGAATAATATTATGTTGAGAATGAGAGAACTTCAAAAGTAGTGCTAATCTATTTGATAGATATCATTTCCAATAACACTTTTAAGACAAAATTTCTTTGTGATGCTGAACATGTTTGGAACGTTGCGGCATTCAACATAACTATTTTGGTTGCTAAACTATTTGTAGTCACTTAAATGTCAAATGCTCAAAGCCTCATTGCCTGGTGAATGGTAATTGGTGAAGTACATTGACGGCTACCAGGCTTCAATGATTCCGATTCTATCAAATGTGCAAATGCATTTGGGCAATAGATTGAGAGCACCATAACATCAATAGTCGCGCACTCTTACCGTAAGTGTAAAGAGGAAAACCATTTAAAGGCACAGTTGTACATCGGTTTCCCTTATAACAATAATACATTCCTAATTGATAATCAACAACACCTAGAGCAAATTCATTCACAAATGCAAGTCATAGTTGTACTCCAGTTTCCATCACTTTAAGCCTTGCTGCGTTTCGTTACTTTTCTGTGCTAGCGTAGCGTAGAAAAACTCAACTTTACAGCAGCGAAACATTTGACCATAACACATTGGTAGAATATACTCTGACAATATAACGCTACCAATCAGAACGTTGACCAATATTAATTATATCGACAGCAATGATAAATTAAATGTATTTGAAGGGCATTTAAAAATGACAAATATAATAACAGGAAGCATTTTTGGATAACAACTTCTTTAATGTGGAAATACACGACATTTTTGAGTATTTGCGTAATTGATCAGAACCCCAACCATCTATTTACACCTGTCAGAGCTTATCCGAGGTGTCTCTACCAATCAACAAGTGGTTGAATGGTGATTGGTGTTGATTGGTAGAGACACCTCTGATAGAAAATATTCCTGTTCTTAAGTAATGATAATGTTAATGGTTCATAACATTTATTAAAGTTAACCGGTTATAAGATCATCAATCATATCACTAACCAATCATAATATAAACAATCATAAAGTGAACCAATCATAACGTTAACCAGTTGTATTATCAATCATATCGTTAACCAATCATAGCGTTAACCGATTATAAAATCAGCAATCCTAACGTTAACCAATCATAATATAAGCAATCATAAAGTCAACCAATCATAACGTTAACCAATTGTAATATCATCAATCATAACGTTAACCAATTATAGCATTAACAAACATTAGGTTAAGGAGAAATAAAAATAACATTAGACAAGCAAAATTATATCGAAATTCACAATTCAAGGAACATTCAAAGGTTTTATTACAACACATTCGTATACACGTTTGTTAACCCTTACAGCAAATATTATGCATCCTTAATTTTAAGCAATCACCATCCACACTGCAAATATTTACTCTAGAACGCATCGCCCTTCAATGAGGTACAGCAGTGTTTCCACACAGATCAATACCATGGCTCTACACATATAGACAGCATCAAATAGCATTGTGTCGAGTGATATCATAAGAATTATCGAACATGTCTAGCAATCATAGAACTATATTTGGATAAGCCATTATTTGATGTTAAATAACCAAATTTGCAAAAATCATTCCATACCAAACGACAAAATGGGTTAATCATTGCTGAGAAAGATTTGGTTTTAATCCTGTTGAAAGCATCAATACTCCTGATTATAATTTACTAATTGGATATCCTTTGTGGTTCCAATATCTACAATAGAACTGTTGTACGAAACGTGTGGTTAACGAAAACGTCACTGAGAACAAAAAATTCAAACAGAGAAATACCAGGTGGTCGTCTGACAGTGTACACTCAGCCGCAAAAGAAACGTCACCACATTTTCAACAGTGTAAAAAACAAAATACTGCAGCCGAATAAAGTAGGTTTTGAATGTATTGGATAGACACATGCATTGTCAATAAGTACTCATAATTTTATGCATCAGAGTATGATACCTTTATTTTGATGTCAGTTCAAATACACTTGGGGTGCTGAAATCGCTTTTTCAAAATTGTTTTTGGTAAGAGTGCTTGGCATTTAAGTTAAAACGTGTAAAATATAGAAATTTAATTAATGAGAAATGGAGTCGACATACATAACCTTCTTGAACTTAAATTTGTTGAGGTGTCTATATTTTAGAACGTCATTAAACAAGCCAAAAAACCTATTTGGCTCTCTTATCTGGTCTTAATTTAGTAAAGCAGATTCGAAACAACGGTTTCTTAAAACGTGTGTGTCTCAGAAATATGAAGAGATAATGTTTTGAAATTTCAAGTTTAGTTTAGTTGGCCTCTGAAGACATAATGTATCTCTGTTTCAGTCGTGTATATCACTCGTGGATTGGATTATCTTGCATTTTGTATGGTGACGTTTCTTTTGCGGTTGAGTGTACATTCTTAGTTTGTTAAAAAAATTAAGCGTCTGTGCGGTTTTTAGAGGAAATAAGGTATTTGGGATCACACTATCTGTAATAGTATTTTTTTGGGTCGAGATCACGGTGGCCGAATAGCTAAGGTGTTGTAGCTAAGCTGGTATTGTCAGGGTCGTTGGTTGGTTGGTTGGTGCCTGACTCTGAGGGTGTCATTTCGAATCCTGCAAGCGACTCGTCCCGAAAAAATACAAGAACGTGTATTCTGAATATGTTAAATCCCAAATATACCCATTATTTCTTGTGGTTTCACATAAAACTCAAACATTTTGAAAAATTCAAGTTCGTGTGGTTTCACACACAATACGCCCAGCAGTGAACACAGCTGTTCGGACGTTACTTATTTACCAAACATAAATAGGTCTACATCGGACTTAGGTTACGATCATTCTTGTTTCTTCTCATGCTTAGAGACACCTTGACAAGTAGTCTCGTTCAAGAATGTACGAGAGGGTCATACATCCTGCTTTTCCATAGACTTTAAAGGTCAGAGGGCTATACTTTCAGTGGGATGTGCCCGGGATAATGCATTTTTCCAAGTCCATTTCTCTGCATTAAGATGCCGTAGTCTACCTTTTAAAGACCACATCATGCACAATTCTATTACTACACTACACTACTACTATAAAATTAGAAGTTGGTATGACAATTCAAGACGAATCTTATGGATGACAACGTCTTTATTTGTTTCTCACAGCGTTTCAGGAAACATTATGAGAAACTATGGACCTGAAAGAGGTTCTGTCTGGGTATTCATTTGGAAACGAAACTCGAAATGGAGATTCCCATCAACTCATATGTTATCAATATATGCCTAATACAAAATCCATTTGAAACATATTACTGAAGATATTATTTTGATTACTTTTGATTTTTGACAATTTCATCAAGACTACTGCACATTGGTTGAAAAATAAAAGGAATGAGAAGTGAAGCCATTCATCGGTGCTATGAGTGATAAGGTCCCCGAGATAACGATCCTTCTGAACCTGTGTCCAGTATGTTTTTCAGAAACACTTGTGCTAAATCAACAGTTTCCTCTGTACTCTCAACCACTTCATCTAGCTCTTTAACTGTTTTTGTAGCTTAGGCAGATTCCCCTGCCTTATTGTACACTTGTACTTGTTCAGCAATAATGTCAATCGCTTTAAATTGTAAAGAACAGATTTTTTTCAATTGCTTGCCCAACTGATTTCCGTGAAGGGTTTTCCAATTCAACTAAATCTATTAGCTTGCTCTTCTGTTTTGTTAAAGCTGATTTTGCACTGGTTTTCTTTTTTTAAGTACAACTATCTTTGGCCCTAAATCCTCATTTAGTGGCTTCTCAACCTTTGAAGTGCCAGATTCAGCAATACCTGCCTTAACACTCAAGTGTAACCAAATGGTTACAACTAACACGAAAAGAATGGGAAAGTGAAGCATTGAAATCTAACCCATGGCGACTGGTTCAAAATCTAATGTGTGAAATAAACAAACCACGCTCCTCTACCAGTTTTGTTTTTCAGTGAAACTTTATAGGTATGAAATAAACTGGTATGTTGAAAAAACTAAAAACTCAAGGAACTAAACGTGATTCTCTTAATATCAACTAAGGAAATGTGAATGTGAATTGATATATGTAAACTATATTTGTCTCTAGAGATGGAGACACTAAATATGTATGTGTGATGGGCGATTGTAGAAATGAGACAGCAGTCATTTTCAGTTTTCAATCCGTGCTTGACCAGAGAAACATTTGAAACAGATTTAGAAACAACCTAAAGCAACATTACAGGCACGTACTCGTTCTGGAGGGATGAAGCTGAAGATGTACGTGGTCACTGTGCGCAAGTCAACCGGAAGTAGTGCATGGTCTTCACTAGGCGTGGTTTTCTTAAAAGTTATTGACTCGAATCACACTTTTTCCACGATTCCAATGGACTGTCGTATTAACATCACCTTTACTGGACATATTGATGTTGGGAGATGTAGCAATGTCCAGTGTGATGATTTGACTTCTCAAAGTCCAACACAAGACAGTATTCTTGTATTCATATACTCGTACACATAGCAGATAGCACTGCCTGTTGATCTTACAGAATCCCGCAGTTGAGTGTCGAGCGGCGAGGTATCTAAGGGTTATATCCCTCTCACCAATGTGTGAGTCTATTGATTTTATTGGTTACCGATTTCTGAATTCTTCAAGAACTCTTTTTATGGTAAGGGGTATCCTCCACCAAAAAAACTAAATGTGAGGTATGCTGAGATTTTATAAATTATTTCATCTAACGTTTTAATCAATCAATCAATATTTATTGCATTCTCTAAGGCAACAGGCCAATAGTACCTAATATACTAGAATATACATAAATATATATGGTTTATAAACAATGATGACATAATGATGACATAATGCACAGCTTATCCGAGGTGTCTCTACCAATCAACAAGTGGTTGAATGGTGATTGGTGTTGATTGGTAGAGACACCTCGGATAGAAAATATTCCTGTTCTTAAGTAATGATAATGTTAATGGTTCATAAAGTTAACCGGTTATAATGCATCAATCATATCACTAACAAATCATAATATAAACAATCATAAAGTGAACCAATCATAACGTTAACCAGTTGTAATATCAATCATATCGTTAACCAATCAAAGCGTTAACCGATTATAAATCAGCAATCCTAACGTTAACCAATCATAATATAAGCAATCATAAAGTGAATCAATCATAACGTTAACCAATTCTAAAATCAGCAATCCTAACGTTAACTATCATAATATAAGCAATCATAAAGTGAACCAATCATAATGTTAACCATTTGTATTATCAATCATATCGTTAACCAATCATAGCGTTAACCGATTATAAAATCAGCAATCCTAACGTTAACCAATCATAATATAAGCAATCATAAATTGAACCAATCATAACGTTAACCAATTGTAATATCATCAATCATAACGTAAACCAAGTATAGCATTAACAAACATTAGGTTAAAGGAGAAATAAAAATAACATAAGACAAGCAAAATTATATCGAAATTCACAATTCAAGGAACATTTAAAGGTTTTATTACCACACATTCGTATACACGTTTGTTTACCCTTACAGCAAATATTATGCATCCTTAATCTTAAGCAAATCATAATCCACACTGCAAATATTTACTCTAGAACGCATCGCCCTTCAATGAGGTACAGCAGTGTTTCCACACAGATCAATACCATGGCTCTACACATATAGACAGCATCAAATAGCATTGAGTCGAGTTATATCATAAGAATTATCGAACATGTCAAGCAATCATAGAACTATATTTAGATAAGCCATTATTTGATGATAAATAACCAAATTTGCCAAAATCATTGCATATCAAACGACAAAATGGGTTAATCATTGCTGAGAAAGATTTGTTTTTAATCCTGTTGAAAGCATCAATACTCCTGATTATAATTTACTAATTGGATATCCTTTGTGGTTCAAATAACTACAATAGAATGGTTGTACGAAACGTGTGGTTAACGAAAACGTCACTGAGAACAAACAATTCAAACAGAGAAATACCAGGTGGTCGTCTGACAGTGTACACTCAGCCGCGAAAGAAACGTCACCACATTTTCAACAGTGTAAAAAACAAAATACTGCAGCCGAATAAAGTAGGTTTTGTATGTATTGGATAGACACATGTATTGTCAATAAGTACTCATAATGCATCAGAGTATGATACCTTTATTTTGATGTCAGTTCAAATACACTTGGGGTGCTGAAATCGTTTTTTCAAAATTGTTTTTGGTAAGAGTGTTTGGTATTTAACGTGTAAAATATAGAAATTTAATTAATGAGATATGGAGTCGACAAACATAACCTTCTTGAACTTAAATTTGTTGAGGTGTCTATATTGTAGGTCGTCATAAAACAAGCCAAAACACTTTTTGGCTCTTTTATCTGGTCTTAATTTAGTTAAGCAGATTCGAAACAACGGTTTCTTAAAACGTGTGTTTCTCAGAAATATGAACAGATAATGTTTTGAAATTTCAAGTTTAGTTTAGTTGGCCTCTGAAGACATTATGTATCTCTGTTTCAGTCGTGTGTATCACTCGTGGATTGGATTATCTTGCATTTTGTATGGTGACGTTTCTTTTGCGGTTGAGTATACATTCTTAGTTTGTTGAAAAAAATAAGCGCCTGTGCGCTTTTTAGAGGAAATAAGGTATTTGGGATCACTATCTGTAATAGTAATATTTTTGGTCGAGATCACGGTGGCCGAATAGCTAAGGTGTTGTAGCTAAGCTGGTATTGTCAGGGTCGTTGGTTGGTTGGTTGGTGCCTGACTCTGAGGGTGTCATTTCGAATACCGCAAGCGACTCGTCCCGAAAAAATACAAGAACGTGTATTCTGAATATGTAAAATCCCAAATATACCCATTATTTCTTGTGGTTTCACATAAAACTCAAACATTTTGAAAAATTCAAGTTCGTGTGGTTTCACACACAATACGCCCAGCAGTGAACACAGCTGTTCGGACGTTACTTATTTACCAAACATAAATAGGTCTACATCGGACTTACGTTACGATCATTCTTGTTTCTTCTCCTGCTTAGAGACACCTTGACAAGAAGTCTCGTACAAGAATGTACGAGAGGGTCATACATCCTGCTTTTCCATAGACTTTAAAGGTCAGAGGGCTATACTTTCAGTGGGATGTGCCCGGGATAATGCATTTATCCAAGTCCATTTCTCTTCATTAAGATGCCGTAGTCTACCTTTCAAAGACCACAGCATGCACAATTCTATTACTACACGTGACGATATTGTTGAAATGAATACGCTATACTACTACTATAAAATTCTTCAAGGCATTTAGAAGACAATTCAAGACGAATCTTATGGATGACAACGTCTTTATTTGTTTCTCTCAGGAAACATTATGAGAACCTATGGACCTGAAAGAGGTTCTGTCTGGGTATTCTTTTTGGAAACGAAACTCGAAATGGATATTCCCATCCACTCATATGTTATCAATATATGCCTAATACAAAATCCATTTGAAACATATTACTGAAGATATTATTTTGATTACTTTTGATTTTTGACAATTTCATAAAAACTACTGCACATTCGTTGAAATATAAAAGCAATGAGAAGTGAAGCCATTCATCGGTGCTAAGAGTGGGGGAAACTTCGCTAAGGCACAACAGGACATTGTTTATTAGACCAATGATAAGTTATCTTTTACAATGGACAAATAAAATTATAAAATATACAGCGTGTTTTCATTTCACAAAATGAACAATAAAACTCCACAAGATGGTGTATTCAGAACGCTGACTTGAAGAAGGCCAATAAGTAGCCCAGCAACGTTGTACGAGGGGCGTTCAATAAGTGTTGCAAGCGGGGCATTGGTGTTTACATAAACAGTGTCAGCTTATAGCAGGCGTTACTATAGTCAAAACATAACATTGACACATGTCAAAACAATTTCTAGACATAACAATTATTTAGATATAATAGCTGCGCTGACCTAGGGGTCTCCATAATCATGGATTCTCTCAAACATGAACAACGCGCTGTGATCAAGTTCCTTACTAAAGAGGGATGCAAAGCTACAGAAATACATAATCGTATGTGTAATGTGATGGGTAAGGATGCTCCTAACTTTTCAACAGTTTGTCGCTGGTCTCTTCAGTTCAAGCGGGGCAGGGAGTCCTTAGACGATGACCCACGGTCAGGCAGGCCATCTGAAGTCACCCGACCGGAAGTTATTGCCGCTATCGAAAGACGAATTTTAGCTGACCGCCGTGTTAAAGTTTCTGAACTGTCTTTGGAATTCCAGATATCAGTTGGAAGTGTTGAAAAAATAATTCATGACCATCTTGGTATGTCCAAGGTATCTGCAAGATGGGTACCCAGAAACCTCACAGCACAAGATCGCCAGAAAAGAACCGAAAGTTGCATGGAGCTCCTGGATCGGTTTAATGCGGATGAAGCCAGGTTTTTGTCTCGTCTGGTGACAGGTGACGAAACCTGGATCCACCACTGTGACCCGGAAACTAAACTGGAATCCAAGCAATGGAAGCACCCGAGTTCACCGCCTCCCCTGAAGTTTCGCACTCAACCATCAGCTGGCAAGGTTATGGCGACAATCTTTTGGGATGCAAAAGGCATATTATTAATTGATTACTTGCCAACCAAAACTACAATGAATGGTCAATATTATGCCAACCTAATGCAAGAATTGCGAAAGACAATTCGACAGAAACGCCGTGGAATGTTGACACGTGGTGTTCTGATGTTGCATGACAACGCTCCAGTCCACAAGTCAAGAGTTGCACAGGCCGCTATACGTGATTGTGGATTCGAACAGCTTAACCACCCACCCTACAGCCCAGACCTAGCCCCCAGTGACTACTTCCTGTTCAGAAACCTGAAATCCGCCCTACGTGAAAGGCACTTCCGGGATGACGAAGACGTCAAAGCTGCCACAGAGGCGTGGTTAGGGGGGCAAACGGAAGACTTCTACAAAAGCGGCATCAAAAGTCTTAAAGAGAAATGGAATAAGTGTATTGAGGTGAAGGGTAACTATATTGAAAAATAACAGTAAAAATTGACTATGCGAGTTGGTTTTATATTGAAGTTGCAACACTTATTGAACGCCCCTCGTAAGAAACAAACAAAAATAGTGGTTATTCATAAGATTTGTCTTGAATTATTGCTACACTCGTGGGCAAAAGAAGTATAGGTGCAACAACCCAAGACATTTTAATCAACGACGGATCATAGTTACATCACGTCTCTAAAAGGTAACAAAATTAATTAGTAATTTTTTAAACATTATCTTACACTATCTTTTCATAATTCTGAGAAAAAAACTCTTTTCATGAATTGACGTTTTAGAATCTCCTTAACCAGGCGAGATGGGAGAGTGAAATAAGGCTTTTGGTTTGTTTTATGACCTCCTACAGCAACGATGCGCCATCGATTTAAAGTCCAAGAAGGTCCATTTTGAACTAAACATAATTTCACTATTTCCTAAAGCTTTACCTTAAATACCAAACATTATCCATGTATTCTAAAACCCTTTGAAATAGAAATTTCAGCACCCCGTGTGTGTTTGAACAGACAAAATATTAAGTATCATACTTCATGAATGAAATAATACATTCTCATCACAAAAGTCAAAATCTACTTAATTCGAAAGAAACATTTTGTGTTTGACTATGTTGAAAACAAGGTATACTTTCTTCTGCCCGTGAGTGTAGTTTATCTTCCGACCAAAAGTCGTATCAAGTATACTTAAAGAATCGGAACATCTCGGCAACAGAGTCACACTGGGTTAACCGATCATCATTCTCGTCATTTCAAATCAGTTCAAGCTTGGTCTTTAGACAATCCCCAATGCCTTCCAAGGTTTCACCTTTAACCAACCCTCAAAGTCAGACAGGCATATATATTGATTTGAGTGAGGTAGGTCACAAGTTGTTTTTTAATTGCATCAGATTTCGTGTTGGAGTGGAACTTGTCACTGATTAGTTAACCTCTTGAATGCCATAGACCTAGACGTGTAAAGAAAGGAAACGAATCTGGCACCGTAAGGGTTATCGAGACTCTATTGAAACATTTGTTTTGTGTGGAGATAATGGAAACATTAGATTTGTGTGGAGACTCTATGGAAACATAAGATTTGTGTGTGGACTCTACGGAAACATAAGTTTTGTGTGGAGATAATTGAAACATTAGTTTTGTGTGGAGATTCTATTGAAACATGAGATTTGTGTGTGGACTCTATGGAAACATTAGTTTTGTATGGAGATAATGGACAATTAGTTTTGTGTGGATATTCTATGGAAACATTGGTTTTGTGTGGATATAATGGAAACATTAGTTTCGTTTGGAGATAATGGAAACATTAGTTTTGTGTGGAGATAATGGGAAAATTAGTTTTGTGTGGAGATTCTATGGAAACATTGGTTTTGTGTGGAGATTCTATGGAAACGTTTGTTTTGTATAGATTCGCAGTTCTGATATTTGTGTGAATGAGATTTGTTTTTTAAGAATATTTCAATTATCGATTAACTTTTAACATGTATTTCATATGGGCCACGGAATGGGACCTTTGTCGCTGTTTAGTCAACTTCACTACGTCAGGCATAACTCTTGCTAATCTCGATAACTGGCTGATTTAAGCCTAACAGTATTTCCTTTAAAAAAATCTCAATTTTGGATGCATTCGGAATAATTCGTTTACACGTGCTTAATGTTACGAACACAGACGAAAGGATGGCGATCGGTAGTCACTAATACTGAAGGCTTTTGTTGAAAGCCTCATGATTGGCTAATTTCACCAGCGACAGGACATCCGCCTTTACGAGGCACCACCAGACCGTTTGGAGAGAAACCCTCAGCGACTTCCTTTTCCGATAGATGCAATATTTTGAAACTTTTATACTTCGGGACTGGGTCGATTTCAATCAGACTGACGGACTGTCAACCAGAGAGTAAACCGTCCGACTATATTTGGAACCAATCAATAGCACTTACAGCCACTTCGCCAACAGATAGACACAGATTACAGTTTACCTAGTCACTGTTAGCAACTCCCATTCAAGGGTTACTCATCGAAAGGGATCCTTCTGCCTGTCCAGTTTTGAGAGTAAACTGCGGACTGCCCAGCAGAGTCAGGGCGAATGTTAGGACTTTAATTACCACATTTACATCCATTGTGTTTCATAAAATTGTATTTAACTGACGATATGGGCTGATTTCAGTACAAATAATTTCACTCAACTTTACAATTGAGCAACATCATTATACATGTACATAAACCGAAACTACACGTCCGATTTACATGCACAGTAGTTATAAGACCTATTAAACAACATCAAGCCAAAGTTATCTGTTTGTATGGTGAAAATAATTTTATAAAATGACGTTTGACCAATTGACGCGCGCCACACGCATTGTCCGATTTTCGATAAAAAATAAACACTTTTACCTTGATATCGTCAATATACTAAATTGACTATCATCAAACTGGCAATTTTCGGTAACAGTCAGTACTTCTCGAAAGGTTAACATCATTTATAACGTTTGGCATATGTGACCCACAACAACACAATGGATATACATTTAGGGCTAAAATGAGGATTTAAAACTAATTTAGAGCATAAATATTCTGACTTTCACTAATTTGACAATAAAAACCCCACAAAAAACACTTCAATTGGAGTGGGGTTTTCCAGGGTCCATTGTCTCAGATTTTATTGGCTACACCCACATCTCTGTCGCAAAGTTTAAGGTGAGGTGAGGTGAGTTGGGGTTTAACGCCGCTTTCAAGAGTATTTCACTCATATCGCGGCTGCTAGTATTATGGCAGGGAGAAAGCCCACCATGTGGCTATGCTTTGCGGTGAAACCTGCGAGAATCGGCTGGAACTAGCAAACCAGAATTCGTATATGAAGTTAATCGAGTTTGATTGTTCTATGTAGACTCTATATACTAACTTGTTTGTCCTCATTGTATACAAGTTCTGTCATTAAACGTGAATTCACTTTGGGGTAATAATTATCATTATTCTGCTCACTTCCAAAAATCAATTTTAGATGTGTGTGCATGCCATTGAAGTTTTTGTGTTCATTAACAGTGTCATGCACTCATATTAGAAATTTAAATGATTTAAAAATATCTATAGATATGCGATTGTGCAAATTATTCTTTGTTTTATGATAAAATTTTGCATTGTTACCTCTCTTAGGTGAAAACTGTATACACAACAGTATATACAATTCAATGGGTATTGTGTTTTGGTTTTGTCTGGCAACATATTTTTTGTGTAAATTTTAATAAAGTCTGAGTTTACTATAATAAACATTATTTTTTCAAAAATATCTTATATTATATTTTCTTGCATTTTATTTTTCTGTTTTATTTCATTTTAATACTGAGGTGAGTTGGGGTTATTTAACACCGCTTTCAAGAATATTTCACTTATATCATAGCTGCTAGTATTATTGCAGGGAGAAAGCCTGTAACGCCATGGTGGCTATGCATTGCGGTGAAACCTGCAAGCATCGGCTGAAACTAGCGAATCATGGGTGGTACTATGCTGAAATTCAGTGTAGCATTCAATATCAAAACTGATATATCAGGCTTACTAGTAGTAACAGGAAATAGTTTACTTTAACCAAACTTTTTATTAGCTCATCTGGTCTGAAAGGCCCGATGGGCTTATGGCATGACATGGTGTCCGGCGTCCGTCCGTCCGTCCGTCCGTCCATCCGTCTGTAAACTTTTCGCATTTTCATCTTCTTCTCCAGAACCACTTGGTCTAGGGAGCTGAAGTTTTGTGTGCAGACTCCTTGGCTAATGGGGATTTTAAATATTGTAGATTTCATGACCCCGTGACCTCAAAAGGGGTCACAGGGGTCACAACCCCAAAAACCTATTTTCATCTTCTTCTCCGGTTCCAAATGGTCTAGAGAGCTGAAACGTTGTGTGCAGACTCCTTGGCTAATTGGGATTCTAAATTGAAGATGTCATGACCCCGTGACCTCAAAAGGGGTCACAGGGGTCACAACCCCAAAAACATATTTTCATCTTCTTCTCAAGTTCCAAATGGTCTAGTGAGATGAAAAGTTGTGTGTAGACTCCTTGGCTAATGGAAATTCTAAATTGTAGATTTGGTGACCCCATGACCCCAAATGGGGTCACTCGGGTCACAACCCCAAAAACCTATTTTCATCTTCTTCTCCATTTCCAAATGGTCTAGAGAGCTGAAACGTTGTGTGCAGACTCCTTGGCTAATGGGGATTCTAAATTGAAGATGTCATGACCCCGTGACCTCAAATGGGGTCACAGGGGTCACAACCCCAAAAACCTATTTTCATCTTCTTCTCGAGTTCAAAATGGTCTAGTGAGATGAAAAGTTGTGTGTAGACTCCTTGGCTAATGGAAATTTTAAATTGTAGATTTGGTGACCCCATGACCCCAAAAGGGGTCACAGGGGTCACAGGGGTCACAGGGGTCACGACCTTAAAAACCTATTTTCATCTTTTTTCAAGTTCCGAAGGGTCTAGAGAACTGAAAAGTTGTGTACAGACTCCTTGGCTAATTGGGATTTTAAATTGTAGATTTGGTGACCCCGTGACCTCAATTGGGGTCACAGGGGTCACAACCTTAAAACCTATTTTCATATCCTTCTCCAGTGCCAAAAGGCTCTTGAGAGCTGAAAAATTGTGTGCAGATTCCTTGGCCAATGAGGATTCTAAATTGTAGATTTCGCGATCCTGCGACCCCAAATATAGGTCACAGACGTCATAACCTGAAAAGCTATTTCATCTAGAGATATTATGTGCTCTTCAAAGGGAGGTATTTTAAAGGAAACAACAGTAATGAATTAAATCTTCAAGTGTGACTTTATTTGTAGGGGATTTTATCTCTGGCCTCAAAGATAGATCAGAGGGGAACGACCTTAAGACCTATTTCATCTTCTCCATTTAAAGTGATTCCTGTGTTATACCTCTCACCCAGAAGTTGACATTTTGAATTAGTTAATGTATATAAAGCCTGATGAGCTACAGAGCCCATGGATCTATTTTTCATGTAACGCTTTCAACACTGGTACCACAAGTGAATGCCAACTTTGAACTTTTAGCTCTTTAACAGTAGATTATTTTTACAAATCTACTGCTCTTTGGTTTTGAAGAATGATGTTTTTGTCATTTTGTCATTATCATATTACTCATGTTTTTATCAATCATTCTTTAAAAAAAAGACTGCCACATGATTTGTTTGGCCTTTGAACCAAGTTAGTCGAAAAGAAAGTCATTCACTGTCACTTGATGAACACATATCATTTTGTACAATCTTAGCATAAATAACCTATCGTAAATGAACACAAACAAATACTCATTAGCTAACTATTATGAACTACTGCCTAAATCTAAAATTAAAACTTTCCTGAATCAGGGCCTCCTCATAAATATAAAGGCCCTGTAACCAGGATAGTTATCATATTAGGTTTTCTTAAGTTTTTTTAGGGCAGTAAAAGGGATTCTGAATGAAAAACTTTTTTGTATGTCATTAAACTTACATGCAATTTTTTTAAAAGTGGAGGAGATGGGGTTCAAGCCCCCTGAACCCCTCTCTGATTCAAGGAGATGGGGAGAGGTGAATTGGGGTTTAACCTCGCTTTCAAGAATATTTCACTTATATGACACCTGCTAGTATCATGGCAGGGAGAAACTTTGAAAGCCTGTAATGCCATGTGGTTACGCATTGTGGTGAAACCTGCGAGCAGCGGCTGGAACTAGCAAACCACGGGTGGAACTGCACTGAAATTCAGTGTAGCATTGCACACAAACATTACTGGGTGTAGCAGGGATTCAGATTGCTGCAGGCCATAGGCCATTGTCCGATTACATTATGATTTTCAAATTAACCTGCTAACTTCTCTTGACTTAGGACATTGAGGCTGATCAATAATTTTAATGATATTTCTACATATAAGCCATTGTAAATCATGAATATTTACCTTCACCTAAAAAAGAGTAATTAATCTATGAAATATTAAAGTTGACTCAAACTTGGGTACAAGTTGCAGCATGAAATATCATTAATAATTTTAGCTTCAGGCCAATGGCCTTTTGCAAGACACCCACTCAGAACATTTGTCCTATTCACATTTCTAGGCTTCAAAATCACTGTGTAGAACAGTTCTCCACTGCAGACAAAGTTGCCGTGCACCTGACAGGATTCAAACCTGGACCTCTTGATCCGAAGCCGAACGTGCTAACCACTGCGTTATCCCGCTCCTCCATCTGATTCAAGGAGTAACAGAACAAAATATCTGAATGAACATTTATTAACATTACTGACTTTATACATAAACTCAACCAAAAACAGATACAGACAAGGTGTTTGTTTGTGCTATACAACAACTTGCTACAAAAATATACAAAAACAGATGAAAGGATGTCATAAATATGTAATGAATTCAAGACAAAAAACGTAAAAATCTGGAAACGACTATTAGATTTGATTTTTCTTAAAAAAATATCAACTAACGAACTGCAGGGAAGATCATTAAAATTTGGAAGAGGTAATACTTGATGAAGTTCATCTTGAACTCGTCACACAACCATGATGTTTTGAGGTGTTTTTACATGGACGAAGTCATAGCAATAAGACATATCTATACAATAGTTAGGAGTCATGCAACTATACATCTGCTAATATCGAGATATGAATAGCCGAGTATCACAGTCTAAATACAACCCTCCTTAGTGAGAGTCAGTGATAGTTTTGGCGCAAAAATCAGAGGCTGTGGCGCAAACTTTGAGTCGGTGGTAAAAACATTTCTTGAGCTTGTTCAAAATTGTTGTAAAAAATAATGGCTTTGAAAACTGAGCAGAGGAAAAGAAATGTCGAAATGTGTTTTTGGTAGATTGGCAGACGCGGCAATTCTGTTTCAGAGATTCTTCAAGACAGCTTGGGACAGTCCGGGCTGTTGAAGTTTCTTGGCATCACATATCCCTCCTGTTTCTCACTGTGAAAAAATCAAATAAAATAGTTGAGTTTGGAGTGGAGAAAATTTGAGTGCATTGTAGTGAAGGAGCCAACAGGGTTCAGGGAGTTTGTTTTAAGACAGCGTTTATGTTCTGGCTTATTTGTTACTGAGAACTCTTTATGTTAACTCTTTTTACGTCAAAAGAGGAGGTTTTTTTGTGGTTTCACACCACTTTCAAGAGTATTTCACTTATATCACGGCTGCTAGTATTATGGCAGGGAGAAAGTCTGTAATGCCATATGGCTATGCATTGCGGTGAAACCTGAAAGCAACGGCTGGAACTAGCGAACCATGGGTGGTACTGCGTTGAAATTCAGTGTAGCATTGCACCCAAACCTTACTATGTAGAACAGTTCTCTACTGCAGACAAACTTGTCCTGCCCCTGGCGGGATTCAAACCACGGACCAAAGCTGAATGTGCTAACGAATGGGCTATGCTGGCCCCATGTCCAAATTTTAATAATATTTTTGTCTCATAACATATACTTCTTTCGTTGTTGTTATCTTTACTTGTTATCTTATTGTTATTTTATTTGTTTTTTAACTCACACTTCATACTGCAAATGGTTGATGACATCATTGATGTGTTGCTGTGAGATCTCTCCGTCGATTTGCGCAAGGTACGTGTATAGATCCTTGAAGAGAGGGAACGGGACACGTGCTGGTCCCCCCTCAGGGTCTGCCGTCAAAATCTCACAGATCGTCTTCATCGCGTCACTGATGTTCTGAAAAATGGCAGTAATAAAATATATAGGATATCTGTCTTTTCTTGACTAATACCATGTGTATCTCATTGAATGAGATAGTAAGTTTATACTTTCATGTGTGGCGCAGTATTATATACTTATTATATAGAGAATCTCACCCAAGTGTCTTCTGATATAAAATATATCAACAAGAGTTGATTAACTTTAATCAACGAGTGTTGATATATTTGATATCAGAAGACACGAGGGTGAGATTTTATTTATCATTCAAAATCATTCTTCAACAATTATTAACAAAATAATGAACATATCTGCAACACAAAACTCCCACTTGACTACTTCAGCAGTGAGCTCAGTAAGGTCCTAGCATTGTGACGTCATCAGCATTGTGGCATCATAGTATTGTTATGTCATCAACTTTGTGACGTCATAACATTGTCAGCAGTGTTCTCAGTGATGTCAAAACCTTGTGATGCCATTAACTGGTGATGTAATAGGATTGTGACGATTTGATTGTTGCGATATCTACAATGTAGATATCGCTTGATCTCACACAAGCGATATCTACTGTGGGAGCGAGTTTTGGGTGATAAATAATGTTATCCTTTAATCAAGCCACAACAGGGTTGTTTTCATGTTGAGAGGCCTCTAGAAAAAGCTTGTCACCACAGTAATAATGTGATGTCATAAGACAATTTACTACATCAGACCATTGTTCTATGACGTCAAATTAGATCAGCCACTGGTCACAGTTAAAATATGAGATATCTTCACTGTAGCTTGATAGACAGTTTATTTCACTGACAAATCTCAGTATTTCATGGTTCTTTATATAATATAAAGAGGATATCTGTCATTTCTTGACAACAAACTCGTCTAAGATCAGTTATCCACGGTAGAGGTCGCAACTGGCGTTACTGGTTTTCTGTCTGGAAATTAAAGGATACTGATTGGTCGGTTAACAGCATGGCCATTAGTAAATAATCAGGGGGAGGTAACCAATCCATGGATGACAAACTCGGGGATGACAGGCGATGGGTTTTCGTCTAATGAAGGGAGGCGAAAGCCTCCTAAAACGTAACCAAAATCCATTACCTGTCCCCCAAGTTTGTCATCCATTCATTTGTTACCTCCCCCTGATTTTCTTGACAAATACCATGTTAATCAAATGTTTGTCAGATACAAGGGTTATTTTGATAAGTATCATGGCTAGGGTTGATACCTCACGAGTTGTGCGGAAATGGCTTATGGGCATTAACCATTCTCACCCCGACTTTGATTGTCTAAAGTAAAGGGAGATAATTACATATTTCAACTCCCAGTTAGAATCTCAACTATCTCTATGATCAGGTAACAATGCCAGAGACAGGTAACGATACCAGTTAGAATGATGTGAAGAAGTTGAAATCCAGAAAGTTTGATTTTATATGTATTCCACTTTTACTTGTTTCTTTTATTACATTTTCAGCGGTAAAATACAACATTTATCGGTAAAAATAAGATCTGTATTTTCACTGAGTGAAATAACGTTATTCTACCCTGCGAAATAACATGTTTTTCTATTCTGTGAAATAACACTTCAGTCATATGACATCGTCATAACAATAGTATGATGTCATAAGACCGTAGAAGAGCAAGGCTATTATCATTACTTCATTCAGAAAATCAACGTCATTTACAAACTATGTATAATTTTTTTTTTAGTATGTTTGACATTTTCGTCCAATACCATGTATATTTCATTTCTAGAAGGAGAAAAAATATTAACACTCGTGACTGCCACTCGGGAAAAGAAACATTCCTACCTCACTCCATGGGATATACGTGCTACTCGACCAGAAATATCAAACATCCTCTATTTATTCTACTGGTAAGTATACTTAAATCTACAAACCTCTCCGAGAGCTGATGCTGCCAAAGCAAAAAACTTGTTCCATTCAATGTCGCCGCCGAAATTGCCGATTCTAACAAGGTCATCAAACTGCTCCTTTGGGAGAGCCACATCTTGCCACTTCTCCTCAATAATGTTTAGTGGCACTATCTTCTTGGGTCCCAGCTGAAAACAAAAACAATATTAGTAATTGACATCTGATGATTTTAGGTTAAAGGGACACTGCGTCGAGGATAAAAATGAGATCACTTTTATCTACCTATGCTGATTAACGTGCCTGCTAACGAGTTACGCTTCGCTTCACTGTCTACATGCAGTAGTTTTTATTCCTATATAAATTCAGACTTTGAAATTTAAGCGATATGCTCTCTGTTGATTGGATTAAACAAGGTCATGTGACCGGTATACATTCTCATAAACACAAGACTGACAGCTGAAAAGGATAACCTTCATAACCTGACGTTTACAAAAAATAACCTGCGGTACAACTTTATCACTGTATCATTGCACAATTATTACACTGCTATCACATGCTCTTTTCTTGATTAAACTTTATTAAAACCTTACAACGTGAATTCTAATTGTAGTTTGATTTGAAAGTTTGATTAAAACAGCATATTAGAACCAAAAATTAAATACTTAATCATATTTCCTGTGAACTATGTTTTGCGTGTGGTGACACATAAGTGATGCGGTATTATTGTGGGCGGAGCTTAGCGCATGATATCTATGCACTGTATACTTTTTGCAGAGATCTTTTATATTCAAAAGTTTATTTACTGATTAAAAATCACTTAAATTTCAAAGTTTGAATTTATAAGAAATAGATTTCATAATGTGTTTGTTCACTGGCTTATAAACGGTTTGAAAGTTCAAGTTAAACTGTAGTATAAATGCCGTCGACAAGCTCCGGCATTTATACCAGTTTAACTTGCACCTTTCAAACCGTTTATAAGCCAGTGAGCAAACACATTATGAAATCTATTTCTTAATTACTTGAATTGTCTTAAATTTGAGGTCTGTGACTCTTTACCAGACACGTTAATCAGCATAGGTAGATACATCTGATTTCCTGAATTACTAGTCAAAAGCCATTTCAGCTAGCCAAATGCATCGACATGATGTTATCATTTTTGCCAAACAAAACATGTAATGAACTCAGCAAGTTTTTCACTAGCCAAGAGCTACGAGACTTGTTATACCTGACGATTAAGAACTTGTAAAATTCCAGGTGTGAGGCCAGTGTCGGTTTTCTGTGTGGCAACTGGCATTTCAAGTCTTTCCTTCACTGGAGGAGTTTCACCTTTGGACATTGCTCGGAAGTACCTGCAAACACAATGAATAGACACTACAGAAATATCAGGCTTGGGACACTGAAAGTACTTTCATTTCTCATTCACTCCCAAACCTAAACTTCAATGCAATTTTTTTAGAAAATAAAATTTAGTTTTTAAATTTTTAAGTTTTTATATTTCATTCGAAATTTTTTTAATAAAAAAACAAATGGCTTTTTGATCTAAAATACAATATGTCTGCTTAACCCATATTATGTTTATATCGTAGAACTGATGAGAAAGAAATTGTTGTTTTACATGGCTGTAATATTTGTCATACAATGCAGATAACACCCTTTGTCATGGTCATGTGATATCACTGAAATTGTTATGTTATATTTTCTTGATTTTACTGAGATGGTGGCTAGACATTCTGTTTGAAAGTAAATTAAAGAATATTTTTCATAATTTTCGTAATAAAAAAAACATTATAATGTGTCAATGTTGTATGCATAGGGGTGAAACCTGCGAGCATCGGTTGGAACTAGCGAACCATGGGTGATACATTGCACCCAAACCTTACTGCATGTAGAACAGTTCTCTACTGCAGACAAAGTTTCAGCGCCCCTGGCGGGATTTGAACCACAGACTCTTGATCCCAAGCCGAACGTGATAACCAGTGTGCTATCCTGCCCCCACCTCTAATGAAGACACATTTTTTACATGAACTTTTCACATTAATGATAATTGAAACATGGGGCACATTAACAAGAATAACATCTTATTAATAAAGATAAAAATATATGTCCAATCTGAACCAATTTCGAGGAGGGACTTATCACCCCTTCATGCAGAAAAGAGTAGGGATTTAGAAAAATTGGGAGAGAAATAGTATTGTTCCCAAAGCAGTGAGTGAGTGAGTTATTCAGGGGTAGAAACTAACCTGAAATGAAGACTAGCCATTTGGGCTAGTAGTTTTCAAATCTTACTAGCCCGGACAACTTTCTACTAGCCCAGTTTCAATAACAAATAACACAATGCGAAATCAACACAATTCTTATATTTAAATAATTTTGTTTCAAAATTCATTCATTCTCTATATTGACAGAAATCTTTATCAAAAATATTTACGACGACTATTTCCTGTGGAGCATGCGCATTAGCGCCTATTTTCTCTTCGACATCTTCCGATTTACGGGAATAACCGAAGAAGTTTGATTGTAGCGACTCAATAATCCAGAAATTTTACATGTCAAGGGAATGGATAAACAAAAATCGACAGTAATTTTACTTCAATATTTGCGAAATTAATCGAACTTTGTAGTTTGACAATAGATATCTTTAGTCAGTTTTGAGAATTTTATCGAAGATTTTTATTGATTTATTGTTCAGTGTTTTAAAAATAACAGGTCGCCATACGGGCTAGTTGATTTTGAAATTAATTCGCCCGTACTGAATCTTTCTTGACATGGGCGAGCGGGCGAGCGTTAGTTTCTACCCCTGTTATTGTTTAACGCCGCTCCGGCAGTATTGCAGCCATTAGCAGCGATGTTCCCAAAGCAAAGGACAAAAGTGCAATGCAGTGAATGTGCCTTGCGACAGTTTCCGCTAAGATTTTTTTATAAGTGACTATTTGATAATTTTCAATGTAGATCGAAGATTTGACACTGATAATCCACTTGATGACAACTGGCTATCCTGGAATATTTCTGCACCTGCAGATAAAAGGTTAATGACTCACGCTGCAGACCAGGCCAGAACATCTTTAGGTTGTGTTCTGATGGCAGCTTTTGTGAACTGTTTGAGGATGTCGGGCAACTCTGGCGGGATGTTGATCTGCTGGGAGCAGTAGTAGGGCTCGTCCGGGTTGGTAGGCATGCTGAAATATTGACAGAGTTTGTTATAGTAATAAGGATGCAATAATTAAACTAATGATTTTATTGTATTGAAATACTAAGACTAATCATGGAAAGATACTGTCTACCAAGCTACTGGATATCTGACATTTTATCTGCGACCAGTGACTGATATAATATATCAGAACTCAAGGTTAAAGTTCAAGAGTTTGACGCCATAAAACATTATGGTCTGATGTAACAAATGAACTCACAAAATGAAGCTGCACAAAATATAAACTTTCTACCTCACTCAATGAGAAACATGGTATTTGTCAAGAAAAGACAAATATCCTTTATATATTAATTGTTTGACAATAATATTGTCAATTTGAATTAATTTACAAAATTATCAAACCATGAGATTATCAAAATCATCAACTCAAAAGTGTTTGAATTATTTTGGATATTAGAGCCATGTTGGCTAAAGATACACAGAGGGCAAAGAAACTTGCACAAAAATTCAACCTAGTTAATAAATAAACAGTATAATCACAAAATACATCATTTACTTTGCAAAATTGGGACAATTTGGATAACACTTTGTTTGTAAAAAGTTAAAAATTTAATACTGCAGATGAGAAAAAAGTGACCATGATACATCTACTCAAAATTGGCAAAGTGATTTATGATGTCGTGTTCGTTACGATTTTTTAAAATTTCCAGCAATTTGTCACTATTTTTGGTCAATAAACATAATTCTAAAACCTTTCACCTGCTACAAACAATGTTTTATCTTCTAAATTTCCAAAAGAAACAATAAATGAAGTCAAAACACTCTCTACATTTACTTTATGTTGTATTTTTGGCAGTGAGTATCTTTACCGACCCGGCTGTATGTACAAATTTTTATTTATTTTACAGGTATATATATTTTTTTTCAAAAACACTCACTTCACGCAAGAACTATTTAGTTAGCTATGGCCATTATGGGTAAAAATGTATGATCCCAGATTGACCACAGATTTAGGCTAGTTTGGCTTTTCTGTAGTGTAAGCATTGACAGTCTTTACTAATTTGTTTTACTTGTATTACAAATGTGCAGTATTTGTTTCTGAATAATATGTTTTATGTTAAAGGCTGTAGGAAAACTTGTACCCAAAACGGACTCGTACCCACAAAAATCAGAGAACTTGTACCCAAATCCGCCGGAGAACTCGTACCGACTTTTTATTTTTGGTATTAGATGTATTAATAATATAAATACAACTAATGTATTATATTATTATCAATCAAGAATAATGTATAAATTTGTCTATAACTACAATTAAAAACAATAACTTAATAAATAATAACTAATAAACACGTCTGCAGTTTTCCTGACGGAAAGCCGAGCTGTACTGACGATCACTGATGTCAGCTAAACCGTCGCCAGACAGGAGCCCAGAAACTTAAGAATAACAGGTACTTTGAGCTGTGGGACTCTTACTCAGATGGTGACCTTACCCCCAGCCAGCTCTTGAGGAGTGTAATTAAATTAATAATAACTTATTAAATGATATTTTGACAATAAAACGTATTTACTTCTCGCTTCTTCGCTTTTTGTGATTAGTGTTGTATCGAATGTACATGTGTATTGAAATGAGCTGTTTTTAATGATGTGATGATAAAGGTTTTCAATGTTGATGGATGTAATAAATAATAATAATACCAATTTAAATGTTTTCCAAACGAAAGTAATTTCTATTACGAAAGTATGTATCTATCTGTAGTACTATGGTTGTATATTGTGTTATTATGTTATGTTACGAAACTATGCAGTAAACATCATACAAAAGCAATATTATTGTCTTGCCTCTCCTATTTATCTATAAAAAAATAAGTGGGTACGAGTTCTCCGATTTTTTTGGGAACGAGTTATCCGTGGGTACGAATTTCAGGAGTTCGTTTTGGGTACGAGTTTTCTGCATCCCATGTTAAATCATGAAACCATCCCAAAGAAATAAGAGAGTATTTTCAAAATATCATTTGGTAGAACAATTTATGTGTCAAAATTATACGCATTGGTGACGTCTACATAAAACCTCAAAGGCAAAATGTTTGAATTTTAACTTGTGTGATTTTGTAGCTGAGCGATGGCGGATCGTCTGACAAAATAAACATAAAATATTCAATAAAGAATTTACTGAACATCAGTTAAAGTAACAGAACAACATGCAGAACAAAAATGAATAATACTTACTCTGAATATTATAATTTCAAAACGTAAGGTACAGACCACTTCGATAGACTGACAGCCCGCTTTTTCTTTCCCTGTTTTCAACCGTTGTTGATGGCAACAGGTCACGCAGAGATTTGACGCAATGAACCACTTCCGGGTTACTCATTTAAATATTATAACTGGCTTCGTGTTTTTAGAACGCTGCGGAAATCATTGCGTTTTTCCTTTACAGCATAAACCTAGTCCTGAACTTGAACTAATTCTAAAATATCTTTTGTTTTTGTAAAAGGCAAATTATGTACCCAAACAATGTCAAAAAGGTACCTAAAATTTAATAGAATACAATAAATTTATAGAATTTAAAAATTATCTGCGCCAAAGATGCATGAAATTATCTCCCTTTGTTTATTTCACGCGAGCTTCACGAGGGAAGTGTCGTCTGCTAGAGAAGATACATTTTTGTCTTATGCTTAATATTTCATGTCCGAGGACGACTTTGATACCATTTGTATGTATATTGTTACTTAAATTATTCATATTTGATAATATATTACATGTTCATAATATGTAGCAAGGTTTTTTTTTCTCAAACTGCCAAATTAGATCTGTATTTATTCTTTTACAGAAATTCTCATGTTTTCGTAACTTTTCAATCCTAATTCCTATGCTTGTTTTTGGTCCGGTTACCAGTAGGATAATGTCAACAGCTCAATTGATTCGACCCCAAGAGAAAACAGGGACGGTAAATATATTTTAATGTTTGTTTGAGATTTCTTTGTTTTTAAAAAGATTGAATGCAAATAAACATTTAGACTAAGAGTAAATAATCTACAGTGATCAATTATTTTTGTTACAACCAAAGAAATAATGGGGTGCCAAATGGAACTTTTTAAAAGATGTTTATTAAGCTTACTAAATGAATTAGTAAGCTTACTAAATTGGCTAAATTAGCTGAATTAGTCAGAACTAAGCTTACTTATTCAGTTAGGGTAGCATAATAGCTAAATAATAAATACCTGTTTTCGCGCCCCATGATATTCTTCTTTGTCACTTGATTAGTTTCCATAGACTTATATGTGTAAGTGTCGCATAAATATTTGTATATCTATATAATTTAATTCTTTTACTAAACATTTAACACTGAGACTGATTTAAATGCAACATTATCTCAAACATACTGTCATGATACAAAGACTAAAAAGTTAAAAACAGATTACTCGTAAAGATTAAAAGCGAGACAGATGTAAAAGTGTATATTGATACCATGAATGAATAGACATTAAAGAAGTACATTTAAGTATATTTTCAACTGTATGATATATCTTTGGTCGTCAACTACTGACTGAAAATCTATTATAATAAGGATAAGTGTATACTGTAACCCGTTTCTTTAATTCTTACAAAGTGGGCATCTATATTTCCCAATGAACAAGTAACAGAACAACAATCTGCACTCTTCGTGAAGAAACTCCTTGCTGTGGCCATCTCAAATGTGACCTATCTGAGGGCAATATTTCCTGAACATGCTTTTGGAGATCGATGCCTGGAAGGTAATTTATAATTTTTTGAATTGGTCAACTAGCAGTGAACTAAATGCTCTTTGACGTAAAAAATATATATTATTGTAGATACTCTAAAGGAGGGTGCCCTACATTACCTCATACATTATACTTGTTGACACCCTTTAAAGTTTCTGAGTTAGTTTGATTATTCAACTAGCACATCATTTTACATTTTCGACAATATCTAACAGACTTTGTCAAAGAAGCAAAATATATATCATTAAAGTTTCCTGTGAAATAATTTTATCCTTTGTCTCCCATAGATTTAAATCTGAAGATTCTACGAGATGATAGTTCCTGTCCTGGAGCATGCCAAGTCATCAAGTGGGTCAAGGGATGCTTTGATGCCCTGGATAAGAAATATGTAAGTAAAGACTGGAATTTAAAGGAGACATTATAGGCAATAGTAATTACTCCATGACTGACAGTAGCCAGTGGTGGATCCAGGGTCCAGAGAGGGGGAGTTCACAGGGCCTAAATGTTCCCCAAAACTGGTGATGACACTGAACACCACCAAACCCACCCCAATGCCCTGTCGAAACTCCTAGATCCGCCACTGGTTGGACCCCCTATTTACAAAGGTGGGAGGAGCTCCTGTGTTTCATGAGCATTATCTTCAATTGAACCTGCATTCATTTTGATCTTATCTACGTTAGCTAAACCTTTAGGCTAAAACAAATTATTCATTTGTTTTATAGAATCTCATGCACATGATATTTGTCAAATGTTTTGGGGAAAATGTTAGTCACAACTCAGTATCATTCCAGACAAACTAAATAAGGTTACAGGGATCGACATTGGCACTAGTCCGCTGGCCCGAGGCTAGTGAAAATTCAGAAGGGCTAGTGAAATTTGTTTGTATCACTACAGATTAACATATGTCACTAGCCCGAAGAGCACTTCGGGCTAGTAAAGATTTCCAGCGAGCGTCTACCCCTGAGGTTAAACATTTTAATATTCTTATTCAATTCTGTCTGTTTTGCTGACAAGAACATTTTCATGAACTTTTCATTTATTCTTTTTTTTTTGCCTCCTGCTTAATTAGACATTTTATCCAAAATCATACGTAAAACAAGTAACTACATCTTAACACTACCTGATTATATACAGTACTCATGATGTTTTGTTTCCATTTCAGCTTAGAATGCTGGTAATTGGTGTAAGTATTGAAATTGGACATTTACCGGTAACAAAACTACAAAATGAAAATCATAATTTCGGTTGTGATAAAAATATAAGCTGATGCATTGATCAAATATCATATTTTATTGGAATAATTCAAAATTGAGACGTATCCAGTAAAGTCAAGAAATGTTAAATATGCGTTACTTTTAATGTTATTGTCTAAATTAGTGTGATGTTTTAATGTCACTTTCATTTCAGATCTATGTTGATCCAGAAGATCAAGAGGTATGTTTTTATAATAACTGCTGGTCTTTTGTCACTTTTACCCAAAGAAATACATTGGTCATAGGGAACAATTTCAGTTGCAGTTTCATCTTTTACAAATGTCCAAAACATCTTGATTGTTTGGATGTTTTACCTGTTCATTTTCTTTGTTGTAACTATTTTAGAGCCTTTCTTACATTTTCTCTATTCATTTATTCAATGAGGGACAGTCTCTCAGTTCAACAGACAGTTGAGAATTTATCAACTTTTTAGCTGATCAGGCCTGAAAGACCAAATGGGCTTATGGCATGGGTCGTCATCCATTGTCTGTCCATCCGGCATCAGGCGTTGTACGTTAACTTTTGACACAGTCGACTTTCTCTCTAGAACTGCAGTACACCCTCAAAGCGTGAAAGCTGAAATTGTTGGGGAGGTACCTTGTGTCTTGGCCAAATATGATCCCCTAGGACTGTCTTTGTTTGTTTGATTGACTTTGATCCTCCTACAGTATTGGCCCAAATTGGCAAAGAGAGGAAAATCTGACTATTTGCATTCTTAAATTTCCAATTTTGAGTTGTGAGTTATCATCAGGCAGGACAGAAGTTTAAAAAAAACAGTTGCATAAAATGAGAAAATAGTTGACTATATATATACCGGTAGTTGATATATATACAACATGTAGTTGATTTCAATTTTAAATGATTTTGTCAAAAAGGTTTTGCACATATCAGTATTAAAGTAAGATATAAAGTTTGAATTGAACGTTCGAAGAATTTAACTTTGAAAACTTTTCTTTTTCAGACTGTAATAGAGTCATATACCTTCAAATTTTCTTATTCTAAGGAAGGAGGCATTGACATATACAGGTTTGTACAGTGTATCATAGAATGATGATATTTTTGAAAGACAGTACACTAACAGACAGCATCTTGTCAGCTTTGATCAAAAACTCAAATATTACCATTTATTATATAATGACCCAGGAAACTGAAAATAAACTGTTCATCAAGCTATAGTCACGATATTTGATATTTTCAAATGCCACTTGTAAAATTATAAACTTTCTACCTCACTAAATGAGATAAACATGGAATTGGTCAAGAAAAGACAGCTATTCTCTGTATAATTAGTAATACAGTTTATCGTAATAACAAAGGAAATGTTCATGCTTGTGAATTGGCAATTTAATGGATTCAGAAAACATTTACATTGAAAAGAAAGTAATGTTGTATTGGGGTTAATCTGTGACTTTATCATTCATTTCAAAATAAAAAATTTTACATCAAAAGAAACAACAAGAAAATCTCCAGTGCCTACACAGCTGCTGAAACTAAGAAGGCAACAATCCGCCTTCTGCGAACAATTGTGGTTCTCACCCAGACACTCAAATCCCTCCCAGATGATGTGATGCTTACAATGAAGCTGCTTTACTATGATGAAGGTAAATTACAAAAATTGTATTACTTTCAAGGACAATCATATTTGCGTTTGATATTTTTCATATAATGTCACATTTCGTCCATGACACCATCTTCACGTAACCAGCATATACTTGAACTTAGAGTTTTGTGTATTATCCTTAATTTCATTACTTCGGGAATAAATCAATTCCAATTAAATTCGCGTTTATATTATACTATGCAACATTTGTACCTGAATATCAGAATATTGGCTCTGGAAATAAAAAGTATTAAGAGTGACATGCATGCCATAAACATAGTATGCCATGGATACTCATTAGTGCCGCATCGAGGTTTATCATTTGGGAGGGATGGACCCCTTCTCCAAAACAAAACAACAACAAAATGTCAAGGGTCAGAGGTATCATCATTACACCTCTCTATAAGATGATCAGTCTAAGGAAAGTCTTTAAAACTGAAAAAAATGGTAATGCAGGGGTCGAAATTAACCTTTTCAATGGAGTAGTCATTCGGAGTACCAGTTTTTACACTTTACTAGCCCAGCTGCTTTTACACTAGCCATGGGCTACTGTACTAGTGCTAATTTCGAACCCCGCCATATCTAAAAAGCTTACCTGCTAATGAATGAGAAATGGTCATTGGCAGTCATTATATAATTATGAAATATGCACCTTGCATATTTCATATTTATATAATGACTTTAAATAACAAGATCACTCTTTCTTAAGTTCAAGTTCTTTATTCACTAGAACCATTCACAGTAGCAACCATCATCTGTCAATTGGATCTATATTACATTTTGTGCTCTCCAGATTCTGGTTTTTGACTTGGCAACATCTACAAAGATGATCTTACAATTTAAATTTGACTTGTCATCTCCTGATGGCATGGGTTTCCAATATTGAAATGAACAATGAAAATGACAATGTTGTATATTTTCCAGTGACTCCACCAACCTATGAACCTCCAGGTTTCAAGGCAGCTGACTCGGAAAGTTTCAGATTTGATGAAGAGCCAACAAACATCAAAGTTGGTGATGTTGCAACTGTAAGTTTTGTTTCATCTTTTGGGTATCACTTTGTATTTTCCAGATTTCTTATGTACCAATTTGTTTTGACAATAAAAATGTGTTACATATTTTTTTTCAGAGCTTAGAGTTTTAATAAATACTAATAAATATTGTGTCAATGTGGCTTCAGGAATTAAAAATAGAGCCATGGGCTCTGTAGCTCATCAGGATTTGATTTATTATCTAAGGTTGAATATCTAAGTTATCTCAAGTAATACATTGTTAACAAGCAAAAAATAGGTTTTTAGATCATGACCCCTGTGACCTGTATTTGGAGTCACAGGGTCACCAATCCTACAATTAAGAATCACCTTTGACCAAAGAGTGTCTACACAACTTTTCAGCTCTCTAGACCGTTTGGAACTGGAGAAGAAGATGAAAATAGGTTTTTGGGGTTGTGACCTCTGAGACCCCATTTGGGGTCACGGGGTCACGAAATCTACAATTTAGAATCCCCATTGGCCAAGGAGTCTGCACACAACTTTTCAGCTCTCTAGACCTTTTGGAACTTGAGAAGAAGATGATAATAGGTTTTTAAAGATGTGACCCCTGAGACCCCATTTGAGGTCACGGGGTCACGAAATCTACAATTTAGAATCCCCATTACCCAAGGAGTCTGCACACAACTTTTCAGCTCTCAAGAACTTTTGGAACCGGAGAAGAAGATGAAAATAGGTTTTTAAGGATGTGACCCCTGTGACCCCATTTGGGGTCATGGGGTCACGAAATCTACAATTTAGAATCCCCATTACCCAAGGAGTCTGCACACAACTTTTCAGCTCTCTACAACTTTTGGAACTGGAGAAGAAGATGAAAATAGGTTTCTAAGGATGTGACCCCTGTGACCCCATCTGGGGTCATGGTGTCACGAGATCTACAATTTAGAATCCCCATGGGCCAAGGAGTCTGCACACTATTTTTCAGCTCTCTAGACCTTTTGGAACTGGAGAAGAAGATGAAAATAGGTTTTTAAGGATGTGACCCCTGTGACCCCATTTGGGGTCATGGGGTCACAAAATCTACAATTTAGAATCCCCATTACCCAAGGAGTCTGCACACAACTTTTCAGCTCTCTAGACCTTTTGGAACTGGAGAAGAAGATGAAAATAGGTTTTTATGGATGTGACCCCTGTGACCCCATTTGGGGTCATGGGGTCACGAAATCTACAATTTAGAATCCCCATTAGCCAAGGAGTCTGCACATAAAATTTCAGCTCTGTGGAGTCATTGGTTCTGGAGAAGAAGTCGAAAAAGCGAAAAGTTTACGGATGGACGGACGGATGGACGGACGCCGGACACCATGCCATGCCATAAGCCCATCGGGCCTTTCAGGCCTGATGAGCTAAAAATGTTAATGATGATAGTTGAAAATGTTCATAATAATTACAGTAATTTATTTACATTGTGAACTCATCCAGACTGAAATGTCGGCTCAAAGGCCACCTGGACCTATAATGACTCTAGTTGAAGAATATACATGTATACCATTCTTTTTCATTCTCAGAATCAATGAAAACTATCAAAGCACATAAAGGTTTCTTTTATATTGCCTTTACTTCAAATGTCAAATGTTACTCACACTTTCTGTTATTTTGTTCTTTTATTTCAGCCCTTCCATACGTAAGTATTTCATTAACATTCTAATTCATGAGTCACTTATCAATCCCTTTCTGAATTATGCTTCAAACAACAAATGATTAAAGTATTGACTAAAATGGACTTGTGTTTGCTAATGTCATTGATAAGTAATTAAATAGAAATTAAAAAGTGATAGCTATGGCCCAAACGCAATCAGCGTTCGCTTCTTTGTGATTGGTTGAAAGACACAAAGTAGTGTAGCATATGGGTTCGTAGGCAGTGCTATGGAACATTAATGTACTATAAGACTAAGAGTAGTTAAACGTTTATTCTTTTAATTTCTTCGTATCAATTTCCCAATTATTTATGTATCAAAATAAACAATAATGTGACATAGTCAGAATAGGTTGTACGTAGGATTCTGTTCAAAATAGTTTATGCGTATAAGAAATCTTGACATCACCCCTCCAAGTATGGCGGTCATGACTGAACACGTGAGATAGATTTTTGTCAGAGATGTTTACAGATGCCATTGTCTACTTGAATGTTATAATAACTTAACTGCACATCTATATTTTACTACCATATCATAAAATGAAAATTCATTTAGCCTATTCGTTTATGGTGTTTGGTATTTTTTTTAAAATTATCGTAACTGCACGAGACTTGACAGCTCGCAGGGAAGTACATACATGTCCATTTTAAGGCAAGTTCATGTCGTGTTTTGATTTACGTACACAAATATAATTAATAAAAGATATAACCCAAGTTATAAAATAATATTATAGATATATGTAATGTATGCAATTATTAAAATGTATGCAATTATTAAAATGTAACGATAACGATAGAATAATGAACACATAACACAAGACGATAACATGACAAATCAAACTTTATTGTATGTCCGAGAAATGAAATCTGTGCATGAATAGAGACGTCGTTGGACCATGGAACATCTGGCAAAATGGGGGTGGGCTATGTTAGATATGGCCCACGGCATAATATCAATATTATACGAGCGCTTCCATTGCTATGTAGCGGAACTTGTAACCTAGCGCATGCGTGATTAAACACTTCCTGTATCGCCATCTTTGTTTGTCGGCTGCTAGTAAATATGACATGGTGTCAGAAGCCATAATATCTACGCCGAAAAGAACTCATCGACAGTTTTAAAAAGCTGTAAACATTCGTGAGTAGCCAGAGAAAACAGAATTAGAAGCTATGGATAATGACAATAGCATACATCCCAGAATGTTATGGGAATGTGGTGACTTACCGAAAGCATGGTCAAACTTCAAAACACATGCAGAATTCATGTTTGGTGGTCCTTTGAAAAGTAAATCTGAAGAGGAACGATGTAGTTATCTGATGATATGGGTAGGTCAGAAAGGAAGAAATATATTTTCAACGTGGACAATAGATCAGGAGGATAAGAAAAAGTTGAAAACATATTATGACAAGTTTGAACAGTATGTTGCCCCAAAATCAAATGTGATATTTTCGAGATACAAATTTCAAAGTCGAGTACAGATGGAATCAGAGACATTCGAAGAGTATGTCACAGATCTAAGAGTCCTTGCAAAAGATTGCAGTTACCATAATCCGGATGAAATGATTAGGGATCGAATTGTGTTTGGCACGAAACATGTAAAAGTGAGAGAGAAGTGCATAGAAGAAGGGTCAACATTGACACTAGATAGGGTATATGAAATTGCTCAAACATATGAAATATCACAGAAACAATTGCAAACAATGCAGCCAGAACAGGTGAACAAGATAAATTTTCACAGCGGAAGAAATGAAAGGGAAAATAGATTTCAGAAGTCTCAGTCAAAGGAAGAATGCCACAAGTGTGGTTTGACCCATATTCATGAATATTGTCCAGCAGAAAACAGGGAATGTTTGAAATGTGGTCTTATTGGACATTATGCTGCAATGTGTAGAACAAGAAGTTATCAATCAAGACAGAGAGGTACAGGCAGGTCAAGACCAAGCTCAAGAGGTAATTTCAGAGGTAGGGGAGCAAGAAATCAAGGAAGAGGTCAAGTCTTCTATGCTGAAGAAGAAAGGGAAAACACAGAACTTTGCGAAAATGATGATCTGTACTTAGGCATGATTGGAATGATCGGAAACCCACATGAAGACACACAGTGGCTCCAAGACATGAAAATAAACAATCAGACAATCACCTTTCAGCTTGACACGGGTGCGAAATGTAATGTCATGCCAAAGAATGTATTGAAGAAACTTTTTCAAGGTCCTATCGACAAACCTGATTTTGTACGAAACATCAAGGGATACACGGGACACAGGTTGCAAATTGAAGGTACAGTTACACTCAAGTGCACCATTGTCGGTCGTAACACAACGCATGACATAAAGTTTAATGTCGTCGACGTAGATGAAATCCCTGTGATTGGTGGAATGACATGCTCGAAATTGGGAGTAGTAGAACGTGTGTATGTTCTTAAAGAGCCAGTGAAGACAGAACAACTCATCGCAGAATACAAAGACGTATTTGAAGGTCTCGGATCCTTGCCAGGAACACACTCAATCAAGCTTAAACAGGAGAATACACCTGTCGTCCATCCTCCACGAAAGCTAGCAGTTGCACTTCGGGAACCAGTCAAGAAAGAATTAGACCGTATGGAAAGTGTTGGCGTCATCATCCGACAGAAAGATCCAACAGACTGGGTGAACAGCATTACTGTTGTAGTCAAGCCAAATAAGATCCGTATCTGTATTGACCCTACACACCTAAACAAAGCTATTCAAAGAGAACATTTTCCTCTAAAAACGATTGAAGAAGTAATTGCAAACATGCCTCAAGCAACAGTTTTCTCAAAACTTGACGCAGTGTCGGGATTTTGGCAGATAGTTCTAGACGAAGAATCATCAAAACTCTGCACATTCAACACACCATTTGGACGCTATCGATTCAAGAGATTGCCCTTTGGTATAAAATCTGCACCAGAGGTGTTTCAACAGGTGATTTCCAACATGGTTGAAGACCTAGAGGGAGTTGAAGCCATAATGGATGACATTCTTGTCTGGGGAGTGAACGAAACACAGCACGACACAAGACTCCGAAAACTTCTAGAGCGAGCCCGAGAATATAACCTCAAGCTAAACAGAGAAAAATGCAGGTTCAAAGTGGACAAGGTTCAATATGTTGGACATGAAATAACAAGCCAAGGAGTCAGACCAGACCCGAACAAGATCTCCGCAGTGCTTGGAATGGAAAGACCAAAAGACCTGAAAGAACTTAGAACATTCCTAGGGTTCATACAGTATCTAGGCAAGTTCCTACCAAAGTTGTCAGACGTCAGTCAACCACTGAGAATTCTCACCAACAAAGAAACAGAATGGGAATGGAGTGAAGTACAAGACAGAAGCTTCCAGAAATTGAAAGAGATGACCACTGAAGCTCCAGTACTTGCATACTACGATCCGACACAACCTCTCACCCTATCAGTGGATGCAAGTTCAACAGGACTAGGTGCTACCATCATGCAGAAAGGAAAGCCCATTGCTTACGCATCAAGAGCCTTGACAGATGCTTGCCATCTACTTCGGCTGTCAGAAGTTTCACCAGTATGTCTACATGAGACAGGTTGATGTTGAGACTGATCACAAGCCTCTTCAAGCAATTTTCAACAAACCTCTTCTTGATGCCCCACTACGACTACAGAAGATGCTGATGAATTTACAGAGATATGACTTAAAAGTACAGTACAGACCAGGCAGAGAACTCCTGATCGCTGATCAACTGAGCCGAAACTATCTCAAACAGACAGACAACTCGGAGCTACCAGATTTAGAAGTCAATCTTCTACAATACCTACCAGTCTCGGATGAAAAGTTGAAAGAATTTCAAAAGGCTACATCTCAAGATGTAGCATTGAAGGACGTAAGAGACTATGTCGCAAATGGTTGGCCGGAATCACCAACAGAAGTGAATGCCCAAACAAGACAGTATTGGACATATAGAGAAGAAATTACAAGTCAAGATGGACTATTGTTCAAGAATCATAAATTGATTGTCCCAAGCAGTTTGAAGAGAGAGATGTTGTCAAGAATACATGAAACGCACCTGGGAATGGTCAAGTGTAAAAGCAGAGCAAGAGAGACATTGTTTTGGCCAGGGATGGCTACAGATATTGAAAGACTAATATCACAATGTGAAGTGTGTGCAAAGCATCAAAATGCAAATCCAAAAGAACAGATGCTATCCTCCGAAGTACCAGACAGACCGTGGGCAAAAATAGGGACAGATCTGTTTGTATATAACGGACGATCATATCTATTGACTGTTGACTATTTTACAAAATGGCCAGAAATGTCACTACTGGAAGACACAACCAGCAGGAGAGTTATCACTCACTTGAAGAATCAGTTTTCAAAGTACGGAATGCCAGAGATTGTCATGAGTGACAATGGACCCCAGTACAGCAGTTCAGAATTTCAACAATTTTCAAGAGAATACAATTTCAAGCATGTAACGTCAAGTCCAAAGTACCCTCAGTCCAATGGTCAAGCAGAGAGAACGGTCCAAACTTTGAAGTCAATCCTTAAGAAAGCAGAAGATCCATACAAAGGTCTTCTAGACTACAGAAACAGCCCTATCGACGGAATAGGAAAATCTCCAGCTCAGCTGTTCTTAGGACGAAGACTGCGATCATCATTACCAGCCTCAGCACCACTCCTACGATCAGACTCCTCAGTTAACGATAGAAACTCTCTCCTTAACAGACAAGCAGCACAGCAGTTATACCATGGCGGACAGAAGAATTTGAAACCACTGGACTCCGGAAACAGAATAATGATGAAAGAAGAGAAGATTTGGATTCCTGGAGAAGTATTGTCGAAGCATGAAACGCCTCGATCTTATCTTGTGAAGACAGACACAGGCCGTGTCTACCGAAGAAATCGACGTGACCTAAAGTTATGGAATGGTAATTATGAAAACGCCCCAACTCTACACAGAGATGTCCCAGAGGTGTACCCAAGGTGGAAACCTCCACCTGAGCTACCAGGTACCCACCCAGCGCAGACAACGCCTTTGCTGTCGATGCCACCCTCACCACAGAAGCCGCAGCAGACATCATCCTCAACGAAGACGCCTGCTTTAGATCCAGCCCCGATGAGTGCCTCTGCCCCAGAAACTGGCACTCCTCTTAACAGTCCGCAGCCTGCAGAAAGCAGACTAACCAGGAGCGGCAGAGTGACTGTGAAACCTGTGAGATTGAAGGACTATGTGCAATAAGTGCAGCAGCACTTAAAGTGACAGTCTAGTCATAATAGTTATCAGTATTCTAAGTTCACAGAGACTCTAAAGTGATAGAATTCCCCTTCTCATACTGATACAGTAAAACTCCAAAGTTTAATTATTGTTGAAGAATTCAACAAGGACTTTAATTTCTTTTATCATTATAGCGCAATCAAAGAACAGTTCATAACAGTATTCTTCACTGAAAACCATGTTGTTTGTGCCTAGAGACTCTAAATAAGAACATGGTTGTTTTCAGTCATTTCAACTTTAACTTTGAAGTTTTATCATCAAAGAGTTAATCTTCCATTTTTAAGATTTCTATTTTTGCATCTTTCAATTATAAAGGAGAAGGGATGTTAGATATGGCCCACGGCATAATATCAATATTATACGAGCGCTTCCATTGCTATGTAGCGGAACTTGTAACCTAGCGCATGCGTGATTAAACACTTCCTGTATCGCCATCTTTGTTTGTCGGCTGCTAGTAAATATGACAGGCTATAACTCGGGAATAACCCCAACCAGGACAACCCTCTGAAAAGATGGGGTAGTCTTAGGCTCAAATATGGTTTTATACCCGCAAGAATACGGTACTTCCTTCACAGATTTTGGTTGCAAAATGTCAACAGGAGGGGAGAAAAACAATATAAATATTTGCCTAGTGTAAAGGAAAATTTGCCAGAAAATCATAGAAAATAAGCAACACAAGCACAGAATTAATCAAGTTGTAATGTTTACGTGTATATGCAGTGATTTAATATGGCACCCTTACGAACTGTCATTCTTACTAGTGTGAAGATGCGGATCAAGACAGATGGGAAGCAGTTTGAAATGAAGGAAGATGTGAATGAGGAGGAGGAGGTGGAGGCTGTCAACGAACATGAGGTCAGCCAGGAAATATCAAACAATGGCCTTGATGAAGATCACATGGATGTGGATGTTAGTATATTTTATAAGACCAAATGGACACATGATCTGTAAAACAGATTTTAATATATTTCAAACTATTAATAATTATATACCTTACATGATTTCATCCATCGACCAAACATACCGGTATGCCTTGTCATATCTTGTCCTCTGGTTCCCTGAACTTGTTTCCACCAGAGAATACCTAGCAATTATTTCATTTGTGTCCAACTCATCTGACTTTTCTGTCAATAAAATGTCTTTGAACCAATGAAACATCACTACAATGTATGCTCAGAATATCAAATTGCTAAAACTGATAATTCATTTATATATATTTCAGAGTCTCAATATTTGTACTTACTGTTGACATATCACCCCTAATAGATTTTTTTTTTTAATTCAACTGACAGAGAAAGAACGAGGTCGATGGCACTGAACAAACAGTTGATGAAGAGGAATCTAAAGAAGCGGATTGTAATACTGAAAAGGATCCCTCTGTCCCCTATGTCAGCCCAGCAAAGCCATGTTCAGGTTATTTTAGTATCTTCCTTTGATCTTACTGTAGGTGCATACTTACTTTTGTGGTTTGATCTGTTGTTTTGTCAGTTTGATACAAAACCAAAGTTCAAGAGAAATAAAATGATTCTGAATAAGTTAAACACTTACTTCATTGTGTTCTTTTCCAGCTGTCAGCAAAAATGAAGATGAAGTTTTGTCGCAAACAAGTGAAGTTCCGGTTGATGACTTTAAAGTTAGATGTCCGTGTGGCTGCAATGAGGTTTGTTTTTCCTCAAAACCATCATACCTTCAACCTTCAATTATTAAACATCATTCAAACAATAATTTCAAAGACATGACAATGAATAAAATAAGACAGGTGAGTCAGCCCAAAAGTGTTGTTTTGTCCATGTATCTAGCAAACTAAAACAAAAACCTCATAAAGTTACCATCCCAGAGTATATAACCAGGACACAGGCTGTTACTTAGGCCTTCATATTTTATTTTATTTTTTTTTTTTATGGTATTTGTTGATTAGTCTTTGGTATGGGACCATGTTTCAGTTATTGAAGTCTCTTGACTTAATTGTCAAACTATCAGTACTTATATTTTCCAATTTAAACATTTTCATATCGCAAGATTGCGACATCAAACTTCTAGTACCATTGCTACTTAAACTTATAACTGATGAATATTTTATTAAGGAGACAAGAAGAAATAAGTTGTTGCTTAAACTTACTTGTGTTTGACTTAATTTTATAAACTTTCATGACAACAAGTTAGTCATAAACCATACATCCCATGTAATGTTTGGTCATAAAGAACCAAACAAGCTTTGAAAATCTAGATCCTTCCTTTGGTATTTTATATTAATTTCCTATTCATATCACTTATAGGACGATGGATTGATGATCATGTGTGCAGTGTGCAAGTTCTGGCAGCATGGGGTTTGTTTCCTTATCACAGAGGAAGACAGTGCACCAGAGGAGCACTTCTGTGATGTTTGTGCTACTGTAAGTCAGTGTTATAACCGTCTTAGTGTCATCATAAAGTTGTAATTTCATTGAGCAGAAAATCGTCATATGAAACTCTTTTTTGTTTTGAAATAATAAATCTGTTGGTTAGAAATTGTTTGATATCAAGTGAAACAGCAGAGTTGTGTAACTGATATTTGTCTCATTCTTTTTTATGTTAAACAATTTTGAAATATTTGTATGTATTCATCATGGAATTTTATCACTTGCGAGTTTTGACCAAACAACCACAGTCTACAAAGTTCCATTGAACTTCAAAAGATTGGATGGTTATGGATAATACTTATCATAATATAAGAATATAAAGAAACATTTCTGGGATAAACTTACAATAATTGATGTTGAAGGTTTTGATAATTAGATCATTATATGATGATGAAATGATCTATATTAAGTTTCAAGTGATATGGATTTAGACCTAACTTTATACTTTTCTTGAAACAGGAAACAAAGGAATGCACTGACCCTCAGCTGTCAAACATGAGCTCAATAGCTGTTCAGGTATTACACTTTCCTAACTTGTAACTCTCTAAGACCCTGTGGATGAATGACAGGCAAGCTCATCAGTGCGTATGTCCACTGGTGCGACTCAAAATGATATTACCAAGGTAGTGAATCTGGTACAATTCCGCATCAATAACTTAGTTACTTTCTCTTGGATAAAAACAGCTATTGGTTTATTATATCTTTCTTTGTATTTTAATTGTTGTTCTATGTCGCAGAACTACAAGTTCTCTACGTTTTCAACCTGTAGGCAACCTGCTTATGGCGAAGAGCTCTGTTGGCCTGCACTGATATGAACAGAGTGTTGGCACCCCCTCTGGCACGCCGCCTTGGGGTTGAAATGACGGTCGCTCAGGGCCTCATCAACCGCCTTGAGAAAGAGAAATTTGTCAGAACAGCTGGAAAGGGTAAAAAGTATGTATTTGGTGGTTTGCTATAAGATAATAAGAGCCTCAGAGGCCATGGCCTAAAAACCTTTGTTTGTCTTCTTTTCCTGAATGAAAAGGCCCAGAAAGTATTGATTTTAAATTGTAGATTTAGTGACCCTGTGGTCCCTAATAAGGGCCTCAGAGACCATCGCCTAAAAACTATCAGGAATTGTTATACTTGGAGAACCAATTTCATCCAAATTTAGTGTAAAGTCATGTTTTTGTTATGCACTTTTTTTTTGTTATGCAGATTGTTCATGGCTGGGAATTGTGCATTAAGTTGAGAACAATTTATTTGGTTTTCTACATAAAACAATATAGATCCTATTGAGCTACAGAGCCTGTCGTTCTATTATTTTCATTTAAAAAAAAATAACATTGTACATATGATCATAAGCAGGGATTGGGAAAGGCAGGGGCCATGGGCCATTTTGCACATTGAATGAAATAATGACCCATTAGGCATTACAATTTCCAATTTTACTATTGATAGGAGGGGGATGGCCCATTTAAAATTCCGCAAATGACTAAAAGCCCTAAAAATGGCCCATTGTCAAAAGTGTCTTTCCCAATCCCCGCATAAGCATCAAGTTATTATTTTCTTTACAGGCTTGGAAAAATGGTAGACAAGGCTTTAATCAAGAAACATGGAATTCCAAAATACTTCAAGAAAACTCCCAAATCCATTAACAACAACTCTGCAGCAGTAAGTCAGGTAATCAAACAAATATTTTCACCAATACTTTTTGCAAAAGTTTGTGTAAAAATATATAATAGAATGATGTGGATTCCCAGTGGAGGTGATCTCACAATCACTTTTGTGACATTTGGCGCCATGCTCTACCAGTTGAGCTAAATTGACATCCCACTAGCTGAAGCCAGTAGGAACACTTTGTTTTACCCAGCCACAACTGCAGTGGCATGTCTACACAGTGGTAGTCAAGCATTGTGTATTTACTGTAGCTATTGGTTTGGTTATTGACCCTGCATCTGTAGAGCTCTGTATATTGTATGTGGGAAGGAATGTGTATCAGAGGGGGTTACTAGGTTGACTGGTGGTCAGTTACTACTCAAGCTAAATGTAATGTAATGTATAAATTGTATAAATTGTATATATGGAGATTACTTTGTAAGATCTTCAATCTTATAAAAACATTCAAAACTTGACGAGCTACATTGATCGATTTTTATATTGCCTAAGCAAGAGTGAAGGTAATAAAAAAAATATGCATGAGTTTCATAAAAGTCATAGCATACTTTTTGGTATATTATAATTTCTGTATTACCCATTTGTTTTATGACATCACAGATTACATAATACAGCACTGTCAAAATGGTTGCTTGGTAATATATATATGTGCTCGTATGGAAAATATTAACTCATTTAATAAATCAAGTGGATTATAAGGTGCCCAACACTCTCTCAAAAATACAATGAAAAGTGCTTGAAATACCAAATTATTATACCCCCGCTACGACGTAGTCGGGGGTATATAGCGCTCCGCGTGTCCGTCCGTCCGTCCGTCCGTGCGTCCGTCCGTCCGAAATCTTTTCCGGAGCTTATCTCGGAAACTATACCACCTGGAAACTTCAAATTTGGTATAGCGATAACCTACATGATGCTGTTGTGCCTTTACGGGGTTTCAATTCCATGGTTCAAATAATTTTGGACATTTTGACCAAAAACGGTCCCATTTTTGGACTTTGTGTCGTTTCCGGAGCTTATCTCGGAAACTATACCCCTTGGAAACTTCAAATTTGGTATAGCGATAACCTACATGTTGCTGTTGTGCCTTTTAGGGGTTTCAACTCCATGGTTCAAATAATTTTGGACATTTTGACCAAAAACGGTCCCATTTTTGGACTTTGTGTCGTTTCCGGAGCTTATCTCGGAAACTATACCCTTTGGAAACTTCAAATTTGGTATAGCGATAACCTACATGATGCTGTTGTGCCTTTTAGGGGTTTCAACTCCATGGTTCAAATAATTTTGGACATTTTGACCAAAAACGGTCCCATTTTTGGACTTTGTGTCGTTTCCGGAGCTTATCTCGGAAACTATACCCTTTGGAAACTTCAAATTTGGTATAGCGATAACCTACATGTTGCTGTTGTGCCTTTTAGGGGTTTCAACTCAATGGTTCAAATAATTTTGGGTTTTTTACCCAAAAACGGTCCGATTTTATAATTTAAAACATTTTAATGTGTAAACTTCAATCCTAGTTTGATTTCACTTGTCTATATGGTTGGAAATCATGAATACGAGGTGATTTCCCATTTGTGTTTTGTTTGATTATTGTCACATTGCTTTGTTCATGGAGCTGACATGTTGAACATTTCACACATTTACTGTGAGAGTGGGACATTTCCATTTCATCAATAGGTAAGTTATTATACTAGAATTTTATTTTCACTCATGGTGGCAACATATTTCAGAAAATGATAATCATCTTTAAAATCTTTCACTTCTTTAAACTTTTTTGAATTCATGAAAAATAAATTATTTATAAAGATTATAACTACAGTTTATACATAGGAATATATATTGACCTTCAAGCAACTGATTGGAAGGTGAGATTCTGATGTAAAACATTTAGTTATCTCGTCCAGTTCACACCTATGCAAACAATTACATTTCCTGTTGTTTTCTATGTTATGTGCTGACCAAACCACATTCCTAAGCCTTATCATAATATATGATTTATGATTACATAGTTTAAAGAAAGGCGGTCAAACTACAGGCGGGGGTATGTGAGCTGCGCTCACTTTTGCCTTGTTAATATTGTAAATTAGTTTCGCAAAGATTTATATTGAAAGATTAAGTACATGTTTTAACTTTCTCCAGGAAGAGGAACAGCTACAGAATGTGGAGGTCACTGTTGAAGATGAAAAAAGTAACAAAAATGAGGTAATGAATGGTTTTAAGAATTGTGTAAGGATATAACACAAAGCAAAGTTGTAAGATTGTAAAAGGGATAGTTAAAACTGATCATTGTATTTTTTAGCTCAAGGTCTATAGATCTAAGGCCAGATGGCAGATGTGGCTGATTGGGTCACTTGGTTGGCTGGGGCCCAGTTAGTTGCTACCCAAACCATTACACTACATAGCTGCCAAGCTCAGATACCTAAGGAGAAGCTGAGGTTGGAAACGACTGCTCCTTAAATTTTTTTAAGCATTCGATTGGATTGTTTTTCAGTGGTGAGGGGAATTATTGCATGTTGAGGGGGAGGGGACAAAAAAGCTATAAGTGTTTCTATGAGGCACACCTGTTTATTTATTCAATGCATTTGACAAAAGTTTGGAACATTGTATTACTTGTATTACTGTATTTTTGTTTACATCATCAACCTCATATAAATCCTGATGAGGTACAGAGCCAATGGCACTATTTTTGTATCTTCAGGTTGACATGCTTGTGAAACAAACCGAAGAAATCACTCTTTCTGGCAGGAAACTGAGGTCGAAGGAGGGTCAGAAGGTGACGGACTACTTGATAAATATCTTGATGGTGTTATTATGTAATTCATCCTTTGTAATTAAGGAAGGTGATATTTTATAATAATTTTATAGTCACAAAATAAAAGAAAAGTTTGTATGTGTTTGTGGTCACTCATCCAGTGGTTGATCTAGAATTTGATTAACCATGTATTCTATATTTTTTTTTTCCAGAATCATGCTAAATGACATGTTAAGCGGGATTGGGAATTATATTTATGATGTAAAGTTTGACTAATGTCATGTGATAACGGAACTGCTGGGTCATAGGGAAATACAACTAAAAATAATTATATAGAATAACATAGCCTTAGAAGAAATCACATTGATTGAAAAATAAACAAAACATGACATATTTGGGTATCGCAGTCAATGCTGTTGGACTTATGGACCAATTATTCCGTATGTCCTTTCACAAAGCACTAAAATAATACACTAAGGTAACGTTAATGTAATGCTGAATAATGATAGTTGTTAACCTTCGTGAAGGTTGCTCTGTGAAAGGAGGGGCACTGAGCCCCTGGAATTTGACTCATGTAGAGAGAATCCTGGTCTACTGGTTCTTTCTCCTTTGCCCATTAATCAGTTGCTCCAGAAGGTCAGAATAAAATAAAGTCATTAAGACGTTGAAGTACAGGATGTATTCATTGTATTGTAGACTTAACAGTTTGTTTCCTTGAAGTAATGTCAGATTTGCCCAAATTGGCATTTAAGAAAATAGTACAGGCTTTCTAGGCTTTAATGTGATAGGTTTCATTTGGCTATTATTTTAAGTGAAAGAGAGATATAGGTTTGAGGTCTGTCCATCAGTCTGAGATAAAGGGGACAGCTTTTCTCAGAAAATGTTAAAGATAGGATAACCCTTGATCTGTTGTTTTGGACTCTGTGTTCATGGTATCTCTAAAGGAGACCTTTTCTCAAAACCTGTTCAGAATAGGATAACCAAAAATGATAATCAACATGTTGTGAAAATCATTTTACATTCATAATCTTTAATCTTAATCATAAACGTTACTTTTATACTCATTAGTAATACTTATGATTATAAACTGAAACATCATGTAGAGATATATGTTTGACTTTCTTCTGCACAATAGGTGATAGAAACAATTCAAACACAAGACACACATGAGAAGAAGAGGGGAAGAAAAAGAGCTTTCTCTAAAGTTGATGTGGTAAGCTAGCTTATCCTACATTTAATCTGTTACAGGCAGACAGGTATTCTAATCACAGCATTACTGTGAAAACTTTGGTTAAATTTATAAGATGCAGACAAAGCTTTGTAAATGTGTGTTCTTCTAAAATATTGATATAGCTATGCAAGAATGTTTAAAGTCAGGTTGATTCAAAAATAGAAATCACATAAATATATTTAATATAACCTTGAGTTACCTGCTTTCATATCTATTGTGTTTCCATTGTATTTACTCTCTGAACAGTTATTTAATATTAATTTTATTCTCCATGGATCTCCGATCAATTTCAAAGCAACAATTGTTTACTATTTCACCAATCTAAAATCAAATGATTGTTAATGCTTTCAAATAATCCACTCATTAGAGATTCTCCATCAATGATGTTTTAAAAATATTCACTAACAATTTTTTGTCAAACATTTCTATTGTGCAAGCTGATAATTTTTAATCATGTGACTTTGAGGAAAATCCCTCATCTGTTTTTGACACCCAGAAAAGTTATCTTACACAGTGTTTGTCATGTTTTTTGGATTGTCCCGTGTATAGAAAGTGATGCATTGAACAGTTTAAATTGTAAATGGTTAAGTGATAAAAGGCGATTGGCTGCCTGAAAATTTTCTGTTCAATAATAAACACTTAGCAGCTTAAATCATTTATTCTTCATTTTAGTGTAAATGCTTATGCTTTAATTATTATTTTTATTTGTTTCAGACCAATGAATTTGAATTGTGTGACAGTCAGGATGTTGATGATAACATAAAGAAGAAGAAGAAAGCAAGTGTTGTCAGCAAGGCTATCATGGTCTAAACTCTTTTCAAGTTGTGATTGAGCACACTTGAATAGAAGAGCAATCTTCAAATCTGCAAATCTTCACAACCTTTCTGATGTAGGAAAGTCATATCATAAGACAGTGGAATCTGTTTCATGTTAGAATTAATAAACTTCTGGTTATGTAATATTTCATTTTGACCACGAATGTTGGGTCAATATTGATAATAAAATAGGGATTTTGCCATCAAGTAATTCACCATTATGTATGATATGAATTTAAATTATTGTGCATACATTACATTTATTCAAACTTGTGCCATATAGAAGAGTTTGTGTCATTTTGTCAATATAGCAAATTTTACATTTAGAAATGGTTCATTGGTGCTCTTGGAATTGAGTGTGGCAATTTTCACTTTCCAGCTTACATGTTGACTTTCGAGAAATGACCATATTTCGCTATCGAGTCAATGTTTGTATTGTTCTATCATGCTGTGATAATATTTGTTAACTGTTATCTTTACATTTTATATCATGAATTGTTTCAATAAAGTTTCTTATTTTGAACCTTAAACTTGTACTTGTTTCTTGTACAGCAAATTCGGTTATGAATTTCTTCAACCCTTGTACGACTCAGAGAAAAATTACACTAAGTACTGTGGGGTCTAGGAGACCCCACAGAATTTTTTGACATAAAGGGCACGAACGGTTCACAGAAATGTTTACTATTACTTACTCAGCTGTATTTGTTGGAAATATATAAATATTTTCAAATGATTCCAATCAAGAACATTGGACGAAAATAATAGTCATTTTTGTTTTTGAGGGAGGGTCTCTTGGGAGTCCAAATATTTTAAATAAAAAACTTTTTGATTGAAAACGAAATTGTTATATTGTAGTTGAAAGATTGCTTTATCCACACACCAAATTTGATTGAATTTGGAGGATATTCAAAATATGACTCATTTTTGCCGATTATTTCACACCCCATAGTTTAAATTATTTTTCAGTCAATTATACATTTTTTAAGATACATATAAGAAAGGCATCGTGAGGTTTCTTAATGAATATTGTGTGCTAATATATGCCATGCGTGACCTTTTTAACGCTGGGGTCTAATATAGCCAACTTGGAGGGTAAGGGGGTATGTGACTTTAAAATATCAATATTTTCTTCTTGTGTAAATATGGTCAAAGTTAATGTACACCTAACGATTTTTGTGAAAACTGACCATTCAGAACAGACAGACGGAATAACCCCTACATCCCCACTATTAACTTAATAGTACTATGGTAAGTATACAAGAAGATCATTCAGCATTGAATCAAAACCTTACTGCCAGTGAATCAATTCTTTACGACTGTAAGCAACTTCCCAATGCAAGGCATAACTCTTGCCAGTCTCCATTACTGGCTGATTTAGGCCTTGCAGTATTTCCTTAAGAAATCTGTGTTTAGAAATCCAGGCCCGCTATGCATTTCTGGTGCAGCGATTCACTATCTTGACACAACAAAGCGAGGGAAATACCGCAAGGGGTAAATCAGCCAGTAATGCAGAGTGGCAAGAGTTATTCCTTGTGTTTGGAAGTTGGACTGTAAGCTGCAGAGGGCATGGCAGGAGCAAACTTATCCTGAAGCTGAACACCACAACACGGTGCCTCATTTTTTAGAAGGGTCGACAAAGGACACAAGCCGGTAATAGACATGTTTGGTTTTATTGTTACTTGATGACTGAATGTATATGCAGTCCACTGTGTAGCTAGACATATGTACAGCTAGGACAATCACAATCACATATGTATACATGTATTATATATATATATATCTGGATGATGACCACAAAAAGCAGAGATGTCTATTGCTCTTGTTAGGAAGTGCAATGGACGCTTATCTTAACAAATGATTGGTTGATTGATAAGTATGCTGCATTAAGCAGTACAATGTTACATTCAATGAAATCAATGTTACATAATTCATATAACTACAAAAGCAAATTCAAAGTCTTATGAATAGGTTTCATTTTGCGATTTCAAATGTGATGGAATCAATCTATACAAAATACTGATGAAGTTCAGATATTTAAAAGTAGGTGAAAGATGTAATGATAGGTTCGTGTAATGTTTATATGAAAATGAAAACTCTGTGAGACATTTTATAAAATAATACTTTGGAAGTTAAACTAAAACCTGCTTCTAAATGTTCATATTGATTCAATTTACTTAGGATAACATGTGAGAGCATGAATTTTCCAACAAACTATAACTATGCGAGTATGATTGAAATAAAATTACCAAAAGCGCTCACCACATGAACTAACCAAAGAAATTTTGAATGTGTAAATATGTACCTAATTTGACAGATATAACAACTGGCATCCAAGATGTAAAACATCCAACTTCAGGCAAAAAAATTAATTACCGTACTTGTTTCAAGTAATCTCCTAACAAAGATTCAGAATGATTGTGAAGACAAACTTTTTTCAGAATCCTACTTGATTAAAAATGTTGCCCAAATTGCTGATGAAAGAACAAGTATTTTATTTTTCAATCCAAAACAAATGTCCAAGTAAAGCAAGTATTTGATTTTTGTGTGGACTTGTATAATTTCATTTTACTTTAGTTACTTTTTTCATGACTCAATTATGGTTATTCAATAAAAACTACTCATTTTAGTATTTTGCCAAAATAAATTTATCACCATTTCTTTCCATGAGTGATGCTTTAAAAATCATCTAAGAAAAGATCAGGTTCTTTGAGAAATGTGTAAAACACGCAGCAAAACTGTATAATCACAAAGATGAAAAGTTGATCTGAATTGATGATCACCTCATGAAGAAAGTACATTAAAAAGATCTTACTTCCAGATCGTGTACACTTGTATCAAATATGAAATGATATAAAAATGCCGTATAAAACACTAAATGAAACAAACATCAACAAATAATCATATTAAGCTGTATATACATTTTTCTGGTTTTGAGGATTTTGGCTGTGCCAATTAAATTGTCCATCTGACGTAACAATTGTGGCTTTATATTTTAGCCCAACTTCCCAATGCAAGACATAACTCTTGCCAGTCTCCATTACTGGCTAATTTAGGCCTTGCAGTATTTCTTTAAGATCTCTGTGCTTGGAAATCCGGGCCCACTATGCATTTGGCACAACAAAGCAAAGGAAAGGAAATACTGCAAGGCTTAAATCAGCCAGGAATGGAGACGGCAAGAGTTATGCCTTGCGTTTGGAAGTTGATTTCAGCCATACTTTTTACACTATTTAATTCACATATTTGCAGCTAAAATAATCCTTTTTCAAAGGTCAACCAATAGCACACTAACAGCAAACACTTAATGAGTCTGTACATATTAGGACGGGACTGTTAAATCTATAGCAAAAACAAAATCAGAATAACAATGATTTCAAATCACAAACTTTAGAATATTTGACCAAATATCTTTCAATGAAAATTTATAAAAGTCAATCAACGAGTACCTTAAAGACCATATGTCATTGTGTAACCAACACGTTTGCCAAAGAACAGTATGGAATTGGATCTCTGAATAGTTAAGTCTTGACGAGTGTTTCAGAACTAATTTGATATGGCTAAAAGTATAATTTTTCAGATAGAATTGGAGTGTAAACTTCATGAATAAAGATGACAGTAATTTAAACTAAAATCTCAAGTATTCTCGAAATTTCGAGGAAAAATTAGAAGGAACTTCCATGGGCTGTACCACTTTTCCTGCAGAGTGGCCAAACAATTACTGAAGGAATGAACTTCATCTAACAATGTTCTCCAGGTTCAAGATGGGCTCTCACTAGGAAACTAGCATTTCCTCACATGGTGAACTGAACATATCAATATACCAAACTTGACATAAGCGTTTACAAAATATAACTGGTCAATCTTCAAATTTGACAAGTCTTACAATTTTGTAGACAATAGACCATCCTAAACGACTTTCCATCTAATAGCATTTTTATGAAATAAGTTCATGATTTGGTATTAAACAAGCGAAAGTGAGTTTCATACCAAAAAATTCACGAAGTTCACAAATGTGGTATTATATGGAAGAAAGTTTAGTATTCTGTTTACTATTTGCCCAATAAAGCAAAATTGTGGACAGTGCTGAAACTAAGATTTCGATGAGTCATGAGTGACATCGCTTTGATCATTGTAATGTTATACTTGCAGCTGTATTACACTAGTTGAATATCGCCATATAAATATTACACTGCAGTATCTTCCACAGAGAACTAACAATTTTGTTTATCAAAAATCCTACAACAAATACACTGGTCTTTAAGCAGAAAGTGGTTGGAGGGTAGGCAGCCATTTTAAACACTGACGATGAGGATATTTATATCTTTATAACTCTTGGAGATGGTTCGAAATAAAGATTAAATATCAAGCACTAGCTTTATTGAACGCCAACTTAAAGTGAAATTGTTCGAACTGTGTTCAGATCATGACATGAAATCTATGAAACAATGGAAAGATATATACAAATATAACATCTTCTGTTATGAATTTAAAACAACAGAACATAAGTTTTGAAACAAAGTGTTAATAGCTACTATTACAGTACAATATTGTCCTTATGCCAACATAACAAGTATTTTGCTATTGTATTATTTTATACAATTCCATCCATGAAATCATACTAAAATATGAATATAAACATCTAAAGACAATAAAAATTGATGACTTCAATGTTCTGAACACATTCTAAAAAATAGCATGTTCCATGCTGACATCAACCTCAAAACAAGTTATGATTTATTTCAAACAAACATGGATGAAAGATAAGAGCCAAGATACGTTTACTTCTATAAAATGAATATGACAAAATGATCACATGTTGGGGAAAAAATGGACTTGGTTGAAAATGAAACCAGGTATTATGGGAGGATTGCTCAAGTTAAGAAGCACATAAGGACAAACAGAACTGGCATCAAGTCTACAACATCCTCAATCTTAAATTTAATCACTCGAAAACTTAAGGAGGAACTTAGTATGGCACTGACATGTTTGACAAAACTGAAATTTTAAAATCTTGGTGCCGCAGAACACAAGTTAGGTACCCTTCAATATAATTTTATAATAAGACGACAAATTAATTTTGCCTGTAAGAGGCAATAGTTAATTCGCGATTAATTTCAAAATGTCCATGCAACTTATTTATCTGCAAATGGGTGAAAATCAATTTAAATGTTCATTTTACAATCTGTAATATATCTTGCCTATATAAGGGTGACAGTTGACTTATTATAGCAATGACAGTTACAGAAGTTCATGCTGTACATTATTTTGCATGAAAATGAATATGCTGTGATCAATGAAATTTGACTCATTATATCAGTGACAAATTAAAATGTACATCCTGTGGATTAATTCCTGCAGGGTGATGAGGGTTGACTAAATATTGCAATGATGAGGTCATGACTTTGAAATGGTTGACGATTGGATCTCATCTCAAGAGATACGTGTGAAGTCCTCTGCTGCCGAGTGACTGGGTCCAGTTTCACAAAAAATCTTAAGTCATGTCAGCCTAAGGACCCTGATAGACTAAAATTGATATAACAGATGCTATATTTGTGGACTGTCCAAGAAAACAATTTCTGCTTCTGAATATAGCCTCAGCTGCTACCCTCGGGCAGTTGATCTTCTGGTGACTGCAAAAGAGGATTGAAGATCATTTGTAGTCAGAGAATATACACAAATAATCATACAACATCACTTGTTACAATTTACATATCTTCATTTGATACTTTGACAACAGTGAAAGTCTTTTGTCAACGAGGTCAAGAAATAACAAGCAAGAGGAATTGAAAAGTTAGATGATAGATGCAGGTTGTTTTAGTTTCGGTTAATACATCAAAATTGACAAAGTTGAAATTTTGGGTTGGCCTTATTTCATACACTGTTGACAAAACTAAACGCCCTACAAAACTCGACATTTGCTTGAAAATCAATGTTACCTTGGCCATTGCTGGAAGCTTGAACTTGAGTTTATTGAGGGATGCTGCGAATCCTCTCGGCAGGTTGAGAGTAGGAGGTGAACTTTTGCCTGGCGAGGAGCTTGGACTGGTTTTGGTCTCAGAGTTGACATTGGATGCAAACTCACTGAACACGTTCCTATCCACACTGCCTTTGGATGGTGATGTATTAGGGGATACATTTTGACTCATTTCTGGGGAAAGTGTTGGAGGGCTCTGATTTTGTGATCTTGGTTCATTTTGGGAGGTACACACAGGTGAATTGCATGATCTTTTTATAGAGTCACTTAAGGGTGCTTTGAAGTCACTTGAACTGTTTTGTGTCTGATCACTAACCACTGATGTTTTTGAATCGGACTGTTCACATGACGATTCATTGCCATTCACAGACTGGCTCTGTTCGAGTTCAGATATCGATGGCATAACACTGCCGTCTGGCTTACAAAATGATTCTGAGACAGGAGTTAATTCAGTATCAACCATTTCTAATAATGGTGGGTTTGAATCTACTTCTGGATTCTTTGAAGGTAGTTCAGGAGAAGCTCCTGTGTCTACCTGAAGGTCAGTTTGGTCACTTTTATGAATCACATTATCACATACTACTGTCTCAGTAAAGTCTGTATCCATTGGAACTTCTTCTTCATTCGCCAAGGCATCTTGAGCAACTGTCACTTCACTAGCACACACACCTTGTAAACTGTCCATTTCAGTCTCTCCTTGAACACACTCAACACCCTGGCTCCCAGTTCCTTCAGAATGTAAAGGTTCCCCAGGAACAGGTAGAGCCTCTTCCACAACAGTTTCCACAGCCTCCACTACACACTCTTCTACCATTTCAACATCTTCCACAACAACATCAGCATCTGCTTCTACTAGGTGTTCAACAACCTCAGCATCAGCTTCACAGTGTTCTACAGTATGGGCAGGTGCTTCACATCGTTCAGTAACATCAGCAACAGCTGCTGGTTCACTAGCCTCTGGCATACAAGCTTGGTCAGTTATCATTTCTTCACTATCAGAAATGACTGGAGCACTGGCTTTAGACTGACCATCTTGAACAGAAACAACCACCGGTGATGCCTGTTCTGTTGTTGGTTCAATCACCAAGGAGTCAGTTTGATCATCAGCTTCATTAACAGTCTCCTCAACACCTTGGCTTTCAACTTCACAAGAAGGTTCTGCAATGACATCAGAATGTTGAACACTTTCCTCCAATGTTGGGGGTTCTACCAAATCCTGAGTCATTGGAACTACAGTCTCTTGAAAACTTGGAGATTCCTCATTACTTACTTCAGAAACTACAACCACTTCTTCATATTTGTCTTCTGTTGCAGTTGCACCAACCTCTTCCACAGAAGAGCGTGCACTTGCAACCAATGAATTCTTATTTTCAAGTTCTTGTATGGTTGCATGATCATCTGCAGTAACAACCTCTGTTTCTGTTGTTCCAACAACCTCCACTTCTGTTGTTCCAACAACCTTGGCTTCTGTTGTTCCAACAACCTCGGCTTCTGTTGTTCCAACAACATTTGCTTCTGTTTCTTCAAGAACCACTGCCTCTATTGTTTCAACAACCTCTTCTGATGCTTCAGCAACCTCTTCTACCTGCTGAGATAAATCTTTATTTAATTCATTTGTTTGTTCTTTTACAACTGCAGCCTTATTTGTTTCCCTTGTTACTTCTTGATGCAAATCCGATTTTTCAAAAACTTGTGATTGACCAGCAACCTCTACCTTCTTTACAACCAACTCATCTTCTTGTTGGCATTCTCCTTCTTCCACTTCTACCTCTTGATGAACTACTTCTGTTCGCTCTCTCACAATTTCATCTTGTTCATTTACAATTTCTTGTTGGTCAACTTCTATTTCTTCCTCTTGTTGATGAACTGTATCTTCTTGGTTCTCTTTTTGCTGGTCATCAATTTTCAGTTCATGTTCTTCATCCTCCTCTTCAAGGTCAACATCCTGTTGATCAATTTCTTCATCTTGCTTGTCAACATTTTCTTCTTCTTGTAGATTCACTATGTTTTCTTCCTCTTGTTCCATTTCCTCTTCCTGATCTTCTGTTGTTTGCCTTCTTTCGTCACTTTCTTCCTCAATGTTTATCCTTTTGTCTTGCATCTCTTCAGACATCAATTCCACCCCTTGCGTTGCCTCCTCCATTTTAGATTCTGATTCCATGTTTTTGTCATTTGACAAGTTCTCATTTTCTGTTTCCTCTTCTTCAACAGTTGAGCCCTTCTCAGTTAAATCTTCATTGTCCCCCTCATTATTACCATCTGTACTTTGTTCAACAAGAACTTCTTCAATAACTTCCTCCACCTCCTCTTCAACAACCTCCTGAGCTGATTCAACATTTTCCTCTTCTTCAATAACATTTTGAGCCTCGCTAATCTCTTCTTCAATGGTTCCCAAAGTCTTTCCTTCAGACACAAGCTCTTCATTTTCATCAGATATATCTTCAATTTCTTCCTTAGATTCAACATTTTCATCAGCAGCTTTTTCTTCAGTTTCTTCAACCTCTTCATTAACAACTTCTTCTGGCTCTTCTTCATAGTCTCCTTCAATTTCCTTCTCAGTGTCTTCCTCGACCTCACATTCAACATTTACTGTCTCAATGTCATCTTCTTCCTCAACTTCTTGTTCTTCTTCTTCTTCTTGTTCTTCTTCAACAACAATCTCATGCTCTTCTTCCTCAACTATTTCATCTTCACATTCAGCCTCTTCCGATTCCTCCACATCCTCAGGTTCATCTTCAACCTCTGCATTTTGAATTATTTCCTTATCCTCTGCTACTCGATTTTCTTCTGCAGTTTCAGTTTCTGCAGTAAGCTCAGGAGGTCCGAGTTCTTCTTCAATTTCTTCATTTAGGTTTTCTTCAATTTCTTCTTCGTCAGTTTCCTCTTCCATCTCACCTGAAGTTTCTTTCTCTTCAACATCTTCATCCTTCTCTTCCTCTTCATCCTTCTCTTCTTCTTCTTCCTTCTCTTCTTCCTCTTCATGATGTTCTGCTTCTTCAATAATTTCTTCCTCACCAGTCAGAATGTTGACTGCAACCTTTTCACTTGTGACATGCCCTTCCACATGCCCATCTTCATAATTTGAATGTTCATCTCTTGATTTTGACTGACCCACCTGCTTCTCTAGTACCTCAGTCTCTTCTACAGCTTCAGTTTGAATGGCAACAACGTCCTGCTCAACAGATTCCTCATTCTCTTTGACATTCTCAGCTTCTTTTGGCTCGTTAGGAACATCATCAGAAGACTTGTCAGCAATCTCTTCACAACCCTCCATGTCTTGTACTGGTTCTGTTAGAGCATCAATAGAAACTTGTTCTTTGTCTCCTAGAGTCTCAGTTTGATCCGTTTCTTCGGTATTCATTCCACTTTCTTGTTGGTCTTCTGCTTCAAGAACTGGCATTTCTGTGTTGACTGATTGGTTTTCCAGCATATCCTCAGTCTCCTGTTGTTTTTCAGATTGCATGCTGGACTTCAATTGACTTAAAGGAACATCTTCCTGTTCACTGTCATCATTAACTTCTGCAGATTTCTGGGACATTTTAGATGGTGAATCCTGAGTTGCCAATTGCTCCTGTTCCTGTTCTTCAGCCATTTCAATTTCTGACACCATGTCGATGACTGGTTCTTGAATAGTATATTTTCTTAACCGAGGTCCTCCACTCCTCCTCACCTTTGCAGAATCCGTTCTTTCCATTGTGATTTGAGTGTCATAGGAGATCAAGTTAGCCGGTCGGCCTGGTTTCCTTATTCCAGTACTATCATGAAGAGGTGAGGCTAACTGTCGCTTTGTTCTTCTTACAACCTTTGCACATGTGTTGTCGTCATCTACTTGTTTAACAGGAGATTTGGGTTTCCTTGACTTTTGGCTGGTGCCAGTGTAAGTAAAGAGAGTGGTATGGAGCTTGGTAATCTCGGTCTGCCTAAGAGCGTCCGTCGACAGTTGGATCACAGTGTCAGAGTCACTCAACTGCCCGTCGTCCTTCTCATGATCAGACACAATATCCGGAGGAGCTTCTTCTGTATGCTCAGAAACGCTGCCTTCAATTTGTTCAATCCTCGTAAGTTTGGGTGGTGACGGCTCACGAGCTGCACCGTCTTGAGGGTCTTCAACAAAAAAGTCTGATTCATAGCTCCTCTTTCTTTCAGGCTCTTTCTTGCTGTAAGTCTTTATCACAGGGGCAGAATGTAACATACTCTTGGACACAATCATGCCATTTACAATTGTCTTTTCGGCACCAATTATCGGAGGTTCTTTGGTTTTTGGCGCCTGTATAGGTGCTCTATGCATCCTGGGAATGCGACTATGGATTCCGTCTTTGTATAAAGTAGGTGGTTTTCGGGTTGATATTGGAGTTGAAGTTTGGACTTCCTTTGATGCTGGAGGTGGAACGTAGGGGGATTCTGTTGTCAAAGTTTTTGACCAGGAAACAGATTTTCGCAACTTCTTCCTTGGTGTTGCAGAATCCTTATCATTACTTGTTTTGGATGCTTCTTCGCTCTCTGGGGTTTTCAAAGCTGGTCTTTTACCTTTCATTATTGTCTTTGGAGTGTTAGCAGGGGATTCTTCTCCAGCTTTTTCTGATACAGGTGTAGTTTTCTTCATTATTGTCTTTGGTGTTTTTCTTTTTGGAGTAGCTTTATCGTTTTTCTCTTCAGGCGATTGCAAAGCAGTCTTCTTTTTAAGATTGATTATTGTTTTCGGAATAGGTGGAGTTTCAATTTCTTTTTCCTTAACCTTCTTTTGACTTCTTCCACCTCTTCTTGTTGTGGATGTTGCCACAGAAGACATCTTGGCAGACTTTGAGGGCTTGGCATAAGTTTTGGAGCTCGATTCAGATTTCTTGACTTTGCAAACCTCTGGACTAGACTCAACCTTCTCTGGATTATCTACGGAAGCGTCCATAGTAGTGTCCATAGAAGTTTCCATGGTTGTGTCCACAGAAGTTTCAATAGAAGTGTCCATAGATTCTTCCTTTTGATGCTCTGCTTCAGTGTCTTGTTCAGATGTCTTACTTGCAACATCGGGAGTATTTTCCTTCTCGTCATTTGACTGGACTGGAGTTGTTTTCAAAACAGTGACTTTGTCATCAGAATGCTCGAGCACATTGACATCTTCTGAGTTCACCACACCTTGGGCCTGTTTCGCACTCTGCTCCTCCTTAACCTTGTTCACGAGTGTTTCAGCCTTTGTAGATCCAATGGAAGTACTGCAACTTCCTGTGCTCAAATGAATAACGGTCCCAGACTTATCCTTGTCCCGCGATGGAACAACGATCACCTTTGCTTGTTGGGATTGTAAACGTTTGAAGTCATCAAGTGAAATGTGCACAACTTTTGGAGATATATTTGCAGCGGCGGTTTTATCTGTTTGATGCTTTTGGGGACTAGCATGCTTTGCAGTTTTCTGGATAAGTCCCGAATAAAGGCGAGACACTTCCGACCTCCTCACAACAGAAATGAAGTCATTCACAGGCTCGGCTTTGGGCTCGCCAAGTTTCAGCTTAGCTTTCTGAGCTTCTCTCTCTTTGATCCGTTTATGCATTGGAAGCGAAGCCAACTCAGGGTCCTCGTCATCCTGCTTTTGTCCATTATATCTGGAAGTCACACTCACAGTCTTGGACAACAACTGCACTTTGTTCTTGTTTTTCTGAACAATAATGCCTTTGACAGGGTCATCAACCGAGCTTGTCCGGCCTGGATGTTTTGGGATCGTTATTGTGTTGGTCTGAACCATCAGTGATCTCTGTGCTTTGTCTCCAGACTGACCGATCTCCTCCGCTGCTTCTTTCCGCTTTGCTGCCTGTAATGCTTGAAGGAAACGAGCTTGTCCCTCGGCTGTGCGCATGTCGTCACCGCGAGACTTCAGTGCTGGGTAGATGATTGTGTATTTGGACTTTCCAGATTCTGATTCCTCTCCATCTTCATCCTGTAAAATATAAAGAAATTTGAAATATTTGCTTTCTTTAATGTGAGCTGATTTGAGCCACTTTATTTTATTTATTTCATTGCAAGGTGAAGCTGGTATTATTGCAGAGACAGATAATTTGATCAGTAGCCAAAACATACTAACTGCACTATCCCAAAGCCTAATTTTGAAAATAGCTTATAAAATTGAGATCCTCCAAATGATTAAACAATTAGTTCCTATACATTTTCTAAATTCAATGAAAGTATAACATATACAACAATACACAATATAACAAGATTCAAATTCCAAAACTCATATAATCAGTCATACACATACAGGGAGGAATCTACAGGTTCTAAAAAGAGTTATCTCCCTTCTCACCTGGTCCATAAGTACAGCATGTATGTTTTCCCTGGCGCTGTATGCAGTTTGACGTTTAGGACGAGGTCTGCCAGGAGAAAGAGCAAGATCCTCTGGGATAAAGTCCTCATCGACATCATAACGAACGACACGTTTCGGCAGAAGCCGTTTCAACCTAAACCTCACTATCTTCTCTAGAGTCCTTGCCATGTACGTGAAATCTGAAGAAAACAATTGATTCAACCTGATTATTTGGAATTGTTAGTTAATTTTCGTTGCAAAATCTTGAGATTATTAAAAATTTCATTCAGACCTCCAGATCAGCAGCATATTTGCATATGATAGGCGAAAGAAAAATCCCAATATGTAAGAAATTTAAATGTCTGTGTATAAAAAATTTCAGGACATTTAAACTACATCAAAATAACAATGTATATATAACACTTACATTAAAATCATGATGTGTATCTGATCAATTCAGCCAATCAAAATATACTTCGGTAGGATTAAGAATGAATAGATCAACTGATAATACTTGTTTACATTGTAAATATCCACTGGATAGAATGCCATGTTGTGAACAAAGTGGAGTCTTTTACTACTCTGAATATCAAACTTTTATGAATTTATCACAGATTTACAGCTGGCCTGTAATCCTCAGCTGAAATTTGAAACACCCACTAAATTTGTAAAACTTTGTATCATACCCACATTGGCAAATGCTTATCAGGAGTTCTGTATCATCAAACACTTGTTCAATGTAAAGTATAATTTTGTTCATCCTTTTCCTCCCTCAATTTTGCTTAATCTTAATCAAAGAGTTAATCTCATTTAGAATACTCTTGGTTAATTATGTATAGGCCACTAAGTCAGGGCTCGACAAAGTACAGTGGTCAGTTGGCCAAAAACCAGTGACAATTTTTATTTGGCCAGTAGTTTGTATTTTCTATTGGCCAAATTGGCCATTAACATTGTCAGGCATCAGACAAAATTACTTATATAAATTGATTGTAAAATAAAGAGGTAAATTGTTTTTAATAAAATGTATAAGGCGTTTTAAACTTTTCTTTATGATTTATCATTTGACCACAAAGATTATCTTTCGGCCAGTAAATAGTTATAAGCACTGGCCAATGTGACCAGTAGGTAAATTTTTTCGAGCCCTGTTAGTTGAATCAAAACAGAACGTACCACTATTTTCTCCATTGTACTTCTCACAGTTATCAAAGAGCAGCTGAAAATCATCCCCAAACTCCTGAGGATTCGTGTACTCTCTCTCATCAAGTTTTTTCTCGATAGTTGTCAGATCCATGGGGGTCTGAAAGACAAGGGAACAGTATTAGCAATTCAAAGTATAATAATGACAACTCAATCTTTAAATTATTAAATAAAACATTGTACAAATCTTTAACAACACACTGTAATTTTTATACCGATTTTTATCAAATTTCAACTGAAAACATGTTTTTAACTTTACAAAACAGACACTGATTCAAGTATTGAAAGAACAAACCGTGATATATTTGAAGTAATCCGGAGCAAACTCCTCCTTGACAGGTTCCCAAAACGGCCAAGAATCTTCGTGGGCCTTGATTGTATAGAGTACTGAAACAGGGCAAGATGTCTGATTTTATCAACAAAAACATGGATTTGAGATATGGTCACTTGCCTCTGGTCAAGACACCAAGAAAGTTAGGTGAAAATGTGATACAAACAGTAAAGCATGAAAAACTCAAAACGTCTATCTTTCTTCTGAGTAAATCTGCTACCTTTATCAACCCTGTAAATTGGTCATTTATAGAAGTTAGGGGCTATAACTCAGGATAAATTTGTTGCATAATCAGATTTTATACAATTCAATGGAAGTAGTGAGCAAGTAAAACGTTATGAAAATGTCACATTCTTCTATCTATCACTGTTAAATGATATGTAAGCAAAATGGAACAAAATATACCCTTACCCAAATTTCTCTATAATCAAAACATATTTTCTCTGAGCATTATTAATTATTACCTAATAACGTGATGTCCAACTTGGTAATTATTTCAACGTTTAGGGGTTATCTTATCGATATTTTCATCACAAATGTCAACAGAATCTACTCACTTTTTCTCATTGATGAATAATGCTCTTCCTTTTCTGAACCCATTCTAAAATAGAAATGAATGTTTGTGAATTAAAAAGAATTTCACAGAAAAAAGATCATAAAAAATAGAGCCATGGGCTCTGTAGCTCATCAGAATTTCATTGATTTATTATCTTCGGGTTGAATATCTAAGTTATCTCAAGTAATACATTGTTAACAAGCAAAATAATATGGGTTTTAGATCATGACCCCTGTGACCCACATTTGGAGTCAAAGGGTCACCAATCCTGCAATCAAGAATCACCTTTGACCAAAGTATCTCTACACAACATTTCACCTTTCTAGAGCTTTACATATAAACTGGAGAAGAAGATGAAAATAGGTTTTTTGGTCATGACCCGTGACCTAGATTGGGATCACAGGGTCACAAAATCTACAATTTAGAATCCCCATTGGCCAAGGAGTCTGCACACAACTTTTCAGCTCTCTAGACCTTTTGTTACTGGAGAAGAAGATGAAAATAGGTTAAGATGTGACCCCTGTGACCCCATTTGGGGTCATGGGGTCACAAAATCTACAATTTAGAATCCCCATTAGCCAAGGAGTCTGCACACAACTTTTCAGCTCTCTAGACCTTATGGAACTGGAGAAGAAGATGAAAATAGGTTTTTAAGGATGTGACCCCTGTGACCCCATTTGGGGTCGTGGGGTCACGAAATTTACAATTTAGAATCCCCATTGGCCAAGGAGTCTGCACATAAAATTTCAGCTCTGTGGAGTTATTGGTTCTGGAGAAGAAGTCGAAAAAGCGAAAAGTTTACGGACGGATGGACGCCATGCCATGCCATGCGCCCATCGGGCCTTTCAGGCCTGATGAGCTAAAAAACCATCTTTTTTTAATAATAAAAACAATTTAACTTTGTCACTGATGTATAGAGAATGCTTCTGCATATTGAAGAATTCAAGATAACATCAGTACAACGAATGTAATAAATAGTACTCAACAGAGGAATTCAGATGATTTGAATTGGATACTCAGTCGGATATTTTGGACTCAAAGAAACCTTGATGTCAAGTTCTAAAAGTATAGGAGAATGTCAGATAAGGAAATAATTATTGTTGTTCATGTTCATAAGTATATTACTTGTCTTCGTCTTCCTCATCTTTCTGCTGGTTAGCATCCAGATTCTGCAGTTCAGGGGGAAGTTCAATACCCTCCGCGATTAGGCGTTCTCTCTCTGCAAGGAGACGAACTTTCTCCTCACGCTGAGCAGCCCGCTTTGCCCGTCCTGTAGGTAAACAAAGAAGACATTAATGAAGCACGGAGTACATTAAGTTAAAATAAAATCTTTGAATTGGGTACATGTTTATTCTGCTAATGAAAGGTTTTTTAATTGTAATACTCATAAAAAAAATTAAATTTCGACAATGTGGTAATGGTGAATTAAAGTATGTTTCCCAATACAATCAAACCTTGGCTTAGATACAGAGAAGAGAGAAGAAGAGAGAAGAGACAACAAGTGAAGAAGCGAGTATAACTCACATACCCCCGCTTCTCCTTTACTTCAACAAATTTCATTATCAGCAAAAGACACATCTATAGGTCTATGTTCAATAATAAATTTGAAAATCAATTAAGTTCTAACTCTCAAAAGCACAACTAGGGATCATAGTTGACATGCGCATGAAATTTGATGAAGCTACGAGGGGCGTTCAATAAGTGTTGCAAGCGGGGCATTGGTGTTTACATAAACAGTGTCAGCTTATAGCAGGTGTTACTATAGTCAAAACATAACATTGACACATGTCAATACAATTTCTAGACATAACAATTATTTAGATATAATAGCTGCGCTGACCTAGGGGTCTCCATAATCATGGATTCTCTCAAACATGAACAACGCGCTGTGATCAAGTTCCTTACTAAAGAGGGATGCAAAGCTACAGAAATACATAATCGTATGTGTAATGTGATGGGTAAGGATGCTCCTAACTTTTCAACAGTTTGTCGCTGGTCTCTTCAGTTCAAGTGGGGCAGGGAGTCCTTAGACGATGACCCACGGTCAGGCAGGCCATCTGAAGTCACCCGACCGGAGGTTATTGCCGCTATCGAAAGACGAATTTTAGCTGACCGCCGTGTTAAAGTTTCTGAACTGTCTTTGGAATTCCAGATATCAGTTGGAAGTGTTGAAAAAATAATTCATGACCATCTTGGTATGTCCAAGGTATCTGCAAGATGGGTACCCAGAAACCTCACAGCACAAGATCGCCAGAAAAGAACCGAAAGTTGCATGGAGCTCCTGGATCGGTTTAATGCGGATGAAGCCAGGTTTTTGTCTCGTCTGGTGACAGGTGACGAAACCTGGATCCACCACTGGGACCCGAAACTAAACTGGAATCCAAGCAATGGAAGCACCCGAGTTCACCGCCTCCCCTGAAGTTTCGCACTCAACCATCAGCTGGCATGGTTATTGCGACAATCTTTTGGGATGCAAAAGGCATATTATTAATTGATTACTTGCCAACCAAAACTACAATGAATGGTCAATATTATGCCAACCTAATGCAAGAATTGCGAAAGACAATTCGACAGAAACGCCGTGGAATGTTGACACGTGGTGTTCTGATTTTGCATGACAACGCTCCAGTCCACAAGTCAAGAGTTGCACAGGCCGCTATACGTGATTGTGGATTCGAACAGCTTAACAACCCACCCTACAGCCCAGACCTAGCCCCCAGTGACTACTTCCTGTTCAGAAACCTGAAATCCGCCCTACGTGGAAGGCATTTCCGGGATGACGAAGACGTCAAAGCTGCCACAGAGGCGTGGTTAGGGGGGGGGGCAAACGGATGACTTCTACAAAAGCGGCATCAAAAGTCTTAAAGAGAAATGGAATAAGTGTATTGAGGTGAAGGGTAACTATATTGAAAAATAAAAGTAAAAAATTGACTACGCGAGTTGGTTTTATATTGAAGTTGCAACACTTATTGAACGCCCCTCGTAGCATGAATAGTGTTGGACAAAGGGTCCGCACAAAATGATTTCCTCATAGTCACTTTTTAGTCACATTTCCATGGAAACCGCAAAAATCAAAATTCAGAAATAGTTCTAAGCCTCAAAAGGCACAACTAGGGATCATGGTTGACATTTGTATAAAGTTTGGTGAAGCTAGCATGCATAGTTTTGGAGATCTGCTCCTCACAAAATGACTTCCTCAAAGAGTCGCTTTTGAGTCACGTTTCAATGGAAACCGAAAAAAATGAAATTCAGAAATAGTTCTAACCCTCAAAGGGCACAACAAGGGATCATGGTTGACATGTGTATGAAGTTTGGTGATGCTAGCATGTATAGTTTGGGAGATCTGCTCCGCACAAAGTTTTGGGACGGACGGACAGACGGACGGAAAGAATGAACGCTATATACGGTATAATTATGCAAGATACATATCGCAAGAGGTGACATTGTCACAAGCACAGAAACTTACTTTCAACAGCTCGCTCTCTCTCCTCTCGCATGCGTTCTCTCTGCTTCTCCCTCTCCTCCCGCTGCCGCTTCTGGATCTCCAACTTCTCCACCTCCAGGATCTTCCTCCTCTCCTCCTCCTCCTCCTGCCTCAACTTGTCCTCCACAGCCTGCTGGGCAGCAATCAGCTTCTCCTGAGAAGAGATGAACAAATAAATACATTAACAATTGATCCACATCAAGGATCCTCCTTCTGCCTCAACTTGTCCTCCACAGCCTGCTGGGCAGCAATCAGCTTCTCCTGAGAAGAGATGAACAAATAAATACATTAACAATTGATCCACATCAAGGATCCTCCTCCTGCCTCAACTTGTCCTCCACAGCCTGCTGGGCAGCAATCAGCTTCTCCTGAGAAGAGATGAACAAATAAATACATTAACAATTGATCCACATCAAGGATCCTCCTCCTGCCTCAACTTGTCCTCCACAGCCTGCTGGGCAGCAATCAGCTTCTCCTGAGAAGAGATGAACAAATAAATACATTAACAATTGATCCACACTCTTTGCCTCCTGATCTTTCTGCCTCAGCTTTTCCATGACTGTACACTGAGCATAGATAAGTAAACAAGTGAAGGGGTAAGCACACCTTGCATAACCTGCTTGGAAGAAAAAAGAAACTTTTCATCAAGTTGAGTGAAGCTAGCATGTGTAGTAGTGCCTGATATAAGCAAAATATCAAGTAGCCTCATCCACAAACTCATTCCTTGAAACCTTGATGCTTTCCCCACATGAAAACATCCTTACTTCTAGATCATGCCAGTCAGTCCCTCTTTATCCATCACATATCACATACAAGGTGGGATACTAGTTTTTCATCTCAACCATAATGTCACATCAAAAGAAAGTTATATGTTGCCCAAGAGCCTGAATTAGCAATGCTGAGATTTATGCCTTTTCCAATCATAGAAAGTCATTTTGTATGCAAATTCTTTGCTTTTAATTATACAGAGGATGCAATTTAGATTGAATGTGTCGATATATCAACACTTCTTGAGTGGGTTATGGTTTTACTAGTAGGTCTGTTGGTACATGATATGACCTTAGTGGAAGCCTCAGTAATTTTAACATACATTTCCTTAAGACGCATTTATAGCGAGAATTCATCAGTGGAGTATCAAATGACCCTCACCTCTTCTTCTCTCTGTTTTTGTTTTTCCTCCAGTCTGCCTGACGTCCTTCTGGGTGCGTTCTCCAGGGCACGTCTCTTCATGTCACGTTCCTGTAATTATACAAGTTGTCATTCCTTAGATCAACAGTTTGCTAAAGTATGTCATATGAATTGTTAATAAAATTTAACTTTCTAATGCTTGTTTGTGTCTACCTAAATCTTGGTTATACCGGATTGTTTCCTTTGTTATAAAAACATTTGGTCCTGCAACTCAGTGACTACAAAAGGGTTTGACAGTAAATCATTCAGAAGGTAACAGGAAAGTCACTGTACTGAACATTTAACTTTTCTTACATTTCAAAAGATTTTTCAAAATGTGCTCACAGCCATTGGCTCTGTAGCTCATCAGGCATTGCATTATTCATTATTTCTAATGTAAAGTCTTATATCAAACAATAATTCATTGCCAATAAGGCCTCTAGTCTAGTGTAGTTTACTCAGTCAGCGAATTTACAATCCATATTGGTATGTCTATTCAAAGTTACTTAATCCTAGATCTATACGTTCTAAGGGAAAAATAAAAGAAAGATCCCCTCCCCACTTAGTTTGACATGAACCCTTAACCCTTAACTTGCGAATCCCGGAATTATCCGGGCGGGCTATAAGCGATTCCGAGGTGTCTGTATACGGATCCCGGATCGCTTACTTAGAAGAATTCACGGCTGTCAAAGTTTTTTTCTATCCCCCATACCAGGTCCCGAGTCGATTGTTTCCGCGACTCGCTGCATGAGAATGGCTGTATTTATGCCTCGCAGCCCGCAATGAGAATAAAGCTTTGTTCAGTGTCTGGTCAGAACGTCCAGCAAAATTCACACCAATTTGCGTGTGCATTGTTGACCAGTAACGCATCGATAATTAGCTTTACAAAAGGCCAATTATGTCGGGCTTAGCCCCCGAAGCATTAATTCGCTTAAGGCTATTTTCACCCACGTGTTTGTATTGCCTCGGGTTTGCCTCGCCCGAGACTGCTATCTGCCTCGCATCTCGCGAGACGGGGAAAAAAATCGCTAACTCGCCTTACTCCCGCACTTCATATCATGTGAGCGAATTGTTTGTTTTAAAAAAAAAATACGGCAAAATAAAGGGGAAACAATGGACTACATTCCCATATAAAATTAGCAAATGTCAAAAAAATAATAAAGACACAGCAAGTGCCGTGGAAAAGGGCACGTTTACACCGACAATCCCTTTAACAATCGGCGATTTTCACAACTTGTTACACATTTATCACGGCTAAAATACTGAATGCATTTTCATGATTTTTATATCACAATAAACCAAAAAGAATAATCTTTTATTCTATATAAAATGCGCATAATTATTTCACAGAAATAAAGATACAATTTTACCTTTCTGAGAGGCATGTGAAACCAAACGGCACACAAACTAATCAACATATTTTCATCAGTTATGGTTCGAGGTTAGCTTTTATTTGAAAGGTAAAACAACATAACCATATTAGGGTTGACATGTGCTTATTTGTCAACTGGTTCGAGATTATGATTTCTTGGAAAAGTGCGATGAACGACCGTTCGCAATGCCGCATACATGTTGCAGGGATAAACCCAGGAATGTTTTTGGGTGGGCCAATGCCCCACCTGGGTAAATTTGGGTGGGCCCATATATTTGGTTGGGGGTCCAGGGGGCCCCACCAGGTTTAATTTAGGTGGGCCATTTTTTCCTGTGTTTGAAATTTAAAGATTAATGTATTTAAAAATATTTATGTGAATTAAAAATGAATTGAGTTGTGTTCATGCTGTATTATTGTTTTAATTTTCAGCCAGATTGAAAAATTACTGTACATAAGTCAGTTGGCCAAATAGCAGTGAAATTCTGATCTTATTTGTCCAGTAGTTTTAATTTTATACTAGCACTTGGCCGGTTCAATTTTCTAATCTGTCATCATGATCATACATGCACATGGTTACTGAGCTGATATATATTAACATAATAATATATCCAATTTAAATAATATGCTGATATACCCAAACTTTAGATAATCCTCTTCATCGTGATTTAGATGAAAAATAAAAATGACAAATGGAATATATTTATGTTCTCAAAACAATATCCTATGTGATGCCCAATGCACACTGGTACATGTTAGCATTGCATGATATCAGACTTTGAAACACATATATAATAAGTTACTTTGACAGCTTCAAGTTCGGTTTTTAAATTATGTTATTGAGAAGAATTATGATTACACTATATATAAGTAATATAACCAATGAGGATAAACTAACAAATGATATAACTTTACATTTCATAAAATGGTATGTGAAGCCATTTCGAAAACATTGTCGGCAAACACGACAATCTGTCAGGTGTCTTGTATCACCAGTCACCACTTCCTATTTTCACTTTCATGAAATCAAAACGAATATGAGTCTTCAAAAATAATTAATTTGACAACCAATCTACACAATATAAATATGCTATACCTCATTATCTCGATGAAAATCACATCGCAATATACGATGCCAGATTTGATCTATGACCCTGAACCGTAACTGGTTACAGAATAAAGACAGCTCATTGGCTGAGCCAGTTACTTTTCCAAGAATTTTGCGGGATTTTTCACCTTTGACCTGTCACTGTGAATGGATTTAGACACATTTGATTGGTTGTCACATTTTGACCCCAATACGGGATGAAGAAATGTTTATAATGCTGTGTCTTTGCGTGACACGATGTCAAAAATGGAACAGCAAATGCTAAAATTTGCGATGATAAGCTGTCATCCTTGAAAATCAGACATGTTGACAGAATGGGTAAAGGGATACTAGTAATTAACAGATCATTGAGACAGCACATGGCACGATATTTTCATTGTATAAACCAATGTCGGCAATGACAATTACACTGCAATAATATAAACAAAAGTAGGTTACGGTCATCCTTACAAATAAAAATTATCAATTATCATTCTGAATATTATTTAAGGACTATTAAAATTCTATGCACAGATTTTTAACATATATAACAGTTACGATGCCTCTGAAATTTGCTGGGAAAACTTTATTCTGGTCGTATGACCAAACTAAAAATAAACTCGTAATTCCCGAAAGTCGAAATGTCGTACATATTTTTAGAAACACTTGTTTTCATTGGCTGAATTTATTACAACAACCAATCAGGGATGTTCATGCATGTGTATCAAACTGGTTCAGATTATCGTCTTTGTGAGTTTGAAGTAAACAATGACAATAATTATGGTTTGCCGGTTGATGTATTTTACTTTAATTTTAATCCATAGGCCGCACTAGTATTTTTTTAATGCGGTAGTTTCAAATAGTATGCGTTAAAAGGCCGCATCCAACTCTTCTGTCTGCGGGAATTTGTATTTTGATGCGGAAATGCCGCAGAAACGCATCCTAGGTTTATCCCTGATGTTGTAAGTATTTACGATTTTATTGGTGGAAATAAAGACAAACTTTACATAGCTATAGAATTATAACCAAAGGTCGCATTCTAATAATTTTTATATCATTGTGAAGCTAGACATCTTGTCTTCAATTCCGTATATAAATGGAATTTTTTTCGTTTCGTATTTATGATGTTACAAGGCCCAAATTAAAGACAATCTTTTGAAAGTAATAGAATAAAAACGAAAAAACATAGAAAATTCATTCAAAGTTTCGGGTGTGAATTAGCCATTTGTGTACGGGTGTCGCTACTTGAATTTGTATTGAACGCCCGTATATAGTCCTTATTCGCCATGTAGATGCGGTATATTTTGTAAAAACGGTACCGGAATCGCCGCCTGGAAATTCCGCCAGCAGAGCTAGTTAGTGCCAAAGCCCAAACTACTGCTGCGAGCTGCGAGCCTGTAAATTCCGCCACAGGGGCTAAAAATGGTAAAATATATATACGCAACGTAAGGGTTACCTTGTGGGTCCAGATTTAGTCGGGGATAGAAACAGTGAATTCATATGTCCTTGCAGACATGCCCCGGAAGCGGACCTTAGTATTTTTCTCAGCTGACCATTACTGTTGAGTTACTTCTGGTCAGTTAGAAGTACATGATTTACATAGGAAAATCGGCCGGTGGTACCAGTAAGTGCCTACAGAAATACTCGGCGGCAAACTTAAGGGTTTATATAAGTAGGTTGATAAAGCAGGTGAAGGGTTACGGATGCAACTTTTTTGTTCACCAAAAGTTCAACACTAGTCACTTTGACAATAGCATAAAGACCAAAGTGCATTGAAGACACAAATAAATCAGCGGGAACACACCCATACTTAACACAGCCAATTACAGAGGTGAAACAAGATTCATATCCCAACAGGCAGTAATGGAAGTCATTGAACAACTGAACAGAGAGCTGCAGTTGAAATGAAATATAGAAACTGATACAATGATTCTCAAGATCCTCCTCAGCACAAGATCAAGGATTGTCCTGTCCAGGTATGTCAATGAAGATCTCCAGACAAGGACTATCAAATTCAAGCTGGTTCAAAATGGATATGGGCGTCAGACAGGGAGATGCTATCCATCCTATTAGCTTTAAAGGAGATGCTGAGAAAAAGTAACTCATGGATTAAGGGTAATTTTCTTGAGGAAATGAGGTCTGTGATATCTATTGTTTGGTATAATAGTTTCTCAGGCAATATTTCAACTTCAAACTAATTCAAGGAAGTGATTGTTGAGCTTGGGAACAAACAATACCTGAACATATACAGATACGCTTGATTTAAGCTTTGATAGTTTTACAAAAGACAAAAAATAAATGTCCCAGAATTTAAATTCTGGTTTACAATTGAGAACAAATTTTAGGAAAAAAACACTTAAATGAGAAAGAAATCACTTGTGAAATGTGTCACAAGAAGTTTACAATTGTTTCAAAATTGTATATATCTGTAATATCTGTTGTAAGTTACAACCCACAAATATTAGCATTTGGAATAATTTGAAGCATGATTTATCTATTAAAATAATGTGGGTAATGTCGGAAAAAAACTAGCACCCAAAAACTTGTCAACATTCAATTAGCCCATCACTGTTGACACTTCCTAATTCCCAAGTTATCAGTTTAGAAACATGACGCTTGTTCAAAATGATTTTCCAACGTTGAAATAGATTGTCATTACAGGATCTTAAAAGTTCCTGGATCATTGTTGAGAGGCAATATTTGCCATCTCAGCTCAGTAATTACTGTTACACTATAGACCAAAGTTAAGGCTAACAAAGCCTCCTCTTCACCCTTCCTTACACCTGTTAGAGGGGGGACAAAAGCTTCTTGGGGTAACAAGATCCCTAATCACCTTACTGAAGCCCAATAATAGACAGCATCTATCTTTTCATAAAAGCCCAATTTCTGTCTTCAGGGGACAGGTTCTCACCTTGCAACATCAAGTCATTGTGTCAATGCAAGCAAGTCAAGTGTCAAATTTTAATCAGGTGTTGCCAGCCTGAACCTGGCTTGGTTTTATGTGGGTTGTCCAACTTCATGATGGATAGTTAACCCTGTACAGTCATACAGGCCCAACTGTGTCCCTAATTTCCATTTTTCAGAACTGTTCTTCATCTTGCAACATCATGTCTGTCAGCAAGTGAAAAATCAGGGTGGAATCTTTTGGAAATTTAGGATTTAAAAGGGCTAAGACTTGAATAGTTCTAAGCCTTGAATTTCCGTCTTAACTTAGAGCTAAGCAAAAAGTTTTCATCTTGTAAAATGTCAATGTGAGCAAGTTAAATAAGGACAACAGCATGGTGAGTGAATCTTTAAATGAGTTTACCCAATTATAGTTTAGACGAGTTTCAGCCTTTCATTTCTGTCTTTAGGAAATTGTCATCATTGCAAGGATCTTAGGCGTCAAGAGGGTTAACCCTCGTACAGCCACAGGTGCTTCAGGAGGCCATTCAGTCACCACCCAGGTTACATCAGCAGACTTTGTGGGTGTACGGGCTACTTGAACTATTATTGTCCTGTTAATCAGGTTGGGTGCCTGTAAACAAGGCTAATAGGGTGTTATGGGTCCTTTTGTCGCTTGAGTTGTCGAACTTGAGATGTCAGTTGCGATTCACTCCATCTAATTGATATTTCACCCCACTTTAATTACTGGTTCGTTGACTTCTTTCAATGCCTGGATGTCAACAAACTGATTTGATAGAGTCTTCTGTCTATTTCAGTTAGTTTAAATTACAATTTTATGGCTTCTTTAAACTTTTACAAATTGACAGTGGTCTTTACTCAGGCAGGTGCCATACTGATTTACCTTACTCAACTTCGATTTTAAGCAATCAAACACAATTCTCGTATTTCATGCAACTTAGACTAAGGCATCAATACAAATTTGTCAGACAGTTTAGCTCGATATTAAGTATAAAACAGAAATTTGTTATAAATCACAAACTAGCTTGTAATTCAGCACTGTACCTTTCTTTAAATTGAACAAATGTCCAAACTTATTTTTTACCTGGTGAATCTAACCATTCTTGTGTAGCAAATATTCAGGAATCAAATTTGTTAACAAATGGAATATGTCAATATCTAATGATAGGAATACTTGTAATATAACTGCATTAGCCAGTTTTATTTCAACGGGGGTTGAAGTACCTTTTCAATATCAGTAAGTCGTGGACTAAATATTTTTGTTCAACTTAGTCAGAGACTCAGGTCCAGAGGTCCTACCGCTTTTGTAGTTAATTAATTGAAAAAGAGTCAAGTCACTGACTTTTGGGTGATTTTATGGTCAGGTCAAAAGCAAAATTTGGTAAGTCAGTGACCTGGCACTTTTATTATTTTTATAATTAAATAGATCTCATTTGTGAGAAAAGGATTGTGCAAGTTTTAACTGCTTATTTGGAGGATTGATTGTGCATCAATAGAGAAAAGACCAGGGATTGTAACTCTTGCCCCTAGAATTTGCATCATCATTTACATTTTTCATATAAGAAAAGAAAAGCACATAAGAAGAAAAACAGTGGAAAGGGGTTAAAATGACCAATTTCCCACCGAGCTTACAATTATTCGGCCAGCTGAAGGGTGTCAGATTAATATATTCTTGGATCCATTTACCCTATAGGCAATTAACAAATAGGGGTACTGATTTTAATATTTTCTTTCACGTGTTTCAAGAAGGTTGGATGTCAACCACGTCAAAGCAAGCCATACCTCAATAGAGTGTGACATACAATTTAGGCGGGCATAGACCGTTGGAAATATATATGCTAATTAGATAGCCAAAGTGGCAAGTGTTTCCTCCATCTCCAGTCTTGGTGAACAATTCTCCCGAACAAGGGCTGTGGACAGGTAACAATACCCATTGTAGATCTAATGTTTCACCTGGACGTATACCTGCCAAGGTGTATTGTTGTACAGGTGTCAATCGTTACATACTGTCACAGGGAACAATGCAGTAAAACCTTGGTGAAACAAGAAAATGTCTTTTTTATTTTTCTCTCACCTCTGATTATAAACTGTTGTTGGACAGATCTTTTGCAAACTCTTTGTTTCAAACACACTCCCATGAAGCATGGGATAAAAATCTTAAGTAAATATGGCAACTTTGTTTTTATTGTTTTTCTTTTGATTTTCTGATTGATATACTTTAAACAAAATAATATTTTCCAAAACATTTATTTTAAATAATCTTGAGAAATTCCTCTTGAGGGTAGATAAAATTTGAGCACATTCTCCTTCTGTTTCAAAATCAACTGAATGGAAGAAATAAGACAATTATCACAAATCGTTTAAGTAACATATATTTATAAACAACATGGTTTACATCACCAAATTAAAATATACATTACGTATTAAAATTGAATACCATTTAAATACATCTTTTCTGAACGAACCACAATAATGTGGTATATATGGCATGGATAGTCTGTTTTCATGAATCAACAACTCCTCATTCAATTGTATGACAATTGAAAAGATTGATAAAACATTTAAATCAAACTGAGAATCAACATATGTGGGTGGGTGGTAGGCGGAAGAAGAGACAAAATCAAGGACCTGGGAACAGTTCAAGATGTCGAAACCAGCAGCCTGTATTCTTTACAGCATGTCAGGTCATCTACGTTAATTAGTTTTCTCCATTTTTATCTCCTCTATAATACATTTCAGTTAAAGGTTAGAGGGCATGAAATCGTCCTACAGGTACACCTGTGTTGATGGACAATGTGGTCAGTCCAGCCTGGTGAGTAACAAGAGCTATCAATGAGATGCACCCAAGTCTGGGTATAAATCCAACAATAGATGTCCCCACTGTGCCACCTCCAGACAAACATTCTCATAACCCTGGCCACCCTGTTCAGGGAGACTCGTCTGTACACAAATACAGAGAATCAAACTATTCAACTCTGGAAGATACAATATTTGTAAAATGATCAAAAAGGGTGCATCTTTCCAAGCTTTGAGAAGCATGGATTTTAAAAACACGGAAATCCAGTCCTGTTAAAAAGAGGTCTCCAAAATAGAAACCCTAATGGAGTAACACCGTAGCCCCTCACTCCCTTCCCACCATTGAATGGCGAGCGCATCAACAAGACAAAATTGGCCCTCATTGCATCAAGACCCAAATCAGAAAAACTATACCCCTCACTTAACTATCCCCAAACTCATAATCCAGCCGCCTGGTTTAGGTACATCTAACCCCAGAAGAAACCACAAACTCCCAAAATGAGAAGCACCAATTCTCCAACAAGACGAAGACCTCATGACAAATCCCCCACCCCTTCCCTCCCATAAACCATTATTGAATCATGGGCGAAGCCTGGGTGGGAGGGCAGCCTGACCCCTCATTATCTGTACAAGAAGAGGAGGGTGACTGGGACGAACCCTGTGACAGCTAGGCAGGACTGGAGGTGTAGTCCAGCCACAAATCCCCTGCCCTGGTTTCAGTTCATTACACCTCAATGCCTCCTTTCTTTGCACAGTAGCTAGCATTGTTTGTCAAGGCCAGGCCCGCCGCTGTTGGAATCCGATACACTGGAGTCGACTGGACAAAAAGCCTGTCATTAACATTCTCAGTACAGAGCTAGCGGCAGTTCTGCTAACAATCCTGAGCTGCCACTATTTATCAGCCAGCAACAGGTATAAAAGTTCAGTTCACACGGAGCTGGACACACAACAGTCCTCCAAGACTACACGTGGGGACTCGGTATCAGCTCCGTTCTTGTCATAGTCAGTGGATCGCTTTCTTTATAGTTGGACCGTCTTCACCAAGGATTTTATCAAAGTGGATTTAAGTGGAATATTTCTTCATGATTTATTTCATGAAATCTAATATGAACTTTCTGGAGTGATAAAATGAACATCATTTAATTCTTATATCTCCAAGTTAAAGGAAAGATGAGAGAGACTAAGGAATTCCATAAACATTTTGTTGCATTGACAATGTTGATGCTGATGCCACAAACTGAGAGTTCAACAATGACAAATGGAGGTTCTTGTGGAAACCACTTTTCAAACAAAATACAGAACTGTATGCGATCATTTCAACAACTGTATAATTCCCATCAGGAAGATCAGGAACAGGGAGACAAGCCTGATGATCTTCTGACGAAACACCTTTGTTTGTAAGTAATTCTATTGTAAATGTAAAACTGGAAACATATATTTTCATTTAATTCATAAAGATATAACCAAAGAATTATTTTTCTACTGCAAAAATCCCTCATACATATAGGGACTATAAATGGATGTTGTGTTGTAACCAAAACACATTGCCTGTAAGTAACAATATTGTTATGAAATATTTTATTAATGAAAAGGTGAAACTCTTTAAGTTACTTTATACAAATCAAACATGTCAAAAGATGCATAAATGTCTACATCAGTTAATATGATGATGAATTTTCAAACCGGATTTACAGGTATTTGTAATTTTCATGACATCAGTGCTAAATTAAAAGCACAACTTAAGATTCAAAACATGAGTGAAGTGATTGATCTTTTGAAGCATAACAGATCTCGGTTATTAAAACAATTATCGGTAATATATCAATTAGAAAAGGCACTACATTTTGCAACAACTTGTTATTTACAAATTAGTCTTTTCGAAATAACTAAAGTTATTTATTTCCATATCAAGAACAGTTGAGTTATGGTTTTGACATATCATTTCACGGATCAGTGCTTTTGGACATATTTAACATGACTGAAGCAGGGATTGTAACTCTTGCACATAATATTTTGCATCAACATCACTTATTTGTTCATGATCATTTCATTGATCAGTGCATCACAACTAAACATTTTTCAACATGACTGCAGCAAGGTGATTGTTTCTGCCCTTTTCTTTTCTTCACAAATTACAAACTACTGTTAAGTCTCTAAAATCAACTAATTCAAGACCCAGCATTTACTACCCAGCTTACACACCCATTTACCATGTTTACCACTGGGCAAAAGAGTATGCGTTGGGCAAAAGAAATTGATTTTTTGGTCTGGAAAATGTTTACTTTTGTTTGTTATGAACAACTGCAAAGCTTTGTTAAGGCCTGAAGAATTAACTCAGGAAGTCAAATATGTTATGGTTTGAACGTCAAGACTGCAATCAAACTGTCAAACTTAACATGAAGCATGCAACAAAACCACAATTGGCGACAACTGTCAAGAGATATTTTCAATGAAAATTATTGCATCAAAAATACTTTAACAAATAAAAATCTTTAATTCTTGAAAATTTTCCCAATTTCTCTTTAACATCATGTTAATTTTCAATAAAACAGAAACAGAACAAACATAACAGAAAGGGAAATTAGGAAAAAATGGAGGACTGTAAATTTAAAGTTGTTTCAGATTCAAGTACAGAATATTCACAGAAGTCAAAAGAACTTTCTCTGAATATATTTTTTTTATCAAGAAATACATTGGTGAATTAACATGACTAAAACATTAATTCTTTGAAACCTCCTAGTTATTACTTCTTCCTCATATTGGTATAAATATTACAGATTTAGGATTTATTTTCAAAACTCCTTTATTTGCTCTGTTTCTTATCAAACACTTGAGACTTAATGTGTTTGGTAGCCTAAGGAATCAAAATTTAATAAACATTTTTATTTCTTCCAGCGAGTACGAGAAAACGCTGCTATGTTTACACGTGGCCTTGTCAAGTTGTGCCACAGTGAAAAACACCCAACGTGTGCAGCGCAAACTTAGTTCCGAGTGGGTCATGCATGTCAATCAACTTTGTCACATCCAATCAAGAAGCGATGATGATGAAACGGATCAATCGGAAGAAAAGGATTACCTTGACAACAGAACCGACGAATCAGAAGCAGGGGAAACAAATGTTAAGAAAAGTGACACTCGTAAATTTGACAAGAAATTATTTACAGGTGAAAAGTTTGTTCATAAAACTGGTGAGAAGATGTGGAGAAGAGTAATTAAAGTGAGAAAATATAAACATTCCATGGTGGTTTCGGACACTCAGAATGACACCACCAAATATAAAATCTACTCCATTATGAGAGACTATTCGTCCTCTGGGACTCAAAACTCTTTGTGTAGTTTACTTGTTATTGTTGCAATGTTTTTCCAACATTTTCTGTCCAATATTTCATGATTCACATCGTTTATATTCACTCTGTTGATTTGTAATGTTTTTATATTATTGAGATGAAATAAATATGAAGGTATCGTTATTTATTTACTTATGATTTATCATAATCCTATATTTGAAGCATCTGAATATCTATATAATTGAATATAATATTGTATTAGATATGTTCACACCTTTGGCAGGCTTCTTCAAATCTAATAACAAATAACACAAATTGTATGAAGCACACCTAAAATATCACATACGAGGAAACAGTATTCTTGAAAGAAAGTTACTTTACTTTAATTTAATCTATCAAAACATGTCTCATCTAAATTTCCAGCATATTTTTGTGATGGTTAAACAGAACTGAGGGTTTGGAGTCTCGGGTATTCAAAATATTCCATAGTACTGCTGCAAGCATTTAAATACACTAAATGAACCCCCCTCCTAAAAATATCCCCATAGGACATACACACGTAACCTTTTTTTCAAATCATCATCTTGATTATTCTTCAAAGAGATAAACTCTCATTGAAGTATTAGATGTGTCATTAAGTGTGCATAAAAGAGTGAGTGAGTTTTTGTTTAACACCAATTGGGCAATATTGCAGCCATTAGCGGCACTTACTTAAAAGAAAAGATATGTTTGGAGAGATGATTATGAGAGAAATCAACACCAGAATGAAAATAATATTTCTCATATAATAGCATTCTGCACATAAAACTACTATGAAACAGGGAAAATATTTTTTAGACTTGAAAACTTTCTTTGACAAATGAAATTAATGAAAGAGATCAGAGAGTTAATTAATTTCAACTATCAACATCAAATCTTTAATATATATATATATATATTATATTGAGAAAAGGGACCTATTCACCGAATAGGGCACATATGTAGGGATAAAATGTACCCAAGTACAAGTACTTTTACTTTAACCATACAAGTTCAAACCGACAATTTGCACAGCTGGCACTAAGTAGAAATATGTTAAAAAGTAATAAATAAAAATAAATGATTGAAAAAATAAAATAGCAACATTACAACTGTCTGAAAATTTATCTTTACACTATTATGATAACTATCTTACGATGGGCAAATAGCACTAATATTCACTAGGGCTGTGTATTGCCTCAATTTTTTTATTGCGATATGTATTGCTGAACTGTAATGTATTGCAATACGTACCACAATATATTGCAAGATCCTCTGACAATGAGATATTTCTCTAAAAAACATTTTAACTTTTGCAAATGATATTGCAACATTGATAAATAACTCTACATTCAACTTTTATACTTCTTTTTGCAGTTTAAACAAGACACATTCGATTAAATTACTTTCAGATCATTTGTAATACAGTCCAACACACATTCTAGCACTTCAAAATAAATTTCTTAATACAAGTTAAGCCAGTAAATGTGCCTTTTACAAGATAAATGAATAAATTTGACTTAATATTTGTTGGTGCAATATATTGCGAATGAAAATCATATTGCACAACTCTGTATTGCAATATATTGGTATTGCAATAATATTGCACAGCCTTAATATTCACTGTGCATAGGTGATTTGATGGTTTCTTTGAATGTTAGGAATAATTGTCATAAAAACATCGGATTTATTTTACCTAATAAAGAAAATGTAATTCATTTATAATGAGATTATTCAACCATGTTCCCCTGCAGGCACAACGTAAGCAATCCCCCTATTGTTCGTGTCTCTAGCTAAACATGTGGTCAGCAGGTGTATTCTATTGACAGAGACAGACATTTTCTTGTTCTGTTTATACATTTCTTTTTGGTATTTATTTTATGTAAGATGAAAATGACAAGCATTTCACTCAAAATGCAAACAAGAAGACATAGTCATCATCAACCCCCGCCAGACACAAGAAATGAGAACAAAGGCAATAATTCAAGAAGAAATAATTGTGCGCTTCTCATTTTCTTTCCATTAAGGTATCCATATCCTCAAGCCACACAACTGATTTGATGTTAAACAATGTCTGAGAAAAGCTATATCCTTTGAAGATACTTGGAAAAGAGTCGAAAAAGTGGAACAAGGGGAATAACTCCGGAAAAAATAATCACATGCTTCTTTTTTTCGAACTCCATCAAGGTATTGATACCCTTAAACCACACACCAAATTTGGTTATCCTATCTTAAATAGTTTCTGAGAAAAGCTGTCCCCTTTGGAGATACCTTGAACAGAGTTCAAATATACTGAACAAGGGCAATAACTCCGCAAAAAATAATTGTGTGCTTCTCATTTTCGAACTCCATCAAGATACTTATGCCCTCAGGCCACAGACAAAATTGGGTAATCCTATCTTAAATAGTCTCTGAGAAAAGCTGTGCCCTTTAGAGATAGCATGAACAGGGTCCAAAAATATGGAACAAGGGCAATAACTACGGAAAAAATAATCACACGGTTCTTACTTTCGAACTCCATCAAGGTATTTATGTCCACAAGAAACACACCAAATTTGGAAACCCTATCTTACACAGTTTCTGAGAAAAGCTGTCTCCTTTGGCGATACCATGAACAGAGTCCAAAAATACGGAACAAGGGCAATAACTCCGGAAAAAATAATAACACGGTTCTTATTTTCGAACTCCATCAAGGAATTAATGCTCTCAAGCCACACACCCAAATTTGGTTGTCCTATCTTAAATAGTTTCTGAGAAAAGCTGTCCCCTGCACACACACACGGACGGACGGACGGAGCTCAAACCTATATCCCCCTTCCACTTCGTGGCCGGGGATAATAATAATTTGCATGTAAAAATATAATGGCAACTTTATAAATAACTTAATATGTACTTGTAATTTATCAACAATTTTGATACGAATCGAACAGGGCAGTGCAGTAAGAAAAACCGGCAGGGCACGACAGAAAAAAGGCAGGGCTCATGTTAAAAAAATGCCATGGGGAAACGCTTATATATTCATACAATCGTAAAAGGATAATAAATCAATGCTTATGTTAAGACTTAATTTAATTTGATATTTAATAAAATCAGCAAATTTGAAATGTGCAATATTTATTTGAGAACAGAGTGTTTTTATTTTCCTACTCCAGCAGTACAAAATATTATCCAAAAGTTTACCTGAAATACTGCAGTTGAGCTTAATAATTTGAAGTGCTCATAAAATGTCTATGCAACAAGTAAGATGATCTGAGGGCTGAAGAAGACAAATATGACCATGGGTCATACAACGTCGCCATCCTCTATCCGCCCATTGAAACATTTCAGCTATTACTGGCTCCAGTCCTAGTACAGATTCAAGTGCCATAATTTTGTCCAAAATAATATTTTGTAACTGGCTTTCAAACTCTATCAAGGGGAGCAACTTAACTGTCAAATTACAGTTCATTCACAAAGGTGTAATAGTTTTCAAAAGAACTTATCTGCTTTGGAGCATTATAGCTGTAAGTGTGACTAGGTATAATAACAGATACAATGGTTACAACTCCATCTAAAGTAGAGCCATTGGCTCTGTAGTGCATCAAGTATAACATTATTCATTATCACTAAGGTTAAATTGAGATGAGATGATTTGGGGTTTAACGCCGCTTTCAAGAGTATTTCACTTATAGCATGGACTCTAGCATTATGGCAGGGAGAAAGCCAGCATCACCATGTGACTATGCATTGCGGTGAAACCTACGAGCAGTGGCTGGAACTGGCGAACCATGGATAGTACACTGAAATTCTTTGTAGCATCGAACCCAAACCTTACTGTGTGTAGAACAGTTCTCTACTACAAAGTTGTCGTGGCGGGATTCGAACCCTGGACCCTTGCTACAAACCGAATGCGTTAACCACTGCACTATGAGTACAGAAACTTGAAATTTGATACCCTCAGGAAGGACAGCTTTCCATACGCAAGGATAATTTGACAGTGAAAGGTAGGACGAAAATAATAAACAATCTTTAGCTAAAATTTTGGTGCTACAGTTATAAAATTGGGTGTGTTTGAAAACTAGACTTTTATGATAACCTTCACCATTTTATCACCTTTCAAATGATTAATCACTTTTACCACACCCTTATTTTAGGTAATAGGGTAGTGATATTTACAAATCCCAGTATGGGGGTGCAGCATCGGTCGAGCGGCCGACGGACAGGCGCAAGCCCATGCCATAAGTTATTTGGACACCAATGGATATTGGCAAATAAAATCAATGACGTACCTTCTCCTCCAAAATGCGAGGTATTTCCGGCAAGAAGTCCTCAATAATGGTCCTGTACATGGTTTTCTCACAGCGCACTTTACTCTCCTTGAACGATTCAGCCAATGCTTCCCAGTCTTCAAGACTCTGACATACAAGGTGCCAGCGGTTCGGGGCAACAGGCTCTTTGTTCAGAGTGGATTGAGGGACCTCCGTCTCTTCGTCTTCTTCATCGTTCGCTTTTGGTTCGTCTATCTCTGTGTCGCTGTCATCCTCCTCTACCTCTTCTTCATCTTCAGAGCTGGATGGACGAGAAGATTTTATGAAATATTATCCCTTTATCTGTGAGTTTCGAATCTCCAATCACATTTTATCTAGAGACCAATCTTGAATTATTATATATTGGTCACTAATCAATGAAAGCTAAAGGAGCCAAAGAGTCTCCAAATCTACAATTTATAATCCCACTTGGACAAGGTACCTGTAAGCATGATTTCAGCTTAATAGCCCTTTTTCTTTAGCATAAGACGATAATAGGCTTTTAAGACAGGACCTCTGACAAATAAAAAAAAATCTATTGGACATGAACTGTACACAAGATTTCAGCTTTCTGGGAAGAAAAGTTCCAGAGAAGACGTAAGCAGGTTTCGAAGACATTGTCTCCAATACCCTTTCTACCATCATATCTATAGGGTTGGGCCTCAGGACCTAATGTACAAACTTCAATCCTCTGAATGTTGGGTACCTTCCTATAAAATGTACCTGGATGATGGCCTGATGAGCTAAAAGAGGTAAATTTTAACATATATAGATTACCTTTCTTCTCTAGCTCTGCGGCTGGGTCTTCGTCTTCTACGGGGTGTTTCATCTTGTGTGGTGTCCATTTTGTCCTCATCATCACTGAAATTAAGGAGAAGTATTGAATTCATATTCATACAAAAGTCCATTGAGCATTATAACTGCTGATGCCACTTTGTTTAGATACAGATTCAGGTAAACTTATTTGTTTCCATCAGGGCAGCGCAACAGTTATTAGTACCAAGTTCAATTACATATTCAAGGGCCACAACTCCGTAAAAATTAATATTTTGGACCTTGCTTTCAAACTGATTGAGGAATATCATCAGGACATGTAGCAAGCTAAATTTCCTTCACCTAGATGTATTAGTTTCTGAGAAATGTTTTTATAAGTAGCATCTATAGCAGCATGAAATATGATTACCCCCCAAACCAAGGTCAGCGTTAACCAGGGAAGAGGACAAGAGTACTGGGGGAGAATTCACTTATTTTTGGTCCAGAGACCTGAAATTGGGCTTGTTTGAAACATCATCACCAGACCTATATGATTACTTTCAACATTTTATCATAGCGTATCATAGGGGCCTGGATAGCGCAGTGGTTAGCGTATTCGGCTTGGGGATCAAGAGGTCCGGGGTTCGGCAACTTTGTCTGCAGTAAGGTTAGGGTGCAATGCTACACTGAATTTCAGCGTAGTAACACCCATGCTTCGCTAGTTCCAGCCGATGCTTGCAGGTTTCACCGCAATGCATAGCCATAAGGCGTGGTTGCAGGCTTTCTCCCTGAAATAATACTAGTAGCCGAGATATAAGTGAAATACTCTTAAAGCGGCGTTAAACCCCAACTCACCTCACCGCCCATAAAATGGTGAATTATTCTAAATTACCAACCTGTCACACTACACCATTATACATGGTAAAATGACAATGAAATCTACATCCAACAAAGAACCTATTTTGAAAATTTTATTTTCCTAGCATTACTTATTCCTGGAGTCAAGAGAAGGTTTGAGAGTGGACACCCTGCCGCACCAATATTCAAAGGGAATTAAGACCAACTGAACAAACTTTAGTCACCACGCAACAAACGTGTTATTCCACTGCCAACTACTACTGCCAAAGTCATTTCAAGATTTTATGGATAATACACTGATTGCTTGATAAAAGATATAACATCCTTCTAAACGGATCGCATACTCAATAAGCAAATATCTATGTGTAATTAGTGAACATACAAATGTACTGAAGGGGCAATACCTTGGGATGACAGGGACAACAGGCGTCCTTTTCCTGCTACTGCGCCGAGCTGGCGTCTGCTCAGGGGTAGCCACAACTTCGGATGAAGCAGCCTCTGTCACAATCTCTTTCTTCTCTTCTTCTTGTTCCATACTGTCAAAGAATGAAATCATTTAACCCCTTACCTATCAGTTTCGGATTATTCTTGGATACCCTATGATTCTTTCACTCTCATTGTATTTAAATCCATTTAACTATTCAATATATATCAAAGTCTTGCACATTTATAGGGAAAATGCTCGTAAACGTTACCAGCTTTCCTGTTTAATACGTTACTATTGCTTATTTGCCACTAAGAATTACTTGTCACTAAATGATTTAGAAGTTAAAGGGTTAAATTAAAATGCTAACCACAGTAATAGTTCAAGTTTCTGCTTATGATTAGACTGGTTTCTGTAGACAAACTGAGGATTCTGAGAGGAGAGAGAAGAGTTGTCTCCCTTATAAATTTTTGTTATCACACAAACATGGGCTTTTTTTTATCATGCACAAGAAATAAGGTTAGAACAACAATTCAACAGGTCCTGCTGCACACAGTGGCAACTGTTTGAAAGAGCAAAAATATATTCCTGTATTTGAATAATAGATTCATGAACATACCTTTCGTCATTTTCTTTTTCTTTTCCTATGCTACTTTCTTCCTTTTTTTCATTATCAGCCTCTTCTACAACTTCATCTTTTCCTTTGATAGTGTCTTCTTCAGTCCCTTTAGCCGTCTCCACCAGTTCTGCTTCATCATTCTCTATTTTCACACAATCTGTTCCATCTTTGTCACTTGGATCAGTCTTGGCATCACTCTTTTCCTCACTTATTTGAACATCGTCTTCTGTTTTCTCTTGAGGTTTTTGTTTCGGCGGTCGACCACGCCTTCCCTTACGCCCTGGGGTTACTGGGGTTTTGGGAGTTACTGGGGTCGAGTCTTGGTCCTTAGGTTTAGCAGGTCTTCCACGTCGCTTCTTTCGGCCTCGCTTGGATTTTGTCTCTGGCTTCTTTACCTCTTTTCTGAAAACATATTCAGCTTAATGAACTTTTTACCTCATTTCAAAGATATTTTCACTGACAAATTCACCACGTCAAATAAACTAGTCCAAGTAGTCTAAGATTTTTTCCTTTAGGTTTGTAATATTGATTGTATAGGACAGAAAGTTTTTATTATTTTATTATTATTATTTTCTTTTCTAATTTTCTGCACCCTGGAGCTTTATGGTGAATAAATCCATTTCTTATCATAGATGTATCTTCAATGTATCATCTTACAAAGAGTTCTGAATAAATCAAACACTTTTGTTCTGAAATCTTTGTGAAAAGCATTCTGTCATGATCTATTTAAATTGTGACATGGTTTTGTCAAGAGTACATTTTGAACGAAAAGTTGTCTCGAGCACCTTCAAGAATTTTGTTATGATAAACAATCACTGAAAATCCAAAGCAATATGAAATGAACAGCTTGATAATTTTTGCTCCAAGTTGAAATTCAAATTTGGCATTTTGAATTTAAATTTTGAAGTTAAATAACGGTTAATTTAAAAGATAGACGATAGTGTCACTTACTCCTTCTTTTCTCTTGGTTTTTTCTTCTTTTGCTTTTTTTCCTCAGGTTTTAATTCAGGATCCTCCTTATAAAGCCGCACACCATAGAAATACCAGTACGTAGCTCCGTGCTGATCTCGTCCCATGGGCTCCACTCGCAAATTATCTCCATCCAAGCCCTGCACATAGATAGCAGTTTATTAAAGTCTTGCAAATAAATTTTTAGATTGAGTTTTTCTTTGTTCATATTTTTTATTTGAATCATAAATATTTTTATTTGACAAACAAATTAATAAACAATTAAAGACACAAGTATATAACATCAGGGATTGGGAAAGACACCTTTGACAATGACCCATTTCTAGGGCTTTTAGTCATTTTCGGAATTTTTAATGGGCAATTTTTTCATCTGATGTGCAAAATGGCCCATGGGCCCTGCCTTTCCCAATCCTTGTAACATCATAATATTTTCGTGTCTAAGTCATTGTGGGTGAAGTAATAAATGATATAACAATGTGTGTAAGTTTTTAGTTCAATAATCGGGTCTGCAGTATGTGTAGAAGTAACACAAACAACAACACGGAAGGAAGAGTTGCAGTCTGAAGACTACAAATCCAATGCTGCTCCGTGGCGTTGTCCAGAGAAAGAAAGGAAGGTAGTAGGTAGCTGGGAAGAAAGGAGTTTTGAGCTGGTTCTTGAACGTTTTCAAGGAAGACACTGATCTCAGAAAGACCTTATTGAACGCAAGACTGGACAAAATATCATGGCTGAGTTTACTAGGGGTGTAACAATAGATCAAACTATCGTTGTATTGCAATAGAAGCTGTGTTGATAAAACACTATCGATAGTCATTTTAAAAACGATCAATAGCATCGATAGTGCGACTGACTATAGATAGTTTCAATAGTTTATTCATTCCAGTTTACTCGAATCTAAAAGTATAATTTGCACACAAAAAGCATCTTTCAGGTTTGAAAAATGCTGGAACATTTCGAACAGATCAGTGAGAGCTAACCATAACAACAGGAGTTATCATTCTTGTTGCGTTAACACCAAGTTCTGCCACTTTGAAAGAAATAATTTCAAGGTAAAGACAATAAAACACTGGTTATTCTGGAATTCGTTTGATAAACTATCACAATAGCAGGTCAGAATAGACTATCGCTATTAAAATAGTTCTTATTATACACTTAATTACTCATGATTAGGTCATTATGTGAAATACAAGGACTCGAGACCTGACTCCCGAGGAGGTCAGGTCAGACCGCCGAGGGCGTTAGGTCCGAGAGTCCTTGTATTTCACATGATGACCTCACCATGAGTAATTAAGTGTTTTATTATACATTCTTATTTGTTAAATCGAACCCATCAGCTGACGCCATCTTGAAAGCGAACGTCAAAACAAACAGTCATGTCAATATCTCAGGTCAGTGACAGAAATTTCTGTCACAAAATTTCCCTCATCACTGGAATCAAATTTAATAATAACATAGTGTTACACCTCTATCAAATTTGTAGGAATTCCATTGGTCAGTACCCAACACGAGATCGAAAAATATATTTGTACACTGACCCCCTCTACCAGTGATGAGGTCAGTTTTGTGATGGAAATTTCTGTCTCTGACCAGAGATATTGACTCGTCACGTGATTTGTGTCATGTGACTATTTTGTTTTGGCGTATTTTGTTCAAGATGGCGTCATCTGATCGGTTCACTGATTGTGTGATGCGATAATAATTTTGATTTACCAGTATGGCTATATCTGTAGTGCAACAGCTAAATTTTAAAAACAAAAGTCTGAAGAAAAAAGAATTTTGGTATAATAAAACACTTAATTACTCATGGTAAGGTCATTATGAGCAATACAAGGACTCTTGGACATGACTCCCGAGGCGCTCTGACCTGGCCTCGTACTTCGGTCTCGGTCAGGTCAGAATGCCTCAAGTAAGTTCTTGAGTCTTACTATTTCACATGACCTTACCATGAGTAATTAAGTGTATATTGTGCTCACTAACAGTCACCCATAGAGTTTACCTTGAGCAAGTCCTGAACATCTTCTGCATCCAGTCGGAAGTCTGACAACTCCTGAAGAAGTTCAAGCTTTGTGCGAACTTGCAACATCTGAAAGCTGTTGTCTTCAAGAGGATTCCGTGGAGCTCCTTCAATCGCAGATCGCTTTTTGAAGATATCTTTCAGATACACTTCAAAATTGTAAGCCCTTAAATTAAGAACAAATATTTTGGTCATTTGGTTGAAATTAATCTGTTGATCAATCACAGAATGAAATTTTTAAAGAATAAATTTTTAATCATGAATTGTGAAATAATGTTATCAGTGACTTTTAGGGACATGATTAGCAATTGGATGTATTCTGAGCTTGACATTATGCAACAGCTGAGCTCTAAGACCCCACAAAGAATTTCTTTCTGGTTTCCGCCCGCATCAGTTTCAAACCCACGCCTCAGGTCTTTTTTTTCTAGGTTTTAACAAAAGGAAGGGGCAGATAACTCTAATTCTTTAGCCTCAAAACATTGGACATTGAAAATGTCACTCATTTCTGTCGAGATGGAGTGTAGGGGTAAGATTATTGACCATTTGGAAAAGTAACACATATTTATGAGGGTTTGTGCTTTATTTATATAAATAATTGTGTAAATTTTGTTTTTTATCCGGTGAGAAGTTTGTATAAAATGGAATTTATCTCTTCATTCAAAAAATAATAATGCGTCATTGCATCATTTTTGTCAGCCTGAAGAGACCAGAAACATTTTTTTTCTTTTTTAGGCCTAATGTGACCTTATTACTCTTTGTAAATTTGTAATATTAACTTATAGTGTATTTAAACAACTTTTTTCAGGTATCATGAGATTACATCAATTGATGTTTCTTGTTAAAATAAAATATCTGATATTAAATGAGATAAGCACTTGTCAACACTTCATTGATTGCAATATAGTTTTTTTTTATTTTACTTTTATTACGTTCATATAGGGGTGAACTGGTACGTTTAAGCTTTGATATGGTACGTATTGTGATACAGAAACATCAGTTCGGTACTAGGGTTGGGTACCACGAACATTTCAATACCGCGGTATACCTATTTTTTTGTCCTAGTACCATAGTATTTACCACGATATACCGTGGTTGAAATGAATATGATCAGGTTACGTATAATATACAAGTAGAATTGTTCCAGATGTCTTTTTATTCAGAACTCAGTATAATAGAACACCAAAGATGAAGAATTCAAAATAAAATAAAATCATAACTATTTTCAAGTTTTTCTTAAGGAATATCAGCAGATCAACATGCAACCAATCAGTAAGCAAATTGCAGACACTTTCATTAGAGATGTATTACATTCAAACTACATCAGATAACAGTTTAAAGAATAGTTGGTTTTATTAGTAAGATCTTAACTTTTTCTGACAAAAATCATTCTGAAAAAGGTAAAACAAAATTTAATTATAAAAACCCCGGTTTTCTCCAACGTACAGCGGTACGTACCACTTGATTGAAAAACCACGGTTTTCCGGTATACCGGTAAAACCACCCATCTCTATTCGGTACACTTTAGGTTATGTTAAGAATGACAGATCCAAGAATGCAGCAAATTTAAGTCACAAAAAAACAACCATTTTCTTTAAAATAAAGACTCGTGAACGTGATTTTTTTTTTTAAAAACCTGAAAATATTAATAAAATTTTGAACATAAAAATGGGTTGCGGTAGAAACAAAAATACATTTTGATGCCCAGTGCAAGTAAAATCTATGAAGTTCATGTCATTCAATCACACTTGGTGCCATAGTTATTTTAACTTTAAAATAAGGTTCTCACTTAATATCATTTCTGCCATAGCATCCGTTCAGTAGCTGGGATATGAGATCACACATAAGCATACTTCCTTCTGGGGTTCCAGATGCTAAGAGTGCTTCTTCGAGCTCCTTAAAAAAGACAAACATTTATGATCATTTCACATAATAACTGACACAAAACAATTCAGATATCTTCATGTGTATTGATTATTGCATGCCTGTACCGTGCTTGGCATACTACTTAACAGTTCCGTGATTGAGTTTTTTCTCCATTATTTTTGAGATGTCATTACCCCTGGGTTATAATATTTTGAAAATTTGTTGTCTCTTCTCTGGATAACCTTTAATGCAGAGTTGAAATTACTACATAAGTGAAAGTGATAACCATTGATTCTTATACGGTATTACTGTAAAGTGATTAAACAATTTTGAATATGTTTTGTTCCCAAAATTTTTGAATAATCAGAATAATACCTGCACATTTTTAAAACAAAGTTAGAAAAACAAGTGAATGAAGACACTCAGATAAATAAAGGGAGATAACTCTTCCATGGAAGGATCTTTACAATTATACACGGTAAGTGTGATTATATGAGTGTTTCAGATGGTGACATTTTGGATGTAAACAATTAGGAATTTAATGCAATTTATTTATTTTCAACAATATTACAAGTAAAAACACATGATCAATCATAAGCAAAATGTGTCCTTGAACTTGCAATGCCGGGTGTCCATATTGAAAATTTTAAATCACAAATCATTACAAATAAATAAAGAAACATCTAAATATTCTCAAATTTCTATTTTAACACAAACTATGTTTTGAAATATATGGTTCAAAACAAAGTGGCAGCCACATTTAACTATTTCCTGAATAATGGAACAACACTAATTTATGACATGCCCTATTTATTGTGACATCTAAATGAAATTTTCTTCATATTTCAAACGAATTTATGACTGTTTACCTCGATATCAAAATCTGGTAGGTCGAATGCTGCTCGAAATAAGGAGCAGAAATGAGCGACGCAAGGAATTTCCCACCATTTTCGTATCTCTGAAATCAGAAAAACAGACGAGTCAAAATGCATTTCCAGGTCAACTTCGCTCATACACACTACACACGATTTCAAATTGCCAATGCAAAAACAGTTAGCACTTGCCTTCCATATCCTCCAAACTATAGCTTGGCTCAATGATTGCAATTTCCATTTTCTCTTCTGATTTTTCTTCGTCGAGTTGGGGCATATCCGATTCTGTTGTCACTGTTGTTGGTTCGGACTCGATCGCGGCTGTTTCCTCTCCGTCGACAATCTCTTCATTTTCAACCGGTTGTTGCGAGATTTCCGTCTCGGCCTCCATTGTAATGCAAGATGGTGATCCGTAGAGCAATAAGGAAAATGTAGAAATCTTCTACGGGATCAAAAAGGCATGCATTCGTCAAATATTCCTACATTTGTCTACTTATTCAGGAAATACTTTCAGCATTTTCCATCAGCGCATGTACGGTCGATCTCGTAACGCAAGACGAGACGACATTGCATTATGGGTAAGCACCGATGTCACATTTACCGAAGACTACTGTTAGTGATCAACGGCTTCCTGTCGGCTTTATGAACCGTTATTTGTTGAAGTACGATATGACTGTATTGAAGACTGTTTATCCTAAAATATATCAATAACCTCTCAAAATCAAGAATTTCGAAAAAGTCTGCCGTTTAAAAAAAATCACGTTCTCAATATGATAAATACATAAACATCGTCGGTCAATAAAATTTGTTGCTTCATTAAAAAACGATTGTCAAAATAAAATTACTTTAAATTGACCTCTGCAACAAATACAATATTTGGGTCAAAGCAGAAACCATAAAATGATATAATTTATTATATATATATTACAGCAATTTACCCTAAGTGTTGCAAGAATCACCGTTTTCCTATAATTGTCTCAATTTTTCCAAAAGATTTACTGAAAATTTACATGGAAACAGAAAGTCGACTCTGCAACACGTACAAATTTCTGATTTTGGATACAACATTATTTAACAAAACAGTTAAATGATCACTGAGGTATGTCTATTCTTTTGCTCTTTAGAACTGCTTACATGATGGTGGCAATGGGGAAGTGGCTTTACGGTAAACAATACCAAGTCATTATTTTACCGTTTTCCAAAACCATGCTAAAAAATTATGAATATGAAAATTATAATTGTAATCTCAAAATGTTAGATTACAACCATGCTAAGTTTTATAAGTTTTCGTTCACTGACAATATCATTCATACATTATTTACGCCCATGATATTATGGGGGAAAAGCGATTCTTGCAACACTTTTGGCACAGTGCTGTGTGTATTAAAAATACTTTATGATTTAGTTCATGGTCTCTGGTCCACATTATACCGTAAAACCTTGAATAATCGCCTGCCTTGAACAATAGCCTGCCTTGAATAATCGCCTTGAATAGTCGCCGGGTCTAAGCCCTCTTTGAAATAAATACTCGCCTGCCTTGAATGATCGCCGGGTTAAATTTGGCAAATGTTAATAAACTAATAGCTATCTCCTTTTCAACAATAATATTGGCATAAGCATATGTATGCGAAGTTTAACCTCATGATATGCACTTCGTTTACAATATTCATAATTTAAAACATACTGAAATGATGTTTTTGTTATGATTTAAAAAAGAAATCACATATATATTATGGATTCGAAAAAAATAATCGCCTGTCTCGAATAATCGCCTGCCTTGAATAATCGCCGGCTCAAATCGGTGTTTGAAATTAATAATCGCCGGGCGATTATTCAAGGATTTACGGTACACAGAGGTTTTTGCACTCAGTTTCTACCGTAGACGAACTGAGACCCAAGTAGAGTAACCTCCGTGGGAAGGGAACGCTGCTCTTATTGTAAAATATTGTGTGTTATTAAAACAATTAATGCGGCTTCTTTTTAAAACAAACACATCGCTTTACTATCTAAACAAGTACAGAAGCCAATATTTGTTTGACTTGAAATAAAATAGAGAAAACGGCCACAAAACACTAATGATGTCAAAAGATAAGGTTGATTATGTATAATCTCCGAAAATGCGTATTGTGGTGCGGATGTCATATGTATATTTATGTCACGCTTCAGTGATTTTAACCTCGAGAAAACTCCGGCTTTTAATTCCGCATGCATATATATATATTTTTATATGTTTCGGCTTTGCTATTGTAAACCATAACTATTTACAGCTTCAGTTATTAATTCGTAAACCGAAATAATTTTTGGATAGACAGCGCCTGCAGTGACATGTAATATATATAACATCTTCTCATAAAGATGATATTTTAATCTATTTATTGATAAGTTATGGTTATATGAAAATAAATATTTTAGTAAGCATTGTATATCGTTTTTCAATAAATTTGGTATGAAAATGTTGATATTTGAAAGACTGTCTTAGGTCTGTCAGACGCGCACCTGTTAGGCATAGGAAACTTGTCATCAGGAAACCGTTATCTTACTTCTAAAAATTTTACAAGATGGCGGTGAGTTGTTCAAGAACTTCTCAACTTGAGTTGGTTATTTACGTCTAAACCGCACTTATTCATTGCTTTTTATTTCTGCTAATTCATCAACTTCTTTAGTTGTTTATTCATTAATAATACTGTGAAAGATATTTTTGTTTGGTTTCAGCCAGTTGCTCATCGAGGCTAGACTCGTAAACAATTTGCGGCTGATGACGAATTGTTTTGATACCGAGTGATAGTTGTGGCTTGTAAGATTGCTCAAGCATAAATATTTCCTCTGCATGTTTTGATTAATGAGCAATACTTTGCAGTTTGGAAATATGTTTTACGCGAATAGTTCCATTTGCATCCCAAATTTTACTGTTTCTACATACAAACAGGAGCTGTGTTTTGAATCGCCAAGTTGTTAATTAAAAAGCAGGTGGCTTTCCATATTGACATTTTTTTAGACTAACGAATTAATTTAATGTCACTTGAATTCTAATTTTTTGGATAAAATCTTTATTCATTGTTTTGATTGTAGAAATATATTCGCAAAATTTAAGAATCATAATAATTTACTGTGTCAGACTTAATCTGAATTGATGACCTGACTTTTTCACTAAAGCTGCAAAATACAGCAAAAGAAGAGGTTTATCTACACATCCATTGTGTTTTAATTGGCTAAACATACTTGAAAACAAACGATACGTGCTGATTTCAGTTGAAATAATTTCACTCAATTTGCATATTCATCCCCAATCGCCAAATAAATCACAATTACTATAGTTTCCAATTAAAATCGAACAAAATTGTTATACATAAGAAGAAACCAAAATTACACGTCCTGTTTACATTCAAAGTACTTATAAGACCTATTTGACATTATAAACCCAAAGTCGTCTGTTTACCTGCTGTAAATAAGTTTCCAAAATTAAATTTGACTAATTGGACGCGTGCCACAGGCGGTGCATTGCCCTGTTTTCGATCAGAAAACGATACTTTTACCTTTATAATGCTGGCATACTGAGTCAACTATCATCAAAATGGCAATTTTCGGCAACAGTGAGTTCTTCTCAAAAGATTAGGGGGCGGGATAGCGCGTTCTGCTTTGGATTTGACAAGAGGCTAGGGTTCGAATCCCGCCAGGGGCGCGGCAATGTCGTCTGCAATAGAGAACTGTTCTACACGCAGTAAGGTTTGGGTGCAATGCTACACTGAATTTCAGCGTAGTACCACCAATGGTTCGCTAGTTCCAGCCGATGCTTGGAGGTTTCACCGCAATGCATAGCTACATGGCGTTGCAGGCTTTCTCCCTGCATTAATACTAGCAGCCGCAAAATACTGATTAATACTCTTGAAAGCGGCGTTAAACCCCAACTCACTCACTCACTCACTCACTCACTCACTCACTCACTCACTCACTCACTCACTCACTCACTCACTCACTCTCTCTCTAAAGATTAACATCATTTATAACATTTGGCGTATGTGACCCACAACAACACAATGGATGTATACTCATTTAAGAAACTGAAAAACGGAGTCAATAAAATCCTAGATGTTTTGAAACATTATAAGTAAAACATTTAAAATGTAGCATCATCAAACACAGGCAGTACATCATCATATGATTCTGAATTAACTTTCTTGAATATATTGTATAAATTACATTGTAACCTTTGATGTTTTTTAACCTAGAACGATCAAAGTCACATGATTACAATTGTACAAAATGTTAAGGGATATAAAACTCCATAAACAACAGTCTGGAAGCAACATCATGCCATCAAAGCACATTTCATTCCGACTTGCTTTACCCAAATTAATTGTAACTAGCCAGATAAACTACATTTTCAAGTAATCCTTTGAACTACCAGAATGTGAATATAACGAGCCATTGTAGCCCTGCCTCTGTTTTACAAGCCAGGGTTTAGAGGACTAGTGATTATATTTACTGAATTAAACAGTTGAAAGATAATGCAATGGCCTCTTACTAAACACCCTTCCATATATAGCATGATCAGTGGTGGGGAGGAACCCCCTACAGGATTCAACCCACTTCTGGATCAACCATTGAAAGTCACAGATCCTATTTGTATATTTAGATTAACGATTAGTTGATTACAAGTGCAAGTCCTGTTACTAATGAGTGCAAAGTGGGAATTGGCTGAAGTTTAATTTGTGAATGATCATGACAAAATTATACACATGAGTTTATACATGTGCATTTGGTTTTAGGTACATGACTCTTGGAACTAAGAATGCAGTCAAACTTTCTCAAAACCATTTATTTTATTTTCACTCGACTAGTCATTGAAGCTGGTAGGATTGATCATGTCACTTTTAAATATCTCTCAGTTCTCTTTGCATCCTGTTGCAACTATTTTGTACATGTAACATACTGTTGAAGTCATGCCCCAGTCAACTCACTTCACGTTACCCAGTCTGGTTTCACACCAACTCATTCCCTCTCGCTCGTGTCACGAAATTGCCACTCACCGATCACACTTCACCTCACTTCTGAGGCTCATCCTCACCCAAACCTTCTCGCTTATCTCGCAAAATTCCCACCCCATCTCAACGAAACTCAACATACCTCACCTCACCTTACCTCACTTCTGAGGCTCATCCCCTCCGAAACCACATCTCGGCCTACCTCATTGCACATAATTCCCACCCCATTCCAACAAACCTCACCCCACCCCAGCTCAACTCAACTCACCTCACCTCGTCTCTGAGGCTTATCCCCACCCACACCTCAATCCATCTCGCCCCACATTGCACATTATCCACATCCGATGCCAACAAACCTCACCTATTGTCAAAGATTCACCAGTCAAAGATTACCAGTCTAATTATATTGGCTGATCTTTAACCTGTACAGTGCAACTGAAAATTGTTTGCTGTAAAAAAATGTAATCTTTGATTGTAGCTTGTGCATGTTTGAATAAAATCATTTCCTCAATAAAGCCCTGTCAATCATATTCTTTCTGTTTCAGATGCCACTGCATGAAGATATGTCGAACATGTTCACACACGCAGCTTGATGAAGTGAAGGGTGCGTGCGGGTACGTCAAGTGCCAAGTAACATGGACCCAAACCACTGGAACTACAACCAGGCTTACAGCAGAATCGCATCCGGCTCAATACCAGCAGGCCATGCAGGAATCAACAGACTTGACTTTCCTCTGCTGGATCAGGCTACCCTCAGCTCAGGTTAGAATGGTTTTCTTTCTCATGGTTAGTGCAGTTGCTTTGGATTAATATGTCCGTGCTTTCCAGGGACTTGGCAACTGCTGTAGTCAGGGGTGGAAATTTCAAATAATTTTTTACTTGCCCTCGGGCAAGTACCAGCACTGTTTTTACTTGCCCTGACTTCATTTCCACTTGCCCCAATTATAATATGTAAAATAAAATAACTATAAAATCAATTTTAGTCTGAGTCAATGTATTTACTTACATAGACAACAATAAGATCATGATTAACTGGTTACCTTTAATAATAAGCGTGGTTCACGCAATAAATATTACTTACGTAATCAGCTATTGTTAACTTACTAACAAATTCCATAATCTATTTATTATCGCTATGTCTCGAACAAGCGAGTGTCAGTTAAGTTTCAGTTTCGGTGACTAATGAAATAGGCCTCCGTGAATAAAATACATAATTGTTGTGTAAGAAATAATGTAATTCTTTCAAATTTATTAAATACGATATGAGAGATATTGAATGAACTACGCTCCCAATATTAAAGTTCTTTACATATGACATTAAATCATTGTCTTCATTATCATTTTTCATACGCAACACTTTAAGTTTCACCGGTAATGCTGCGCGATGATTACATGTACAATTCTGGGAATCCCATTGACGCTGTATTAACTTTTCTGATTGGCTTAGAACAGGGAAGTCCCCAAGTTAACAACCAATCGTAAGGCACATAAGAAACAAGACAGTTTATTACGTTGACAGCTTCTTGTGATTTGTTTTACGGTGTAAAAAATGACATATCATGAAACAAATAATATTATTTTTATATTTATATGATTTATTATGGCATATTGACAATATGTTATTGATTTTACATAGGCGAGTTTTCAAATGTATAATTCTTGCCCACGGGCAAGTAACAATAAGCATTTTAGTTGCCCAACCTAGTTTATTCACTTTCCCCGGGAGTCGGGCAATGGCAAATTTACACCCCTGCTGTAGAGAACTTTTGTAATTTAGTGAACTATCAACCATGGTTTGCTAGTTACAGCCAATGCTTGAAAGTTTCATTGCAATGTATTCTGTCATTTATCCCTGCAATAATGCTAATCAGTTTGATTTTAGTGATATTAATTAAACCTAAAATTTCTTTGCCTGATTTAGCCGAAAATCTATATGCGTCTATTGAAACCTTTAATGAAAAATTTGTGTTATGTAAATGTTTAAAAATTTATTAATAGAACATTATGCAATATATTTAAAGTTTTAAAACCTCTGTCTATTTGATCTCGGAAGGCTAACAATGATGATCTTTGTAGGTTTATTTTTCCAATTCTTTCAGAAATAATTTTCTCATCCACAGGTCTGGGACTGCCTCCATCACTACCGCCCCATGCCAACTTGACGAGCAGATCGTTAGGGGGTCTTCCTGGGATGAACTATCCGACCCATCATCTTCACACCTCCATGCCACAGTTTCTCGACCCCATGACTCAACTGCCACCCAGTTTCTCGAGCCAGCCAACTTACAAACCAATGCCCATGGCTCCCAACCCATTTCCATTCGAGAGTCCAGGACGGTCAGTACCGGATATCCCGGTGACGTTCTCCTCGTCACGTTACTCCGCAGGTGCACCGGGTCTGTCCGTTCACGCCAAACCTCCATTATTCTCTCCAAGCGAACTGACGTCACCCAAAGACCTGTCATCAACCTTCACAACATCAGTGACACCAAGTTCCCTGACGGAAACTAGTCCCAAAGGATGGGGACTATCCAACTTTCTCCCCTCTCCGACAGGTTTTGGCAATCTCTCAGAAGCCACTCCCAGTGATTTCGGCAGCCCAAGTCTGAGCCAGCCTCAGCAGACTCCTCCCCCTGCTCACAGCTCCGGGAGCAGAATCAGCACAATCCAGAGGAACCCCTACTCTGCAGACTCCCTCTTTGCCGAGAACAGCAGACCAACCAAGCCCGCTCAGCTGCTTCACTCTCCCCAGGAATCATCATACACAAGCTCCAGCAGTAGCTTTGGGAGAGTCCCTGACTCTTTACAGTCGCCCAAATCCAACCTGCATACTCCCCATGGCTACTCTGAATCCGCGCCCGAGATCAAGGACCTCTCCTCCCATCACCAGGGTCACCAGATCTACAACTCGTACATCTCCTCAACCTACAACTCCATCCCATCCAGCAACTCCATCTACAGCTCCTCGCAGCTCACAGGGGACATGGACTACGACCCAGTGAGTCCAGCCACCCCACTCCCGGAACCTCAACAAACCAATGACACTAATCCATTTTCAACTGTCTCCTTCCAAGACCTGGCCGCCCTGAGCTCGTCGCATGCAGTTCTTCAGGAGAAATCCAGACCGAGAGATGTTGGCAGGGAGAATATCCTCATGCAGCAAGAGTCCATGATGCAGTCTTTGGAGAAATCAAACCGCTTGTCAAAAGAATCCGCCCACATTCAAAACTTGTCGTCTCACATGGCGATGCAGCATACACCTCCTGGTATTCACAATGGGAAGAATGTTCAGAATGCTGCCAGTCCCATGCAGCAATCTCCCATCAGTGTGGGCAGTCCGCAAGTATCTATGTCTGTAGCCAGCCCTCAGATCTCCATGCCTCTGGGGAGTCCTTCAAGTCTCCTGCCTAGTTCAACGGTTGTTCCAGCTCCACCTCCAGTTCAAGCCATGGCTGACTCAACAACGAAACCTAAACGAGGCCGTGGAAGTCGAGGAGGAAGGGGTGGAAGAGGAGGAGGAAGAGGAAAACGAAAGAAAGAGGATGAACGAAACTCTTATCTGGGAGATCTCCACCAGCCGCCAATGTTCCCCAACGAAATTGCTCAACAACAAGCCCAGCAGCCACCTCAGCAGTTCAGTGACATGATCCACACCACGCAAGCCTACAGGCCAGAGAACCAGCACAACCAGAACCCGGGCTACATGCACGACAGCATGTCGCCTCTCGTGGAGCCTTCCCTCACACCAGGCTTGCAGGGACAGATGTCAGGACAGAACCCTGATACCATGCAGAGATCTCCCCTTGAGGAGTCCTTGGGCATGCAGGTGAAGGAAATGGAAGCTAGAAGGATGCAGACGCTCTCTGAGGACCTGCTGAGTCGGCATTCGTCCATGTCGTCTCTCAACAGCGGACATCAGCAGTCTCCTATGCAGGAGGCCATGTCGTCTCTCAACAGCGGACATCAGCAGTCTCCTATGCAGGAGGCCATGTCGTCTCTCAACAGCGGACATCAGCAGTCTCCTATGCAGGAGGCTATGTCAATCAACCCCCAGGCTGCTTACTGTGACGGCATGTCTGCTGGACAACACCCATCCCCTCTCGCCAACTCCTCCCCTCCCAACCAGATTCAAATGGACGGATCGACAATGCCTCGGAATACCGACAGCTCGAGTATGACCAGTCACTCAGCACTTTCAGATTCAAGTCTCGACCAGAGAGGGTCAATGCTAAGTGCAGTTCATGAGACAGAGGCCATAATGTCTAGTGCTGATCAGTATAATATGAATGGGTATGTGGACACTCCTTTCATGGACCAGCTCGCCGCTACTCCACCGTCTGTGTCTCAACCCATGGAGTACCAGCAGGCAGCTGTTCAAATGCTGCAAGATAAGAATGGGATGGTGGCTGACATGGGCAACCACAACTCCTTCCAGGATGCAATTAACAATGGCATGCATTTGTCGCAGTACGGAAACCAATTTCAGATACCCCAGGATCAGCCTCAAATGACAAACCTCGAGTTGGATCCTTGCGATCCGGGAGGATCCACTATTGATGAGGCAACGTTTTCTAGTCTATTTGGGTCCCCATTCCCAGAAAAGGGTCGTAGAAGGACAAAAGCAGAGCAGAAATTTATGCCAGTCGTCACGATCACTCCGCATGTGGACGAAGATGAAGACCTCTGTCACTTGGCGTTTCCGCCTCCGAGTGTTTGTGAACCTTTCTTCTTCACCCCTGAGGATGACCGAGTCAAGAAGGGATTTGGAAGTACCTTTCAGGACTGTTTCCTCAACTATCTCATGGGGAAGAAACAGGAGACGCTAGAGAGTCTCAGTAGTGCTACAATTCATACTAAACCACAGTTGCCAAAGTATATTCCCGAACCGCGGAGGCCTCGAACGGCAATGTCCCCGCAGAAAGATCTGAAAGGTGCAAGCGAAGGATCTGACAATGAGTGTTCATCTGGTGTAGGATTTTCTGACAGTGACAGTGATGAGGATGTGACCAAAACAGTGCAGAATGTGATTTCACAAATGAGTGATGATGAACCTGAAGAAAAAGCACCTAAGACCAAAGATTTGACTATAAAAATTTCCATGTCTGCTTTGAAGAAAGCCTCGCGTGGTCGAATACGAGGGGCCAAGTCAAGTAAGGGGAGGGTTTCTCGAGGGTCAAAGGGGAAGGGGAAAGAGGTAGCTGACTTGCCCGATGGCTCTGTGCCATCCGAGGATATGGTGCCTGTAGAAGAAGTGCCTATTGTTCCTCCTAGAGAAAGGATTTCAAGAAGAGCCAAGGATAAAGCCTTTGAAAAGAAAAAAAGTAAGTGACAAAATGTCTGTTCAGTTATTATTTAAGGGGACAGTTCAAAATACATTGAACAAATGAAGCTCAAACGTATGTATTGGAATATGACATCTTGTTTACTAGTTTCCGAAATAGTTCCTTTCAATTCATTTTCTTAACACGAATTATACATTGTTTAATTTAATAACATTTTACCTATGTAGTAAATGATAAGTCTTTAATTAAAAAATTTTATGTTGAAAATACAAAAATGTACACAAAAAGGGGGGGGAGGGGGGTACACGCACACGGGAGAGAGGGGGATGGTGGTCTGTTGGATATAACAGCTTCAGTGCTGTGGCTTCAATGCAAAATCTTTCTCTGAAATTATCTGTCACTGAACTTACTGTCAATAACACGTCAATATCTGATGTTTCTGTACCGCATGATATATATCAATAGCCATTATTTCTGTACCGCGTGACATACAGCAATAGCCATTATTTCTGTACCGCGTGACATACATCAATAGCCATTATTTCTGTATCGCGTGACATATCAATAGCCAATGTTTCTGTATCGCGTGACATATATCAATAGCCATTATTTCTGTATTGCGTGACATACATCAATAGCCATTATTTCTGTACTGCGTGACATATATATATATCAATAGCCAAAGTTTCTGTACCGTGTGACATATATCAATAGCCAATGTTTCTATACCGCGTGACATATATCAATAGCCAATGTTTCTGTACCTGGTGCAGAAAAAAGCTCTGCTGCTATTTCAGAGAAATCTGGTAGTTCGGACAGCAGCAGCTCCGATGACGAGAACATCAAAAGCATCACTAAAGAGGAAGAGGAGAAGGATTACGATTCAGACAAAGATCCAGCTTGGACGCCTTTCGAAGTTGTGAGTTGATAAACAAAAATGAATATACAGTTTAATTTATTCAACCTGCGATTTCTACATTTAAATGTGTATATCACCTTTCCTCTTCTTCTAACCCTAACCCTAACTTGCCTTGGACAACAAACTTTATCAAAATTTTGTGTCAAGTCATGTTTTTGTTATGCACTGACAATTTCAACACTGAGATTTTTCAGGGCTAGAGATTGTGCATTATATTGAGAACAATCTATTTCAGTCTATTTCAGTCTTCATCATTAAACAATATAAACCCTTATGAGCTACAGAACCCATGGCTCTATTTTTAAGTTCATTAGACTTAAAATTTTGTTTTGTAATGGATTTAGTTTGTTGCATTCTTGTATCTGAACGGAATGGAACAGAAAATGATTAAGATTGTATTATTGTAATTATTTCAGTAGTATTGTTTCGGAAAATCACAATAAATTAATGGCGATGATCATTAATGATCTGACGCGGCGAATTGGCATATGACGTCACAGTGTTACTGTGGTGATGGGCTGTTCCTAGCAGCCGCTCGGCATGAAAACGACCCTTTTCGGACGTAATTACAGGGAAAACATCATATAATAAATAGAATATCCGTCAAATCTTGACAAATACCATGTTTATCTCATCGAGTGAGGTAGAAAAGTCATATATTTTCACTTGTGGCTGTGCCACTCGTGAAAAAATAACCTTTCTACCTCACTCGATGACATCAACATGATAATTTAGTCAAGAAATGTATGTATCTAATTTTCAGGACATCAAACAATCAACATATGATGAGGTTCCTGGGAATAAACCAAAGAGATTGAGAAGGCTCTCATCAAAGGGTAAACTGCCGTAAGTGTGAATGCTCCAATTATTTTGCTCAAAATTATAAAACTTTGAACCGAATGGTGTTTGCAAAATAGTACAGCTTAGAATGAATTGAGCCTTGATTAAGGTGATATAACCTATTTAGTGTGTAAATGTTGTAAAACTCTTTCTTTAAAGGCGCTGTAGCACGTTTTTTCGCTCAAATAAGTCGATGAAATGTACTAAAAAAATAATGTCAACAATAGCAAACCACTCTTCTCTCTTCGGAAAATCAAGTTACAAATGAGTGTACATAGTTCCGTAAAGCCTTGAGAATTGTTTTTGTCATTCGAAATAATGAAATGTGTTCACAATAAAATGGCCGCCATGCAATTTTTGCTTTATACGCATTACCGTTATTACCACTACGGCTAATTGGTTTGTGTAATAAGATGTTTTACAATCTAAAGTAAATATAAATGACATAAAATATCATTATAAATGAGAAATTTGAAAAAATAAAATTTGCAAAAAACGTGCTACAGCGCCTTTAAGATGAATGTGGTTTATAAATGAAGATTTATATACTGAATATATATATTGTGAATAAAGAATAAATCTTGTACTACTACCATTATAACTTCTATTATATTCCACTAAAACACTCCTCGCAAGCAACATTTTGGTGATGCACACCTCACTAGTTTGGGTGTCCAGTTTACACAGTGAGATTTGCATCGTGTTGCTTCTACTTAAATGACATTTGCTGCATGAAAACAACATATGACAGTGTTGATATGCAGGCCATTCAATCATCAGTAGATCAGTTGTCAATCAGTAAATCGCCTGGTAAAATGAGATGCCTGTCACTTGATCTAACCCGATTGGAAGAAATGAGTATTAAGTTAAACAAGCAGAAGATGTGTTGTGAGGGAAATGTCAGCTTGAAATTATTTTTTTAAAAACTTGTATGCGCTAAAATTAAACTGCGTGAATATTGTTATTTTCCATTTTGCTCGAAATTTGCACAGCACGAAAATATACGATTACATTATTTTTTTAAATGATATTTTACTTGATGAAAAATTTCATTTTTCAGTAGGTCTCGTATGCGTGTGACACAATCTTCAGAATCACGAACAGAAGACGGTCCCACCTCTTCTCACAAAGTTGCCAAGTTGTCTCCCCTGAACACAGGAAACACGACCAGCTCAGCTGTGCCATACGATGTGGAACAATTTAGTGTATGTAGAGATTCATTTTATATACTTTGATTATGTTTTACTAAAAACATAACTGTAGAGAAAAATCTCCAACTGCAAGATATTATTACATGAAGTGTTTCAAGTATACAGTTTGTAATTTTTTTAAACAAAACTTACAATCTTGAACTTGGAATTTGAGAAGAAATTTTAATGAAAATGTCAAGGATTTACAGTTTCCAAGTATAATTGAAATACTTAGCTGAAAAATTTACCTTAGTAACTATGAAATTAAAGAACTATAAAGTAAAATGTATGAAAATTACAGATTGGAAGGTTTATCCTGGAGAAAAAGGATATGCATAGTTACGAGAGCTACCCGATCTGGAAGATAGAACAGGGGAAAATGATTCACAAGTACGAGATATTCACGGAGGACGGCTTCATCAGACACAGGGCTGTCTCAACAGTAAGTCCTCACCTCAATAGGATGATTTTGGTCATTAAAACTTAGTCAAGTCTCTCGCAGGGGCTCGGCAATTTTGCCTCTTGTAGAGAACTGTTCTACATGCAGTAAAATTTGGATGCAATGCTACACTGAATTTGAGTGCAGTACAACTCATGGTTTGCTAGTTTCAGCCGATGCTCTCAGATTTACCGCAAACATAGCCACATGGTGTTGCAGGCTTTCTCCCTGCTATTATACTAACAGCCGTGATATAAGTGAAATACTCTTGTATTTCAAGTCAGTTTTGTTAGACTCAAGAACTTAGCTCATCAAGCCTATAAGGACAGATTTTGATATTCAAAATAAATTTGTTCATAATTTGAATTTTGTCATGCATTTCCCTACTTGCCTTAGAAAAGTCAATCGCATGACGGTTAAAACACTGACGTAAAAGATGACTTGTCTGCAATAATTGTGTGAGCATGCGACATACACTAGGCTTCAGGGAGGGGGTATATCACTTGTGGAAATGTTTTAATATATGCTAAATGCTGAGAAATGTTTAGGCCTGCTCCTTTTATATTTCTGAAGTTTATTACGAACGTTTGGTTCAGAACATGTTCCCTTGCAAGCTGCACAGCTATGGAACAAGTTCTGCACATCCAAAACAGTGTTCGGAGACACTCCTTTCACTTTGCACTTGACTGGACGTTCTGAACAAAGTTCGGTTAATTGAAAGTAGAAGGCCTTTTGTGAACTAATCCATGGTTATCTCCCTTGTCAATGATGATCTGAATGCTGACATGTTGGTAAACGATTCTCAGTGTCCCCTTTGTTTATTTCAAAATCATATCTTGGGCTGACTTGATTTGCTATCACCCGAGTTGCCCGTGTTCAATATCTCCTGCCGGGATGACCCTGTTTCAAATGCGTGGGCTATCAGGGGCGATAATGGCGGCATACGAACCAAACTCGTTTTGGCATATTTGAAAATATGACATATCTTTCAATCTAAACAATTTCAAGACAATTATTTGTAAGACGACTTAAGGGAAAGACTAATGTAGCAGACATTTCTAGTAGTAGTAGTATTTTTGTTATCGTTGTCAAAATATCGTTGTCATTGTCGCAAACACTTTAGAAAAGTTTGATAGTTAGTTTCAGCGCAACTAAATTGCCTATGATGGTTACCATAACAATAACCAAAATCAACTTGATTTGTGTTGTCTGCTCGGATCACTAAGCCCGGGATAGTGCAAATCAAGTGCGCACCTTGTTTTCGTGAGTTAATGCTGGTTACCTCCCCTTTCATCTACCATGCTGGTTACCTCCCCTTTCATCTACCATGCTGGTTACCTCCCCTTTCAGTACTCCAGCTGGATGCCGACCATGAGGGACCAGTTCCTGCCCATCAAGGTCGAGCTTGTGTCCAACCGTGACCTGGTCGAGATTGTCGAGGTCACCGAGGAATGTCGACCAAAACCTCCAACAGATGGCAGGTGAGTTAAATTTTCAATTGAATCCACTAGATCTCAGGTTTAAGGATATTTTTCATTCAACTCTAATCTATCTAATAAGTGGCGGATCCATTATTATTCCCGAACTCAGAATGTTTTTGCACCAATTAGTTCAGTTAGGTTGCTTACTCCCCGTAAGTTGAACATGAAAAAAAGAACAGTGTTGGTCCTTACAACTTGTGTGTGTGCCTAGTGCGGGATAAGTATCCTTATTAAGTAAATGTTTTATTCTTCTGTGTGTGCTGCAGCCTGGAGACAAAGTACGAGGACGACCCACTGGTGGATCTGTTCAACGTTTATCTACAGGTGTTCCTGTCGCAGGCGCTAGAAACTGGCTTCCTCAGTGCCATCACGGATGCACAAGGTACTTGCTTTACTCTATTATGTCTCAAAGGTGCATCCATTGTGTTTCATAATATTTTATTTGGCTTTAATACGTTCCAACACACCATATGTGTTGTTTACAGTACAAATAAATTCACTCAACTTGCATATTCATCCCCAATCGCCAAATATATCATAATTACTAGTTTTCAATTACAATCGAGTAACATCATTATGCATGTGTAGACTACACGTCCCATTTACATGCACAGTAGTTATATGACCTATTAAAAAATTATCAACTCAAATTTGGTATTTTGTCTGTTTTGTCACCATTTATAACGTTTTGCATATGTGACCCCCAACAACACAATGGATGTACCTTTAAGATGTGAAGATATTTCATAGTGTCGATAACCCTGATTCTTCACCTGATGATATTTATGTCTAAATTATTTGCTGTAAGAATCTACTTTACCTTGTTAACACTATTCATAACTTCCCTCTCAAGTCATAACTCGCATCAGTCTCCATCACTGGCTAATTTAAGCCTTGAAGCATTTCCTTAACTTTCCAGTGCTAACGTAGTGGAGCACTGCACCTGAATCGCATAGTTCTGATTTGCTGGCATAAATATTAAAGAGATGCAGCAAGGTTTAAATTAGCCAGTGATGGGGCCTGGGAAGTTGCACTTTTCAGAACTCACTGCATACGTGAAGATATTTCATAGTGTCGATAATCTGGATACTTAACCTGATGATATTTATGTTAAAATTTCAACTGTTATAGCTGTGAAATCTACTTTAGAAATGCAAATAAATAAAATAGGAAAGAAATAACTACATATTTATCTATAATTCTTATATCAAATGATCTAATGCAATTGTAAGATGTTAGAAATGTATTATTTGGGAGGTTTCTGTATCTCAAATCACTTTGAATATGAATATACAATATTATTATGCAAAATATTATTATTTCAATATTATTGGGGCGTGTGTAGTTTCCTCAAAAGTTTCTTCTCTGGTCTTTCACCTTCAATGTCTTTATAGAAATATTAATGTATTTCCATTTTTCTTTCCAGACAATTTTTATCTCTCAGCCTTGGACAAAATTGACAAGTTGATTACCAAAAAGTTAGACGAAATAGATAAGAGAATAAAATGGAAGCCTAATTTTAAGGTAAGACTTTATGTTTAATTCTCACATAAAATTTATTGTGACATTGTAACAAGATTAATGTTGTACTATGGTTCAAGACATAGACATTGTGGATCCATATATTAAGGGCTTAAAACAGGAACGGATCCAGAAGGGGGTTCAACACCAGTCCCAACCCCTTTTAAAAAATCCACGAATCCCCCATCCACCCATCCCTCATCCACCCATCACCCATTCCCCATCCACCCATCTGTTTTGATGCACCTATGGACAGATGTTTTTTGTCTGGTGCTAAAAACTATTTATTTTTAAAACTGTCCCTAGTTCAGATATTGCATATTACCTTACAAGTACTTCTGATAAGAGATAAGAAAAAGTACAATCCTAGCCCTTTACAAAGTAATAATATGAATAACACATAGACAGGATATGACGAATCTCACCGGAAGCTGAGACCAATCTGTCACGTGAGAACTTAATCATATTTCTTTTCATCAAGGAATTGGCAAGATGTGTCCTAAATACCTAGGTGTTTTTGTCAATTTTTAGCTCATCAGGCCTGAAAGGCCCGATGGGCTTATGGCATGGCATGGCATGGCGTCCGGCGTCCGTCCATCCGTCCGTCCGTCCGTCCATCCGTCCGTAAACTTTTCGCTTTTTCGACTTCTTCTCCAGAACCAATAACTCCACAGAGCTGAAATTTTATGTGCAGACTCTTTGGCCAATGGGGATTCTAAATTGTAGATTTTGTGACCCCGTGACCCCAAATGGGGTCACAGGGGTCACATCCTTAAAAACCTATTTTCATCTTCTTCTCTAGTTCCAAAAGGTCTAGAGAGCTGAAAAGTTGTGTGCAGACTCCTTGGCCAATGGGGATTCTAAATTGTAGATTTTGTGACCCCGTGACCCCAAATGGGGTCACAGGGGTCACATCCTTAAAAACCTATTTTCATCTTCTTCTCTAGTTCCAAAAGGTCTAGAGAGCTGAAAAGTTGTGTGCAGACTCCTTGGCCAATGGGGATTCTAAATTGTAGATTTCGTGACCCCGTGACCCCAAATGGGGTCACAGGGGTCACATGTTTAAAAACCTATTTTCATCTTCTGCTCCAGTTCCAAAAGGTCTAGACAGCTGAAAAGTTGTGTGCAGACTCCTTGGCCAATGGGGATTCTAAATTGTAGATTTCGTGACCCCATGACCCCAAAATGGGGTCACAGAGGTCACATCCTTTAAAACCTATTTTCATCTTCTTCTCCAGTTCCAAAAGGTCTAGAGAGCTGAAAAGATGTGTGCAGACTCCTTGGCCAATGGGGATTCTAAATTGTAGATTTCGTGACCCCGTGACCCCAAATGGGGTCACAAGGGTCACATCCTTAAAAACCTATTTTCATCTTCTTCTCCAGTTCCAAAAGGTCTAGAGAGGTGAAAAGTTGTGTGCAGACTCCTTGGCCAATGGGGATTCTAAATTGTAGATTTTGTGACCCCATGGCCCCAAATGGGGTCACAGGGGTCACATCCTTAAAAACCTATTTTCATCTTCTTCCCCAGTTCCAAAAGTTCTAGAGAGCTGAAAAGATGTGTGCAGACTCCTTGGCCAATGCGGATTCTAAATTGTAGATTTTGTGACCCCCTGGCCCCAAATGGGGTCACCGGGGTCAAATCCTTAAAAACCTATTTTCATCTTCTTCTCCAGTTCCAAAAGGTCTAGAGAGCTGAAAAGTTGTGTGCAGACTCCTTGGCCAATGGGGATTCTAAATTGTAGATTTCGTGACCCCGTGACCCCAAATGGGGTCACAGGGGTCACATGTTTAAAAACCTATTTTCATCTTCTGCTCCAGTTCCAAAAGGTCTAGAGAGCTGAAAAGTTGTGTGCAGACTCCTTGGCCAATGGGGATTCTAAATTGTAGATTTTGTGACCCCATGGCCCCAAATGGGGTCAAAGGGGTCACATCCTTAAAAACCTATTTTCATCTTCTTCTCCAGTTCCAAAAGGTCTAGAGAGCTGAAAAGTTGTGTGCAGACTCCTTGGCCAATGGGGATTCTAAATTGTAGATTTTGTGACCCCCTGACCCCAAATGGGGTCACCGGGGTCACATCCTTTAAAACCTATTTTCATCTTCTTCTTCAGTTCCAAAAGGTCTAGAGAGCTGAAAAGTTGTGTGCAGACTCCTTGGCCAATGGGGATTCTAAATTGTAGATTTTGTGACCCCATGGCCCCAAATGGGGTCACAGGGGTCACATCCTTAAAAACCTATTTTCATCTTCTTCCCCAGTTCCAAAAGTTCTAGAGAGCTGAAAAGATGTGTGCAGACTCCTTGGCCAATGGGGATTCTAAATTGTAGATTTCGTGACCCCATGGCCCCAAATGGGGTCACAGGGGTCACATCCTTTAAAACCTATTTTCATCTTCTTCTCCAGTTCCAAAAGGTCTAGAGAGCTGAAAAGTTGTGTGCAGACTCCTTGGCCAATGGGGATTTTAAATTGTAGATTTCGTGACCCTGTCACCTAAAATGGGGTCATAGGGGTCATATCCTTAAAAATCTATATTGTACCTAAAAGGCTATAATATTGTGTGCAGACTCTGTCAATGGGGATTCTAAATTTTAGATTTGGAGACCCTGTAGTGCCTCAAATAAGGGCCTCAAGCCATGACCTTAAAATCTATTTCAGTCTTCATCATTAAACAATATAAACCCTGATGAGCTACAGAGCCCATGGCTCTATTTTTTTTATTTCAAGCGAAGTGTGTGAATTAAGCATTGGGTTTCATTTCGACGAAACTATTTGTTTTAGCTAACTGTTAGACAAGTTACCTAGTTATCAAGATTAATGTCGCATACTTGATAATTAACATGTTTTGATTTCCTTTTCCGCAGGAATCCTTGAAGATAAAACCACAGCTGAGAGAGATTGATCGCCCCAATCTCAAACAATCATGCCAGGTGAGTTGTCTGATAATATTGACTGAGGTTTCATTGAACGACAGCTTTCATAATAAATGCATGATGATAAAAGTGATGTATGGAGTGTTGAAAATTTACTTACCTCAGTCGTACCTACCGACTGCTGCCTGTCCGTCTGTCAATTTTATTTATTTTAAAAAAAAAAATCAAAATTATGGTAATTTTATTTCAATATTTAAAAATATCCCATATTTTGTTTTATTTTTTTTGTTTTCCAAAGTTTTATCCGTCTGTCAATTTCTGATATATTTAAGATAGTTACTTTTGGGATTTTGGATAAACTAAGTGACTACAGGGTGCAATCACAAATTCTAGGGTGAATTTATCACCTCTTCGTGCAGAAAAAAAGAGTGATTTTGATACTTAGGTGACGAATAGTAATGCTTTCTAAGGTAGAAAAAAACTAACAATGCATGACTTTTTTATTTGGGGCTAATTGATAATTTTCATGGTGTGTTGCTCAATCATGTGTCCTTGATTGGACAATGTGACAAGGGTTGGTTTGCAATACAAGTTAAGAACAACTTCCAAACGCAAGGCATAACTCTTGCCAGTCTGCATTACTGGCTGATTTAAGCCTTGCAGTATTTCCATCGCTTTGTTGTGCCAAGATAGTGAATCGCTGCACCAGAAATGCATAGCAGGGCTGGATTTCTAAGATTTTTTAAGGAAATACTGAAAGACCTAAATCAGTCAATAATGGAGACTGGCAAGAGTTATGCCTTGCTTTTAGAAGTTGGTAAAGAATGGCTATAGGGTGTTTAACTTGGTGTTTGTAAGTTGATATATTGTGCACACCACTGTGACAAGTCTGTTTTTATTTCATATGATGTAATTTCAAACTGAAAAGGCATTCAACGCTTGAAGGTACATTTTATCTTCCATGTCTTATTTCCTGTTTCAGGCATGTGAAAATTCTAGTCCACCAACAATCAAAACAGTCCACTTTCTGGGGATGCCATATGATCGGTTTGATCTCGATGAACTTCCAGATAGAGGGGACATTTGTACAGTAAGTATATTCAGGTCTTTGATGATATGAATGAGACAGAATGATCTTTCACATTACATTAGAGGAGCTGTAGCGCAACGTTCTTACTGAAATGCTCTCACGAAAGTAAAATAAGTGTTACTAATGACTGAATAATACTTCTGAATTAATAAAAAGTTCTAAAACGAATGTACATGGTTCGGTCTATTTTCCTTCAAATGACCATTTGAAGGTGTTCACATTAAAATGGTCTCTCGAAGCTAGATCAAGTGATCTGACTCATAAAGCCATACCTAACCACTCAGAGTAGAGTTTTAAATATGGCACCATGACGGAATTGTCAACTATCTTGCTGTCGGAACTCTCAAATTCGCATGAGAACTAGTTTTCCTCTCACAATGAAGATTGACACAAAATTGTAGTTATATGAGTTGAACCCTTTCTTCCAATATGGATAACAGTTATCTATGGATGCGGCTTATCGTGTCTCATAATGAGATGTTTTACCCTCTAACGTAACAATATATTGTATAAACTTTATAATACGTGACAAATTTGAGAAAGAATTATATGCTAAAAATGTGCTACAGAGCCTTTAAGATTTTGTCATCTTGATGAAAAACGTACTTGAGAAACTGACGGTAAATTCATGTGAACTGAAGGGGTTTGAATATGTATATGTCACATCTTAAGTCGGGCTTTAATACAAGCCAGTGTTTCTTATAAATTGATCATTATTTATAATTTCTACCTTTACATTTGTCCCCAAATATTTTTCTGCAGTATATTTGTTTTCCCCTTGTGTATTCCAACACTTCGGTTGATTGCAGGAGTTCATGATCGGCAAGACGGCAGCACAGCACGTTGGGACCTATCACAGTTTACATCACTTCAAATATAACCTCTACAAGCGCTGTTTAGCTAAGGTCAGTGTCCAATCAATTAAAATTTTAACTACCGAGGCTAAATGAAAAAGGATATGGATTCCATACAGGATTTTCTATGTTCCCGGAAAGGAACTTCAAAACTGTACATTATATATCTTTGAAAATCTTTGAAAATTAGCCATTATGTGACTTATGTTCTGAGGTTGTTTTTTTTTATTTTTCAAAAGATCTTTGTTTTCATGGAAAAATTTTGATTTTGATGCAATAAATTTTGATAACTGTTTTTGATAACCTTTTGGAAACTACATTAATATTTCAGCTGCAGAATCAATTAATGCAAATCCAGGAAACAGAATAATTTTGGATTTGTCTCAAAATGTTTCTAATAAGGGAGGTTAAAATGTGAAAATATGTAAAATAGTATATAAGTTGTTTTTGTATTCCTTTATTTTACCTAACCTTCTCTGTTTCAGGTAAAGTTACTGAAGGATACTAAGAAGGGCATTAGCAATGAAAAGTTACTAGACGAGTGCTTACAAAACAGGGCCTGGGTTTTGAAGGTGAGAGATATTTAGTTATTTGATCAAATCTGTTCAGCTTTCAAAATAGCAACCAATTTGGGAGCATTTGCTCCCTATTTTTTCAGTTTGCTCCCTGTAATTTTGAGTTAGGAGCACACATGCTCCTAAGCAAAATTTTGGGTCAACAAATTGTGTTTCTTCAAAATAAACCATTATCCACCACAATTGCGTATTGAATATTATAGTTCTCTGCTAAAATTAACTATGAATTAATGAATATAAGCAATCTCCTTTTGTATGGGTTCCTTGCAATTTTCTTTTGCTCCTAAGAATATAACGTTAGGACTGGAGCGTATCCGCTCCTTGAAATAATTGTTTACTTTGGGGCCTGTTACTGCCATGCCTCTTACGCTTTATATCAAGTCAAACCTTCTTGGAAGTGAAATTTCACTGTAGATGATTTTTAGCTCATCAGGCCTGAAAGGCCCGATGGGCTTATGGCATGGCATGGTGTCCGGCGTCCGTCCATCCGTCCGTCCGTCCGTCCATCCGTCCATCCGTAAACTTTTCGCTTTTTCGACTTCTCCTCCAGAACCAATGACTCCACAGAGCTGAAATTTTATGTGCAGACTCCTTGGCTAATGGGGATTCTAAATTGTAGATTTCGTGACCCCATGACCCCAAATGGGTTCACCGGGGTCACATCCTTAAAAACCTATTTTCATCTTCTTCTCCAGTTCCAAAAGGTCTAGAGAGCTGAAAAGTTGTGTGCAGACTCCTTGGCCAATGAGGATTCTAAATTGTTGATATCGTGACCCCATGACCTCAAATGGGGTCACCGGGGTCACATCCTTAAAAACCTATTTTCATCTTCTTCTCCAGTTCCAAAAGGTCTAGAGAGCTGAAAAGTTGTGCGCAGACTGCTTAGCCAATGGGGATTCTAATTTGTAGATTTCGTGACCCCATGACCCTAAATGGGGTCACCGGGGTCATATCCTCAAAAACCTATTTTCATCTTCTTCGCCAGTTCCAAAAGGTCTAGAGAGCTGAAAAGTTGTGCGCAGACTCCTTAGCAAATGGGGATTCTAAATTGTAGATCTCGTGACCCCATGACCCCATGACCCCAAATAAAGGTCTCTCAGGACATGACCTATTTTCATCTTCTCCAGAACAAATGTACCTAGAAGGCTGTAATATTGTGTGCATACTCTTTAGCCAATGAGGATTCTAAATTGTAGATATGGTGACCCTGTGTGCCCAGAATAAGGGCCTCAAGCCATGACCTAACAATCTATTTCAGTCTTCATCATTGAACAATATAAATCCTGATGAGCTACAGAGCCCATGGCTCTATTTTTTGTTTATTGACACATGGAACTACAGACCAGAGGGTTGATGGGGGCAAAATATTTTAAATATGATCAATACATTTTTATAGCTCCTGTATTTTTGTGAGAGATGATCCTTAAATTAAATTGAGTATTTTATACTTTGTTTTCGATGGTTTACAGATATTTGAAGACCTGAAGCGGATGCTTGAGAAAGGCTGAAGCCTCCTAGTGTTGTCTGTGTATGTGAACGTGAACGTTGATCCTGCCTTATCTGTGTCGGCGACTGGCTCGACCGACTCAACTGCCAAGTGCTGATGTTTCCCTCCGGGCTCAAATGTCAAACGTCGTCTATCTCTCATCTCTGTATTCCATTCTGTGGGGACAAGCTTCAAATCTTAAGATGATATCATTTTTGTATCGGGCTTAAATGATATCACATCTCCATTTTCTGTTCATCTCATCCATACCATCTGTCTATGTCCAATTTGAAAGTGTGTAGTTTGTGTATCCAAATCAAAAGTAATGATGTCTGATATCACGTATAATTGTGATATTTGATATCATCTGTAATCTTGTCTGTGTCCAACTGAAGTGTGAAGACTGTTGTCACACCTCTATCCAACTCGCGTGATATCATATGTTATCGTGTGTCTGATATCTAGCTCGATCATGAGAGTAACTGATATCATGGTTCTGTATCTAAGTCACGTGTTATTTACTGATATCCAAATTCAACTCAAATGTGTATCATCTCACACAAGATATCCAACTGAAAGATATCAACTGATATCACAATTGCATATTCATCTCATATGTGATATGTTCTGTTATCATATCTCTATGTCTGGGTTTAAGAGACAAAATTATTTGGTTATTTTCCTTTGAAATGTAGTTCAAGAAGATTTTGAAGTTTTTTTAATGAGACAAAATTATTTGGTTATTTTCCTTTGAAATGTAGTTCAAGGAGATTTTGAGGTATTTTGTATGAGCATAAATAATGTAAATGCACTAGCTGGAGTATCTACATTCTCTCCCCACAAAAGTTACTAAAGTGATTTCTTCCCACCCATTCTCTGTTACATTTGGGTTATATTTCTCAATTCTTGCAATAGCATCTAGTGGTGGATGTTTGCAACAGACAGTCCATATTTTTATCCAATCCAAAATTGTATTACATCTCCGACTGACTGCTGTCTTGTAAGAAATATGACCTCACTACACAGGTGAAGGAACTCCAGGCTTCGCTATCTTTACAGGAAGACTGAATGCTCAGTTTGAATATATGTCACTAATTGCACAAGTAACTTTGATTATGTGGGATGAAATGAGTTGAGTAACTTCTGTTCAGAGAATGGAGTGTAATTAAAATTTGTTTTAAAATAAACACCTGGTAGAGTAACAATATATCTGTAAAAAAATTAATGAAATTAAGTAAATATTTTATTGTTGATACATCTGATATCACATTCAGCATGTAAGAAAATATTTAAACATCAATTTGGCAGAATTGTAGACCTTTAGTCACGAAAATGTTCACCCTTCACACGCTGAAACGAATCAAACTACTGAGGTAGCTACTTCTGAATGGCCAATGTACAGGACTCCAAGCACAGAAGTACAGAGAATGTTCTGGTGTTTGCTAGGGCAGATGAAGCTATACCTGGATAATAATTGCATTAGCAGGTAAAGAACAGCAAAATGGGCATTACAGAGAATGTCGCCCAAATGAAATCTTACATGAAATATATCACTAGAGGTAGATACAGGAACAAACATTGAACTCTTGCTTTTGATATCTTTCCTTCAACCAATGAGTCATCTTCATGAAAAGACACAAAGGTGAAATTTTATTTTTCATCAAAAAATATTTGTTATCAACTATTCATAAAAAAAGAGACCATATCTGAATATATCAACATCAACATTGTTGCTTGTATGATTTTGGAGTATTTTGTACACATGACAGTGCTAAAATATGATCGTACACCAATACTGAAAATAGTACACGCCACTGTGAAAATAAGAAATGCTCATATCATAATTTTCTGTATGTTGTTACCTGGTTAAGTCATAACCTCGTTCCAGAATAATCCCCAGTAATCAAAGTCATATAATGATTATTGTTGTCAAAGCAGAGCATGATATCTTTGAACTTAGTATCATAGAAACGCTATCAATTGTTTACACCTAGAAATTACAAAATCCTCCAAAATTTTCTACAAATTACTCTTAAGGAGGGTGGGTAGTTATGACATAGTGTTGTCAACATTGATCTTGGTAATATAAAAACTTGATGTTTATTACTTCTTCAACCATCAAAAGGGTTGAGTTTTGAGTCTGTCGATGTTGGCATTCTCATTGAGCATAACTCTAAAACTACTGAATAAACTAGATTCAAAGCTTTTGGAGTGACTGACAGACAGGGTTGAGTTTTGAGTCTGTCGATAACTCTCAAACTACTACATAAACTAATGTCCGATCTTTCTGGGTGACGGAAATACAAAGAATTTTGGGTCTACGTCGGTGTTGATGTTCTCATCGAGCATAACTCTAAAACTACTGAATTAACTAATGTCCGATCTTTCTTGGTGACTGAAATACAAAGAATTTTGGGTCTACGTTGGTGTTGATGTTCTCATCGAGCATAACTCTAATACTACTGAATTAACTCGTGTCCAAGCTTTCGGAGTGACTGAAATCCAGGATCAGATAAGCGAGGGAATTTTGCAGGTGAAGAGTCAAATGTAGTGGCCGCAGTGAGGACAACATCACCGTGATATCATTCATTCATGGTGGTTTGTGATATGTTTATGTGTGACTGTTCATGTGTTGTTATCACAGTCGGATTGAAATCAACCCTGTTCCGAGAGATAACAGTTACAAAATACTATCTTTTCGGGTGTGCAATCTTCTTTGTGGTTTCATTTCTACAGGATGGCATCACTTCATAGAGTTGCATGTTCTGATGCCAGTTTAGTGCAGGAATAAAACTAGTCATTAGTAAGCCGATCACATCATAGCTTATGAAACTTTGTGATTTTATACATGTTTCAAATGTTATTCTAATGATGGAATGGTCCTTTGGATTACTTGCCCCCAGCGTATACCAAAGACCTTTGTTGGAGTATTGTGATTGGATAACTAAATTAGCAGCAGTACATTCACCTCTCTCTATCGCTTTCAAAGAGGAGAGCTTGCATCCGAGGGAGGTAATATTTTATCTAAACTTTTATTCCTCGTAAGAGGTTTGGACTCAATTGGACTGAGGTTATCATCCGGGATTGATGGTAGTGTTTTGATTTTGTTTGTTAACATGAGTTTACATTGGTTTTTTTTCATTCATAGACGTTGGCTCTTCTAATGTTTAATGTTGTGATATTTTTGTTCACACTAAAACAAGGTTTAAATTCACTTTTCAAGAGGACAATCTTTTATTTGGATGTAGACATTTGATTCAGAATATTTAGAAAATGCTTACATATAAACTTATATGTATATTTGATGTTTATGTCATAAACAAGTAAATCATGATGTGGGACTTGATTGAGTTAACAATTGATTTGTTTAGTTTCATATTCAAATAAAGGTTTTTGTGATTGTAAAGTAGACAAGTTGGAAACAATTTAAATTATTTCAATTATTTCAAACATGATAATAATGATTACATTTTATGTTTATGAAGTATCATATTTAGACTTTCAAGTTTCGTAAAATGATTTAACTGATTTTGCATGCCACAAATTATAGGTTTTTGCATATTATTATTGGTAAGAAGAGATATATATATATATTGTACATAAATCAGAAAATTTCTTTCTAAAAAGGATTTCTTTTAAGGTGTTTGTTAAGGATTTTTTTAAGTTGTTGCATTTTTTTCAAAATCAAGTTGTTATGAGTAGTTCCAATACTTACTGGTTCTATGAAATCAAATTTGTATATATTTTTGTTGAGAGTTCATCCTAAGGTCCCTTATGAATATTAAATTGTTATGATAATTTCATAAGTACGATGAGGTGTCAGAAAAAGGTAAAAGGAATGTTATGTGATTTCCAAGGAGGATAGTTCTTGTCAAGAAAAGATTTTATGTAACTTTTGCACAAATATTTGCCGTTACAAACCAGAGACATATCTTTTCAAAGAATATTTCTCAATATGATGTTGTTATAGATTGTGTTCACATAAAGAAAGATGACCCTTTGCCAATCTTTCTTACAGCTGTATCCTTTGTATTTTTATATCATGTGAATCTGATTGTATATCCATTTTTGCGACTTGAACTTTGGAATTATCTGCATAATATAAGGCTCTATTTAGTGTGACTGAAGGAGGATGTCTTGTCGTTGAACCAAAGTTTCACTCGTAGATTTTCAAAGCAGCATCTTTCTCATGTGTTCTTCAGCTTATTCAGTCATAGTTGTGTCATCATTTCTTCTTAAATGTTCTTATCAGTATTTCACTGTAAATGTATGAAGTTTTATTCGATGAATATACGAAGAATAGGTTGAGTTTGTTTGTAACAAAAACACAATTTTACTTTTCATCCCACTAAATGTTAATGTACGAAATTTAATTCCATAAACGATAAAGTAGAGGTCAACTTTGTTTTTAACAAAAACACAATTTTATCATCCTTTGGAAGACTACTCAATAGTGTAGGGGCAAGGTGAAGTTTTATAACCAATCGAAGAAAACGGATTTTGGAATTTAACATAGAGTTGTGTATGTTCGTGTTGGCTTCTCAACTCCAACACTTGCACAGTTTCAGTTTTGCTGGCAGAGTTGAAAGGAGAGATCTACATTTTCTCACAAATCATCACTTTTCACCAGAGTTTGGTGTGGAGAAACAAATCCCTCCTAACCATCACTTTGCCTCCAAGCTGAATCTTTCTTTGCTGAATGTTTTCCTTATTTATCAAGGTTCGTGGAAACACTATACTAAATTAGCAGTGTTTTTTTCAACATTAATGTTTACTTCAGTGCACAATTGGTCGAGCCTAACGTCTTCTTCATCGTATATTTGATTGTTAATAGTTCATCATTATACCTAGCTTATTAATACACAATTTTGGTAAATTGATATGATGAACTTAGTTTTTAATGTAGCGGTTAATAACATTTTTACACCAAAATTTCAAATTCTGCTTTTATTTTCACTTTTTGAGTGTCGGTGAATGAATGACCGATTTTCTTGTAGAATGAACATGTCCAATATGCAGTCATAGAGTTAAATCTGTCATAGCTGGTTAACAAATTTGTGATTACTATTTATGTGTTTCAATTAAATTATATATTTATGTGATTTTGTTGTCGTTTTTCATCACTGTTTTGTATTGCAAATCAATCAACAACATGTAAATCGTTTGATCAATATTTGCCTCAATGTTTCTTAGAAAGAAAAATCACAACGATATATATAGTGATTGCAATTCTAAAAGTCTAACGTCTTGGAATAATTCAAAGCATATAAGAGTATATTAATTGCATAAAACAAAGTGGATGGTTGATCAAGTTAAGTACAAAGGGTTGATTGTAAATGCTTACGTGTTGCTCATAATGGATGGCTTTGCTATTACAGTGAATTCTTAAGTGCTTGTGCTTGTTCCAGTTATCTTTGGTGTAAAGTTATGTCTCATATGCTCATCAACCCTAGGAAAATGGAGATTGAGCATTAAGAGTTAAATTAATAGAGGAAATATCATCTCTACATTTTACTGAAGCACCCCAAAACCAGTTCAAATTCAATGAAGCACCATAAAATCATTTCTTCAAATTTAATGAAGCACCATAAAATCATTTCTTTTTTTTAAAAAATCAATGAAGCGCCATAAAATCAGTGTAGGTTTATTGGAGGTCCATAAAAAGTTATTCAAATGTCATTCCAAGATTCATTCTTCATCAATCTCATTGACATCTCGTATTTCTGTCACTCCGATAATGTCAATCAATTTTCCAAAAGATAAAACAGTCTCTAGATACAATTTCAGTCACAGGGTGATAACATTGGAGCAGTAAATTGTCAGTGTGGTTTTAAGAATAAGTAGTCCGATCATCGTTCCAGCCTATTCGAATAGAGGTCTTTCAACTGGTATTTTTTTTTTGGATTAGGAAATAGTTTATCCGTTTACCATTACAACGGCATTTTAAGGGGATTTATGTCTGGCGTAGTCCGTCCTTTACCGAAAAGCGGTACTTGTCTTTTGAATTAAAATCTTGCCACAGTTTTTTATCGATCATTTTGAAAATTTACACATGCTTTGGATATCTTGTTGGTAATGCCCATATTGAAAGTTCTGGTGGGACACTAACTTTTCAATTTCACAATGACTGTTACAGTCTGGTGACATCAACTTCACCCATAGTTCATCACCCATCATTTCGGTACCTTTAATAATCAATATAATCTGGAACTACATCAGTAATACCAAAGTTGATTCCATGAATATTTGTAGAGTTATGTCCCTTTGATAACAGCACCTTCGGTGAACTTTATCCCGGATATAACTTTTGATTTGTCAGCGTTAGGCCTTTGATACTTGACATACGTATCCCATGTGATATATTGGGGTCAAACTGTAAAACCTTATGACGTTGGTGTAGGATTCATTTTAGGACTGTTGTGCATGAATAGGGCCTGCGATGGGGTTGTGCTCTCAGAGCCCTCGTTTATATTTAAAATGTTCCGATTTATTAGAAGCAAATAAAATGTTCCGAATTATTAGAAGCAAAGAAGTAACGTTGGTCTGACTCTGTTGTAAACTGAGAAAAATATTTCACTGCTTGTTTGTTTCTCAAAACCAACTTGAAAATGTAAACATAGTTGTTTAAAATTGTGCGAATGTCTTCCCAAGAAATCATCATCATAGTATCAAGCTGTACATTGCCCATGCAACAATGTTGTTATTCCTCAAACTTCAAGTGCCAATGACGGAGATCTAATAGGCATCTATATTAAGCTTATACATAATTGTGCAAAGAGGATTTAGACTTGACTCCTCTTCTTTGTATAGATGCTGATGCTTATGATTGTGTGAAATACTCTGTATGCGACATAGAGTAATATTGATTGTAAAAATTGCGAATTTGAGTTATGTAAAAGACTGATGATAAGATCTTTGATGTACCTAGAAAGCAAAACACCATAAAATATCTGTCATTCAGTTTCATTTCAACCACTCAATCTGAATTGTTCGTATTCATTGAAGCACCGTAAAATCTGTTGTTCATTTTAATTGAAGCATTATGTACAATGCCAGTTGCTAAGATCATGCATAATTTTATATATGTGTCTATAGTTCTGTATGCTGTGTACGTCATTTGATTTAAAATGGTTAGCCATTGACCCAACATATATTTATTTATTGTGTTAGGACTGTTTCAGTGATTTAAATTGATAGATAAGAATGACCATTAAGCTATATACAATTAAAATCATAATTGCTATTATATTTCAACAAACTTCCAATTGGTACTTACTGGCAGGACAAACAATGATAGGTATTTCAGGTAGAAAATGAAAGTTATTTTGGGGGGGTATTCATTTATGTTTACACATTATTCATTCATAATTGTAAAATGTTTAGATACATTGTGCAATTGAATTGAATCAATCTTTAAAGTTTCGTTATTCATTGAGCTCATGTTATGGTGACTGATTTTATTAGTCCACTTGAATATATACGTGTATAGAGAAATCGCCCAATACAAATTGTCAATGCCAATGAACAGCGTGACCCGCATGTAAAGGGAGTTAACTCTGGTAGGGTATTCCTTGGAAAAGGAGATCACTGAGAAGCTGTATTGACAAAGGGGGGTAATTCGGAAAAGCATCCGGGAATAAGGGAAACTGTCCCTTTAGTAAGGGAGACGACTCTTAGAACCTAGCACAATGAAGAATTCACAGAACTTTTGTATATAATGAGCGAGTTCTGAATCGAACCAATTGGGAGAAATAAAAACCTGTATAGTACTGTGTTATTCTTGTATTGTAAAAGTCATCTGTAAACTCTACTAGTTGATGACATTCTGTTGTTAACAAAGGAAGCGAATGAGTGATTTTCTGTCTTTTACTCCTGAATAAATGCATTTATGCTGTAAATCTGATACTTATTGTTTGTCTTTCTTCAACTGAAGAGGTGTCCAGATCCGCAGAACAATACACCTCATAACTATCGCACCACCCATTTGAAATTGAAACCAGAAAAATAGTTTTGCAAGTGTTGACATTACAAGTACATATCGAATATCCCACATCATGCGTGAGCACGTGTATACATATGCTTTGTCCCAGGGGTCGGTTTGCCACAAATGCAGTATGCATATAGCCACTTTTGGTGTATGTTATGTTGGCAGACACAGCTAAAAGTAGCTAGGCGACCAATCAGACGTCCACTCCTCACATCTCAGCACTGTCTGTTTAGCCTGGTGCCAAGGACGTGCTCGTCGAAATCTCAGGACGTGGAGAAGAATCCATTGTTCCGATGAAAGCCGGTTTTTACTGCATCATACAGACGAGAGGGCACGGATTTGGAGGTAGAGAGGCGCGGCAAATGATCAGAGGAACAGTCAACCTGAAGTCGCATTTGGAGGTGGATCCGTTATGGTGTGAGGGTGTTGTTCCTACGATTGTAAGCTTGACTTTGTCACAGTTCCCGGTACACTGAATGGACAGAGGTACCAGAACCTGATCCTGGATGGTTCTGTAGTCCCTCATGTCGACAACTGCACTCTCGTCATACCGTTCAATCTTCATGGGCGATAATGCCATACCACATCGTGCACAAGCCGTTTTCAGCATCTTCAAAACAATGCCGTTGAGACACTACCATAGCCAGCCAGAAGTCCAGACATGAAGCACATTGAACATTCGTGAGACATTTTGGGACGTAGAGCTGGAGCAAGGGATCTTCTAGTGAAAACCTCCAGGAGTTGACCAAGACTTTGCATGATGAGTGGCAACAGATTCCCCAACAGACATCAAGACGTCTGGTAGTTAGCATGAGACGGCGTGTGGAAAATGTTATCCGAGTGGTTACAGCAGATATTGAGTTTACCAGTCACCATGGACCTTGTGTTAACATTTCTGTAATGTGAATTGTCTTGTGTTTTTGTTGCAACGACCTCAGCAGCCATACTTATTCACCTTACTTTTCCATTGATATTAGTTGACCTTCGTTTGCGACAATTTAACCTTCAATTAGTGCCCAGATTCGGTCATGTGTTGTCACTTTTGAAACTGAACCTTCTCATGAGGTCATCTAACAGTTTAAAGTGTCCTCCACGGTACACAATCTGTTCGTGTAAATAATTGTCTATCTTCAACTGTTACTGTCAATACTGGCGCTCCACAAGGATGCGTGCTGTCACCTGTATTATTTATTACATATACAAATGATTGTGTTGCAAAAGATCCATCCTGTTCAATTGTGAAGTTTGCTGATGACGCTGCTCTCATTTGCTCTGTTTAATGATTCTCATGAAGATGGATATCGATCAGAGATTTCGAATTTGTTGAATTGGTGCCATGACAACTTTCTTCAAATAAATGTGAAGAAAACAAAAGAAATGATATTCGATTTCAGATCCAGGGAAACCCCGTTAGAACCTATTAATATGAGTGATACTCCTGTTGAAATCGTGTCGAAATACAAATATCTCGGTACCATTATTGATGATAAATTGAATTGGAAAAGTAACACTGAAGCTGTGTACAAAAAGTGTCAACAGAGACTGTATTTTATGAGGAAATTAAGATCATTTGATGTTGATGTGAAATTATTGAAAGTTTTTTACACATGTTTTGTACAAAGTGTTTTGTCCTTCGGCATGCAATGCTGGTTCGGTTCCCTCAGTCTTCAAGATAAAAACAAATTAAACAGGATTGTTAATATAAGCTCAAAAATTGTTGGTACCATCCTTGATCACCCGGCGTCAATAAATGACGACAAAATAGTATCACACGCTCGGAAGATTATTTCAGATCCATCACATGTCCTGCACTCACAGTATTCACTTTTGCCATCCGGAAAACGTTTTAATATGCCTTTTCACAAATCCAACAGAACTCGGAAATCATTTATACCCTCAAGTATTTCCATTCTTAATAAACAGTCCGCATGAGAAATCACAGATTCCAATACCAATTTTAGAACTTATCGAGTTGTACAATTATATGTGTTGTGTGTATATGTGTTTTTGTTTTTAAAATTTCTATGTTTAATAATCATGTATTATATAAATTTGGTATACATTTCATGTCATGCTCTGTTTGATGTAAGAAGAATTCCCTTTTGGGTAATAAAGTGTTATCTTATCTTATCTTATCTTAATTGTTTGAGGTCGAATGTCCAGTTTTACTTACTGATCAAAAGTGTGATATTTATGACGAGGTGCATATATTCAGTATATATTTTATCATACTTTACACATTTAAAGGTACATCCATTGTGTTGGTTTGGGTCACATATGCTAAACGTTCTACATTGGGTTATTTTATCGAGAGGTACTAACTGTTGCCGAAAATTGCCATTTTGATCTTAATCGGCTCAGTATACCGACGATATAAAGGGAAAAGTCTCGATTTCTGAAACCGGATAATGCACTGCGTTTTGCGCGTCAATTAGTCAAACGTAATTTTGGAAACTTATTTACAACAGACTAAAGAACAACAGAAGAAAACTTTAAGTTGATAATGTTTAATATGTCTATAACTGCTGTACATAGAACATGTAGTTTCGGTTTCTGCACAAGTATAATAATGTTGCTAGATTTTAATTGGAAACTAGTAATCATTATATATTTGACGATTGGGGATGAATATGCAAGTTGAGTGAAATCATTTGAACTGGTATCAGTACATATTGTATGTTGGCATGTATTAAATGCAAATGAATTTTATGAAACACAATGGATGCACCTTTATCTAACACTCGCTCACTCATTCTGCTCCATCAGTGTAGCTGTACGCGCTAAACTGCTGCTACTGCTGTAGATCGTATAATTGACGATACTTTACATGAATGTATTCTTTTAGCCAATGAACGTCGATGGTCGGCCCTCTCATCCAGGTACTGCCTATATTGACCGAAAGCAAGTTCTCTCATTGGCTTGTTATTTACAGTAATACGACAGTTATATGGCTCAGGGACTCGGGTAATGCAGTAGGGATTAAAATACTGATGGGGCAGGATGTCTCTCAAGTTATCCAAATCATATGATCCCAGCAAAAGACAATAGCGTCATGAATTATAATTATGCCTCCATGTTAATTCATATTTGAAAACTTCTTATGCCAACATGACACGATCACTATAAGGAGGTTCCACATATTAAAAATTCATGAAAATTTGTCAGGACAAATCTTTTCCAAAGGGAGGTAAAGTTAAAATAAACGGATTTAATCATCCTTTTCAAATAGGCGTGTTTAAAATTCAAATGTGCATGTATGACACTTTTACTGATAATTGACACAGAAGCTTAAGGCTATGCACTTCTCAATCTGACCACTGGGAATGTGCAGAAACAAGGTGTGTTAAACCTATTTAAATCTGCTGGAAGAGAATTGGTCATGATTTTCAATAGTGGGGTTCGAACTCCTGAACCCCCGGAGCCCCCGGAGCCCCCGAACCCCCTTGTGTTGTAATCACGAATTATAAACGTATGTATAAACATGACCTTACCCTCGGGTTTCAAAAAAAATACTACGATAGAACCCTCACCAAATATAACCCATTTGTATTAAAAAGAGTCGTCAGTAAAATGACATTATTATGCCCAAGAAGTGTTTTTTTTTGTGTCTGGGAATGTTGTACAATTTCAGTTTTTATTCTATTGCGTTAAAAGATATTTGCAATCAATTCAGTAACTATGAAGATTTTATCACTTCACCATGTGTTATCTGTCTCTAGTTGCTGTGGTTTCCTATGTTAAAAGGGTAGGTGTATCAACTCGTTTCTGATACAACTACGCTGTTATGAGACACCAACGCTGTTCTGAGACACCGACATGTTTTGACACTCCTATACGTTTCTGATACACCAACACTTTTCCAATAAATGTTTTAATGGTTATGTAATATTATTATTATGTCATATATTATATAATTTCCTGGAGTCATACAGGTATGGCCAGTATGACTAAACGTGCAAAGAGATTAAAAATACTAAAACGATGATTCTAGGGAATGAAAACAACTTGTCGGTGACATAATGATGTCGACTCGCTCTCGTTTCTGCAGTGTCTCATTCTTGATTGATGAGACTGAATTTGCTTCTCAGAGACTTGAGACTTAAAAATCAAAGGCTTAACTATCCTGTTGCACAAAAGCATGTGCTTTACCTTTGAAATTATATAAAAGCATTTCAAAGATTTAAATGATATTGAGGTTCTTGTAAAATGTTTCCATTTGTCGTTCTCTTGTTTGTGCAAGGCCAAACACTTATGCAATGCTTCACAGAATGTCAGCGCAGTACCATCCTTGGTTCGCTAGTTCCAGCCGTTGCTCGCAGGTTTCACCGCAATGCATAGCCACATGGCGTTGCGGGCTTTCTCCCTGCAATAATACCAGCAGTCATGATATAAGTGAAATACTCTTGAAAGCAGCGTTAAACCCCAACTCACATCACCTCACCTTGTACGTAGAAAGTGAACTAAAATCAGAACAAATTCGTTCTTCTCTTCTGAAACATTTTCAGTCAAAGAACTGACAAGACACTGACATATCCTTTAACGACAATTACAGGTTAAAACTTAATTTAATCAAACATATCTTGATAACATTGAGTGGCACGGATATTCTTATTCAAGAGATGGCGTCATTTGCTTACCATGTGCTGTTTTCGCCAGTGACAATCAAAAAGCACTTGTTACATCGTACGTTCGTGATATGGCAAATATCGGGACACTAATTAAGAGACATAAAAGACTTGACCATCACCTTCTTGCATAGAATTCTTTGAATGATAGAACAATATTCAGTCATAAACAGGATGATATATGTTGTCAACGAACTTTCTAACGAACACAGATGAACCGTTCAATTCTCAAAACTTCTTGAGACAGTCGTTCTGGGCCGAGACCGGCACATTGCGATAAGAGATCACGATGATGAGAAAAACAATTGTGTAGGCTAACCCTTTTGCGTTATTGTGCAAAAGACGATGAGTTATTGAACAGTCATCTACAAAACAGAACAATTAGAGACAATTGTTTATCACCAGCCATTCAAAATGAGCTTCTTGCTATTTCCAATTGAGAAATCAGGTTTTTATACGACTACAATTCACAGAAATGTTTCCGGCATTGCTAACGATGAAACAAATACCGCAACGAAAGCAAAATATTCTATCTCTTGCAACGATCTGGGTCAAACTACACTCAAGCAATCAATTTTAGGTTTCACTCAAGCTGACAGTACTACTAGACAATGGTAATGGTGTATCAGCCATCATAAGACGTTAAAGGGGCAGTAGCACGTTATTTTCGCTCAAATAAGTCTATGATATGTATTTGAAAACGAATTTCACCAATCGTAAAGCACCCTTCTCTCTTCGGAAAAACAAGTTAAAAATGAGTGTACATGGCTCAGTAAAGCCATAGGAATTGTTTTTGTCATTCCAAATAATAAAATGTGTTCACAATAAAATGGCCGCCATGCAATTTTTGCTTTATACGCATCATCGTTATTACTACTACGGATAATTGGTTTGTGTAATAAGATGTTTTACCCTCTAAAGTAAATTTAAATGGCACAAAATATCATTATAAATAGGAAATTTGAAAAAATAAATTTTGCAAAAAATGTGCTACTGCTACTGCTACTGCTACTGCTACTAGTATTTGTTCATTGCAAGATTCTCAGCTGCTCCATTACATACGTCAATAATATTATGTCAACCGTACAAAACATTGCCTTTGTGTTTTCGTATTCGACAGATGTTCCAGCAGCCGAGGAACCATCTTGTTTGTTGGCAGAACTGGACTTTGCAAAAGAAGATCTTTGAACATGTCTCATTGGCGCTGAAGCACTAAGCAGTTAAAGCGCACACTGGCATCGTCACAAGTGTTTTGAGGGCAACACGGATATCGGATAAACACTATACTCATTTCTATATGCATGTATATTATAACCTTCTTCACGTGAGAAGCAATATAGTATAGAATTTGGTACATCATTAGATTCACATTCACTAATTAGCTAATGAGTAAGCGAATGTGAATGTAATGATGTACCCAATTCTCTGCTATGACAAAAATGGCGTTCATAACTGCTATGAGAATAATGGCGTTCATAACTGCTAAGAGAATAACGATGTGAATCTGGAGTAGCTGTGGATAAGCTTATTACTTATAAATGTTTTTAGACTTACTAATTATTTTCACTTTTTACCTTATTTTCCGAAATAGCTACACTTTATCAACATAAGGAAACCTTTTGTCACTAGGATAACAATAAATAGAGATTGTATAACGAGTGAGTGTTGAATATCGAAAATATTCCCTCGAGATATTTTTAAATGTCGGATTTATTCACGAGCGAATATCGTTGAATAACTGGTGCTTGTGTTCCAGACCAATTGTTGAATAATGTGTAACTGGTTACTAACCACTAGTTTCAAATAATCAAAGGTATATCATAAAGATGTTCAAACCACGTATGTAATAATCACCTTTATAAATATATCATATATGTATATATACCAAAATAACTCATACCCTGTCATGAAATGTCATCTCGTGTCATGGTATGTCATCTCGTGTCATGGCGTGTCGCCTTTTGTCATGAAATGTCACACGTAGGCGGTGATTACCAGTGTGTCTTCCAAATACTCTGGAACCAAAGGCGAATTCCATTCCCAATTCCGAGAATGCCATCGATACATCAATATTGGCAATCAATCAATAAGACTGTGTGGGATCAAGCGAAAAGGCTATGGTTGGTTCCTAACAATCGTTTGACATTTAATTACGAATTTATTTCAAAGGTTTTGTTGATCTTCAAACGGATTCCATTTGATATGAAGTAGCAAAATCTATAATGATTGAATGAATCGCTGGTACACAGTGACGATAGACACGGTCGTTAGTCATACAATCTTCTAGAGTCCGTTTTGAACACACCACGGACTTAAATTAAAATTTCAAAATTTAATTTAAGTCCGTGAACACACGAACTAAGAAAAGATTCTTAGAGTTAGATCTACAAACGTTTGAATACTAAGGGCCTATATTCATTTCGACTCCAAGCGAGGGACGTTATGACAACGTTATATATAGAAATTATTGCCCGAGGAAGTGTGTCATATGACTTTTACGAAACGAGTGTGAATTTTTGTACTGCCCGAGCGAGAGCGAGGGTTATACATAAATTTGCACGAGTTTCGTAAAAGCCATATGACACACTTTCGAGTGTAATAATTTCTTTATTACCCATTTTATTCCGTTTGATTCGCATAAAATTAGCCAGGAAACGACACACTTCTCTTGCGACGGCAAGCTACAGTGACGTCACGAACAATCGTTTTATGACGTCACAGAAGGGAAGTCGCGGTGCAACAATGCTTGCTAAGCAATAGAGGTTATCATGAGAGTGTGTTTTGGGATGGTCAATATCCTGCATTAGGAATAAACATTGTATTTTGCGAGCCTTGGCGAGCTAAATACATTGTGTTTATTCCTAATGCAGGATATTTACCATCCCAAAACACACGAGCATGATAACTTCTTTATAAAACAATGTCATTCTTCATTCATTTTGTGCAAAACAGCATGACAACATTAATTTCAAAGTTACGCGTATTGATATATGCAAATGAACTGCGTGCTATTCTCACAGTAAAATGACACAAAATAACGCCTCCTAAATTATGCTTTCAGTGAAAGTAATTGTTATTTTTGTCATGATCTTAATTTTCAATGTTTTAATGTTTTCAAATGAAAAATATTTAAGGTGAGGACAGCGAATTCGAACTCGCGTCCTTTCGTGTAATCATGAGTGTAGGGGAGTCCATCTTGAAGGGGCGAGAGTTGCTTCCCTTCCGCCCGGTTGCAAATGGGGACGCACACATCACACGGAGAGCTAAACTCAATGTTAGGCAGCGAATTCTAAAATCCCCTTTACAAAAGTCCAATACAGAACAGTGAAGATTGACGTTCGATAAATGCATATGTAACTCAAACTGCCTTTGTTACCTGTGAGTATTTATAAAGTGCTGTGTAGTTTTCGACTCGCGATGAACATGTTTTGGCACTGCTTGATCATAATAATTGTTTCCGTAATATGCACTGCACTGTTTTGTCATTTCTCAAATTAATGTAGATCTATATGAAATGAAGACTGAAGTATGTCTATTTACGCTATTACAACTGTTCGAAATGTTAATGCTTGTGACGTCATTTTTAAAAGAAGTTCCGTCACTTGACCTCACATGTGCTCATATCAATAATATTTACTCGGTTATTTTCAACCATATGGGTAATAAATGCACACATGCTGACGCGGCGGGGACGTAAACGTAACGTTGTAATAACAACGTACCTTGCTAGCTTGATAAACGTAACTTCACGAATATAGTCTGCATGTTCTACACCCGTCATTCAGAAAATTTCACTTTGTACCACCTTTTCGGCAGATAGCTAATTGGATAGTCAGCTGAAGCTTTTGATAAAAAAAAAAACGAAACTAAGCATAGCAACATGTTCAGTTGACATTGGAATACGATCTCCGAGATAATGAAACCAGTGCCGTGTTCAAGACATTCTCTTCCCACAAAGGTTACTTCCTTCTGATTTCCGATCCTAGTAACCTCTGTGGGAAGAGAATGTGTTCAAGAGGGTGTTCCAGTTTCTGTTCATGCTGTCTATGCTGAACCGTCAAAGCTGGCACTCGCGATCTTGAACATGGTTTTCTGACAACACTCTTGGCAGACACACAACTTTGGAACGTCTTGTATGTAAATGGCCAAAGTCAGGAAAGTAATCACGTTAACGGTCGTTTCAGGATTTCTCATGTTTCGAGTTGTGGAGGAGTTTGATAGAAAGTAGTCTCGCTTGACCAATCACAGGGGGACGTGCGAGACAAAGAGTCGTCCAAGTTGTCTTTTGACTCAGAGTAGGATATAATACTAGGAAACGATCGTCTAATTGAAACTTACTTGGTCGTGATACTGCGGACGTCACGATATTTGGAGGGCACACCAATATAAGTGCCTGGGGATTTTTCCTTGGGTTTGTACATAAAAATATGAATAAAAATTAAGTTTCATAATATACCTGAGGCTGTTTAATATATTTTAAATGTATTTGCAAAAGTGAAGTAATTTTCAATGGTTTCATGAGTTTTAATAGGTTTTGTATTTTATTTGTATCATATTACTGCATCATTGAAATTGGTTATTACATTCATTCAAATGTTATCAATTTGACTGACTGTTTACCTTTATAAGCCTATATAGTGATTATTAATATGTATGCATTAAAATATACCAAGCAGAAACCAAAGCCTTGAATATAAACTACATGTATCTGTATATTAAAACTGTCAGTTCTACTTTTCTACTGTTGTTTTCGTGAACGTCTGCATTACTGGCTGATTTAATCCTTGCAGTATTTCCTTAGCTTTGTTGTGCCTAGATAGTAAATGGCTGCACCAGAAATGCATAGCGGGCCTGGATTTCTAAGCACCGATTTCTTAAGAAAATACTGCAAGGCCTAAATCAGCCAGCAATGGAGACTGACCAGAGTTATGCCTTGCATTGGGAAGTTGATTGGGAAATTGCATGTTTAGTTTGTCAGCAGGGTATCTCATTGTAAAGAAAGCTACCAAAATAAGAATCGATAGTTCCAATATATTGTCCCATCATTGCAACTACTTCCTTCTGGGCGCCGCTTTCGGTTACCCTCTTTAAAAACAAACATAGCTAGACAATCCTTCATACCAGCAAGTGTTCGTGAAATTAATAAATGTGAATTATGAAGTCGTAAAAACTAAACTTGTTCATCCTGTTTATGACCAATCTGTAATGAAAATCTTTACTGTACTTACATTAGTGTATGTTATATATGTTGCTTATTTATGAGTATATGTTATATTGTTCTATGATGTAATTTATAGTTGTACATTGTGTGTCTATGTGTATATGATACCGTTTCGGGGTAAAACGAATTTCCTCCGGGATAATAAAGTCTTATCTTATCTTATCTTATCTTAACCGTTCACTTGATTCTCATTATACTTTCTACCATTATTCAATGGTTGATACTAATGACGAACGTAAAGACATGTACAACAATGTTTCAAAACTACAAATAAAACGTGTTTACTTGTCAGTGTAGATGCAAATGAACATCTCTCTTCACTTACAATGTCCACTAGAGGCGCGGTTTTCTCTATAACGTTAGGCAAATCAATTTATCATGGTTCGCTTAATTCAATACAAAACGATTTTCAGTCGAAATGGGTTCTAGATAAAGATTAACGATTTCGCAGGTTTAACAGTGATTTATATAAAGTGTTTGATCTTTGGTGACTATTTGATTCTAGCTGCCTCGTACTGTTTTGCATTGGATTGAGATTCCAGGTACCGTATTAAAGGCGCTGTAGCTTTTTTAAATATTGATTCTTCTAAAAATTTTGGGGTCATGTTAGAGGGTAAAACACTCATTACATGACCCCATAATGTAAGTCGTATAAAAAAAACCCTAAAAACAACAAAAAACAGAGCCTGCGGCACTGTAGCTCATCAGGCTTTCTCTTCATTACCTAATTAAGCATGCCAACGATTAGGTGAGATGTACAACACATAGGAAGCATTTAGAGAAGCATTGGAGAAGATGAAATAGGTCTTAAGGTTCTTATCCCTCTGACCTATCTTTCAGGCCAGAAATAAAATCCCCTACAAATAAAGACACACTAGAAGATTAAATTCACCACTGTTGGTTCCTTTACATTACCTCCCTTTGAAGAGCACGTACAATTTCAAGATGAAAATAGCTTTTCAGGTAATGACCTCTGTGACCTATATTGGGGGTCTCAGGATCACGAAATCTACAATTTAGAATCCCAAATGGCCAAGGAGTATGTACATGACATTTGGGTCACAAGGTCACCAAATTTACAATTTAGAATCCCCATTGGCCAAGGAGTCTGTACACAAAAGTTCAACTCCCTAGACCAAGTGGTTCTGGAGAAGAAGACGAAAAAACGAAAAGTTTACAGACGGATGGACGGACGGACAGATGGATGGATGGACGGATGCACGCCGGACACCATGCCATGCCAAAAACCCATTGGGCCTTCAGGCCAGATGAGCTAAAAACGGTTATCCTTATTTGAAGAAAATGATGTGAATTATAAAGCGACAATTGTGTAAAACTCTTCAGTGCGAGAGCTGTATTTGTAGATCTCATGGGATTTCGAGAGTTCAGACATCAAGATGATTGACCATTCCATCATTGTACAGTATTTAAAATTCTACTTTTGAGTGTTCAGTTATCGCTACATCAGTCAGATCACTTTAACTACCTTTTAAGCAGCCATTTTAATGTGAACATCTTAAACTGGCCACTCGATTGGAAATGGACTCGCATGACTTGTTCATTTGTTTTAGAACTCCTTTTATTGATTCAGGAGTATTATTAAGCCATAACACTTATTTACCTCTTTGTGAGATCACTGTATTTCAGTAAGACCGGCGTGCTACAGAGCCTTGAACTCTGATAAGACACCCATATCCGGGAACATTTAGTGTCTGCCAAAACTTTCTCATTAAAACAAATTGAGTATGTGTCTATAACAAAGAGGTTTGTGAATACCTTTTGAATTTATAAAATTTGAAAGTTAAAAGTGCACGCGGCAATACTCGTACAGTTTAGTTTCTTCAATGTTTTAATTGATATATATCTCCATCATGTTACAGTGTAAAAGCTCCTTGGTATAATTTTAATCCTCGTAAACGTTTACTTTGTGCATTCCCTGTCTTGGGGAAACTCACGTTGCCATCAAGAGGTACTCGTATGTGTGTATGCTCAAACCGTTAAAGGTGCATCCTATGTGTTTCATTTTTTTTATTTGACTTTAACACGTGTCAAACCATATGTTGTGATTTCAACTCAAATAAATTCACTCAACTTACATATTCATCCCCAATCGTCATATATATCATAATTACTTGTTTCCAGTGAACATCGAGTAACATCATTATACATCATCTTCCCACGGCAAGTTGAAAACGTATATAAATAAATTCTATGCATTTTTTACCTTGCCCTCAACAGCCCAGATAACAGTGTAACGAAGCAGCGACATCTATTGTGATCACGAGTTATGCCCCTTACCAGCTGCTTACATACAGCCAATGAAATCACCGTTTATATTCGGTACTGCAGAAGCGATAATTCTAAAATTGTTATTTTTAGAAACATACGTTTGGTAAACGTTTCTTCTTGTACATTGCAATACTCGTCGTATAGTACTTACATACATGAACATATATCATCATAAACATGCTTATTAAATAAGAAGACCAAATGCGAGCCAGGAAGTGTTATTAGTTGATTGTTAAGTTTATAACGGAGACATATGTAGTTCATATGCAAATGAGAAATACCCACGTTCAAACAAAGTTAAAAGATTTGAATACAAATCGTCGCGTTGAATAAGAATATTTCAAATAGTATAGCGTGCTAATTGTAACATTTGTAAATAAGAGTTATTAAGAGTTATAGGCACAGTTTATCAAGCAAGAAATCAAATCACAGTTTTTAAAAACGTTATACAACCTGTATTTCGGTATGTAGTTCAGTATTAAATAATTGAGATTGTTAAATCGAAATACCATGATGACACACGCGTTATTTTGTATTTTGTAAAAAAAAGATAGTGTGAAATCATTAAAGATTAGTTTCATTCAAACTCAACACTTGATTTGTTCGATTTCGGAGTGAATAACATGTGCTAGTTATTTTTTTTAGCTTACATGACTTTTTAAAAACTATGACAACCAACTAAATTGAATCACTCAACGTACTCCCAGCTGCAATGTTGTGAAATTAGCAAACGATACCTGATAACATGCGCAAAATCATACGCGAAATTTATGAATATATCCAGTTTGGCAGTTATCAAACAGTAACATCGTAACAGTGGGTCCACTCCATGTGCCAACTTTATGGCTTTTGAAGCTGTCCGCTTCGACGTTTTGATTATCGATTACAGGTTTATGAAAGCGAATTGTAATTATTTTATTGCATCAATTGAAAGTTTATACAAGTCCGGGACTAATCAAAATACCGTCAAAAAGTGTGCTATAGTTTGCGACCCAAAATAAGCGGAGAAATTGGACGAATTAGAAAAGGTGTTTCCCAGTCTAAATATAGAAGTTCATATTGCAAGCTTTCTTCTGATTGGCCTATCGGATAAGCCTGCAGTTCGCTAAAATCTTAGCGCAGAAAAAGCGGGCCGTGAGGTCAAGGGCGGAGGGAGATGATTTGAAAATCTTCTCGTTACGCCCGTGACGTTGTGAAGATGCATTATACATGTGCAGAAATCAATCGCGGTGCATTGTCCGGTTTTCGATCATAAATCACTACTTTATATCGTCATCATATTGAATCGACTACCATCAAAATAGTAACTTTCAGCAACAGTCAGTACTCCTCGATAAGAAAACACCATTTATAACGTTTGGAAAATTTGACCCATATCAACACAAACGTAAATGCGAACCCGTGTTCGAGAAAGACACAGCACAAGGTAACCGGGACATGTCACCTTAGTGTGGAGTGAAAGGAGACGTACACTGGTGGACACGTTTTGAGAAACAGCTCTGGTAACCCAAAATGCATTCTACATAATTTAATATGTTGAACACCCTAAACAAGGTTTTTCGAAGCTGCGAGCTTGTCAATTGCGCTGCCACTATAGCAACAAACGTAAAAGTGGATATTCTCGACTATCTTCTTCCAGCAGGTTGCTCCTGTCACGCATATTACTGATTGCGACCATCGTTATATCAACATGGTTCATATGAAAATTAGTGACATTGCACCTAAAAACGGTATTTTTATTGTGATTATACCAACAACCTATTACACATCGTATATTTGTACTATTCTTCTTGATTATACGATTCAAGCAAAATAGATGTGGTGACACCACAGGGGAGTTGCTACATGGAACTTGTCGTTATGATCATTTTGATACCAAATATTGAATACTAGGCCATTCTTATATATGATAATGCTCGACCCATCGTTCCCGAGCTGTGATGCAACATCTGGGCTCCGTTCCATTACAGCGAGCGCTTAAATTGCTCATTGATCGCTCAAGTAGCGCTAATTGGGCGATTACTTTGAAACCTCTCTTGAACACGGCCCAGGATAACAATTGTGTTACACAATAATGTTACAATGATCCCATGGCAAGCAATGTCCCATAATTTAAACCCCATTGAGCATGTATGGGGCCTGATTGGCCGACGAAACATTCCACAGAACCTAAGGGAGTTGGAGGCAGCCTTACACGAGGAGTGGCAGCACAAAAGGATTGTGAGATGTGTGCCGAGCCTGGCTTCAGTCGTTCAGACATCAGGTGGCAGCACACATCGACATTTTGTTGTTTCTAAGTTTCCAGATTTGTTTCTTACATACACAAATGGATACGTAATTTTGTTCAATTTTCACCGATGTTTTCTTGTGTGTCTTGATGTTCACGTACTCACCTTAAATAAATAATACTTATGCAACGACCCGTCATTTGGCTTTTTTAACTATAACTCCTGTGAGCATCAGATGTTTTAGTTCTCAGCAATGCCTCTTTGAATTCCAGACAAAATCATGGGGATGTCTTTTTGGCAATGTTTATGCATATCTTTCAAGGAGATAGATATTTAGCAATTCTCCAGTATTTTTTTTATTAACATACTCAATGGATCTATAGCTAAACGTGACAAACAATTTGAGGTATGGCTTTGTGACTATTTAGGCTATTTTGTTGAAGATAAAATACCTAAAGTGTGTAAGTGATATTTGTCAAAATATGATACATATATCGTAAAAGACCAGACATTCATTGGCCACTATTGAATTCAAGTGTTAACTTGTTCATATTGATTGCTTCGTACAATGTGCGTTTACACCAATAGGAATGTCATGTGGGTGAAAGAGTTTATTTTAAATAACATTTGTGAAGAGAAAAACAAAATTCGATGTGAATGTAAAAGTGGTGAAACATGTTCTCTGGGCAACTTCCCAATGCAAGGCATAATTCTTGCCAGTCTCCATACTGGCTGATTTAGGCCTTGCACTATTTCCTCAAGAAATTTGTGCTTAGAAATCCAGGCCCACTATGCATTTCTGGTGGAGCGATTCACTATCTAGGCACAACAAAGCGAGGGAAATACCGCAAGGCTTAAATCAGCCAGTAATGCAGACTGGCAAGAGTTATGCCTTGCGTTTGGAAGTTGGTTCACTGGGTTGATGGAACATCAGTTAATGAGTAACATTCTTTGAGAGGTTTTTAGATGTTACTGATATAAACAAGTCAAGTCCCGTGGATTGACATGGACCTATTGCAATGTTTGTGCTAGTGACTGTTATCAAGCAAGCGATACCAAAAGTTACTGTTTAAATAAGTCTACATTTACAATAATGGTGGTGGTGGTGTCAATACCTTTGTTTCTTGTTCAAAGAATTACAATATTAGAATTAAATTTAGAGAAACCTTTAGCAGGTCTAAACACCAATGGAAGGTCTAGAACAGCCTTTCCATTTTATTTTTGTTTACATTTTTTAAATTCTAAATCTAAATTGGAGAAAAGAGAAACTACTTCATTGTGTTCATGTTTACTAAATATTGTTTTCAATAAAATATATTTAGCATGTACCATTGAAACTCGCCTTAAACAAAACCACTGGCTGGTACAGCTCGTTGGCCATCGGATAAACAAAATATCGACTGGCTGACAAATGCAACTGTCAAATCATACGAAATGAAGACAGAAAAGGTTAAAGTTCCCTTTCCTTCACGTGAACAAATAGAACGTCTGACAGTTGTATTCAGTGCTATTGTTAACGAAAACTCAACAAGCAGTCATGATTTTAGCCCTGTTTTGAAATTGAACATTATGCCGATCACAGGGTGACTTGTGATTAAAACACGTTGGCATTTCTCTTTGAAAGTCGCGAAATTTTAAGAAGTCATTTTAAGATATCTTTATATTATTCTAATCTTAAGTCATCCCGTGATAGGCAGATTTTGCATAAGGACACTTTTCAGGGTTCATACACTTGAAAGCAACACAAATTCCATGACTTTTCCATGGTTTATCAAGGATGTTTTCAGAGTTTTCCAAGGTTCAAACAATACAGAATGCCGATCTGTAACTTGTTGAAGGATCTAATGTATATTTTTTAGTTAAAATAGCGGGCAAAACAAGTAAATCAACGTGAATTTTATAAGAATTGAAAAATGTATGACTTTTCCAATCACGTTTTACATGTATGCCTATTTTCCAAAGCTTTTCAAGGCCTGGAAACCTATTAAAAAATTCCATGATTTTTCGAGCATTCCATGACCGGTATGAACCCTGCTTTTGACAAAAGTCTAAATGCTCTGAAATGAATAGGACACTTTTATGAATAGTTTCAGGGAAAATGAGGTCAAAGTGTAAAATGCCAGACAAAGTCATGATTAGGATTTCTTGATCTAAAGCTGAAAGCTATCCTACTCAAGTGAGAGAGATAGTTAATGTTTAACCCTGCTTGAGATATCCTACTCAAACAGACTGGTTCAGTCAACATGTCATCTCTTAACATGAGCCAAGGGAGACTTGTGGATGCACCCTTTCAGTTCTATGAAGTCAAATGACTTTTTACCCTTTTTCTTGTAGTCAATGCCGCATTGAATTCAACTTTAGTTGCAGTGTGGAACACCCCAGTCAACTGTTGTCCATACAGTTTTGTACAGATACTACAGATTCAACTGCAAACGTGTCATTAGAACAGCCATAACATCTCAGAAGAAGAACAAACAAGAGGATACATCATAATATAACTTTTATTTTGACATAGGAGTAAAATGTGTATGCCGGGCAGGCAAGGACAGTAGAACTGACACAGAGTTGCAGTCCTGCTTTGAGAAGAAGAGGGTCATCAGATTGGTGACAATACAGCAGTTCAAACAGGTTACCAAGGATTGCAGTGACTTTCCAGGGTGCCATCCTACTAGAAATCTTAGTCGTTAGATCAATCACAGCCAATGATCTTGGGGCTAAGATCGGTCAATGGAACCGCCCTCAGACTGTTAAAGGTCAAACAGTTTTAAATTTCATTACTACATCAAAGTTGTGGAAAATATTTGTTTAAAGTGAAAATCCTGTTTCTCAGTTACGATTATCAAATCAATGAAAAGTAAATTTAGTAGATAATTCTGAGAAGCATGTTGCTGTGGGTATGGCACCAAGAAGATGACACTCTCCTACCCTCTATAAAGTTAGATTGTACAATGTGCAAGTTTTTATTGGAACGAGTGAAATCCACTACATCAGGTGTCAGTACTAACAGGTTAGGTGATGGGAATCATGTGAAACAAAATCTCCTGTAACATAAATGCAAAAGCAAATTTGTATATGTATGTAGTTAAGTTTTTGGACTAATCAATGTGAGATTCTTAATATATTCAACAATGTTAATAATTTATTGTGCAACTATTATTTGATGAAGAATATTTGATTGTCAAGATTTGCAGTAGCTTTATTGTGAAGAGACAAAGACAGAAGCATTTTCAATGTCACCATTCAACACTCTGTAGTGGACAAGAAAACTAGATGAAAAACTGCTTTCTTTACATAAATTGCAGACAAATTACCCTTAAATGATTTCTTAACCTCCCATTGGCAAAATCAATATTAACACTTGAGATTTATTATCATGCTGAAAGAGGTTGACAAACTTCAGACACAGTTTTTCAAAGACATTGTAGTTTTATAATTAATTGTCTACAAAATCAGTGAACACAGCCTTGGACAAATGTTTCTTAACCCTTTGCTTGTTAGTAAGAATTCAGTAAGAATATCAGGCACTAAAAATGTTTCCACACTATAGATTTCTGCAGGCAAAGTGATAATGTAAGGTTCGAAATTAGCACTTGTCAGGTCACCCAAGGCTGGTATTTTATAACTAGATTTGCAACTAGAAAACAGTGGATGATGCTGTGCTGAAATTCAGAGGACCATTGTACCCTAACCTTACTGCATGTAAGTTGCCGAGCCCTTTGTGGGATTCGAACCCTGGACTGGCTTGTAAAGAAGAGGCTGAATAGTGCCTGCCACTTCAAATTCACAGAGAATATGGTTAGTTGGAATGAATTTGGGTAACAATTTGATAATGTTAATTTCAACAACTGTCAATACTAATGCTACACATTGCAGAGAGGCAAATGGCGAATAGCAGCTTTATAGCAAAACAAAAATAGGTGGGGAGAAAAAAATATTAGCAAACTGAAATTTAAAAAAAAGACATGCCTGGTTTTTAACAGGTGTCGTCATGGAGATAAGGCCAAGTGCAGGGTCAGCTTAGACAACTGAACAAACTTAATTCCAAATTCTACATAAAAAATAAATAATCCATAAAATAAATATATACTCATGCCTTAAGATGCTGCACAGTTAACTTCCTTTGACTGTAATATCCCCTTGTCAACAATTTAAACTTTGCATTTTCAACAATGACTTTATAATGCTAACATATTTAACAAACATCCTAAATTTGGTGTGACACATACAGATTTTCTACCATGTTAATTTCTGGTGAATCCCTTTTACTCGATAAACCCTTGAGTTCCATTTTCCACAACCCCGGGTTAAATACCAGAGCAGTTTTCTTTTATTATCTTGATCTTCAGCACCCCTTATTTCTGAAATATTGTTCAGATGAAAAATGGTATAATTGCAATTTTTATTTATAGACCAGTCAATAAAATACATGTAGAAAGGTCTTTAATATCATTAACAGACATGAAGTGACAGACTGAGATGTTCATAATAGTTACCGTATTTCCTCTAATAGATGCCCGGGGTATGACTGTTTGAAAGAAATAGAGGCCGGGCCACGAATTGACGCCGGCAGGGGTGGTTCTATTAGAGGAAATACGGTAAGCTCTTTCATAATAGAACTAAATCAAATCAGCGGAGTGGAATGTTTCTTTCTCACTGATGAATATCAAACTTTTTACTAGAGCTCTATTGCGACAGTAATATCATTACCAGAAATGCTTCTGTTACAAGTTCTAGTGTGATCTACCATTATGCAGAAAATATTAACATAAATAATACATCTTCAATTACGTTTAGATCCATCACACTGGATGGAAATGAAGTCTTAGAGAAATGACTGCATTCTAACACAGGAATGGACATTGAAGGTCAAGGGTACACGATGATGGCAGATATCCTTTGAAAGCCAACCTAACAGCTGATGATGATTTGGTTCCTGGAAATTTCTTGTCATGGTGAAACCAAGCTTGTCATGTTTAATTGACATACATGACATTAGCTATCCTGTTTTGTTTGATTTGTATTCACCATATATCTTCAAAGTGTGTTTTCTACAAACTTAAAACTACTGATTTGAAATAGTCATGGCAAATGAATACAATCTGGTTCATACATGGTTTTTCCCTACATTCAACAATCCCCAATCTGACCTTTGAGAATTTTTACCAACCACTGTTACGTCAAAGACAAGCCATTACAAAAACATAGCCAGTTGGTTTTTCATTTGATTTGCTTTCACAAAAACTTGAAAATGGCTACATGGCATTTTACCAAGATTAAAATGTCAAGAATATATCGCCTAAGCTAAGTTTTCACTAGATTGAGGTGAATATTATGTCTAATTCACAACCGTCTGTACACATACACTGGTGCATACATTGGAGCATGGGAAACCACTAGATTCCCGAGGTGAAATCGCTGCTAGATAAGTGTCCAACCAACCCAAGGCAGTATTGAACAAATTAATATTGCACATAGAATATTTGCCTCAGCAACTTCAATAACCTATTAGACTAACGACACTATAAACCCTTGGCACATATTGATTGGAAATAAAATGTCCCCTGAAATAATCTAATTTCTGACATTTGAAGCTCTTAAGGTGAGATTGCAGTGAAAGCATTGATTCAACAATGGTTGTAGACCATCTGAGCTTAAAACACCTTCGAAATTTATAAGGCGAATTTCACCCCAAACAAGCGCACATTGATTGAAGAAGTTCCTAGGTCTTAAGGATAAATGCTAGAAAAAGGTAAGCAACAGTTTTTGACAGGGTGTTCTGATATGTGGAACAATTTGGATAGAAAGACAGAAAGTTCTGAACAAAAATATTTTGAAAACATTTTGCATGAAGCAGCTATAGCTTACTATCAGTCTGGGCAAAAATATTTTAAAATTCTTGAAACTGTTAAATTAAATAAACTCATCCAAAAGGTATTAAATACGTAATGAAAGATATTTGGGAAATTTGTCTCAGTTCTCAGATGACAAAAGTTCAAAAGAATGGTGTTTTGAAAAGATATTTCTTAAACTGCAAACTGGTCCTCAGGTAGTTGCTTAGTGCAAAACAAGGATATATTGCAAATGGTTTTGAAACGGATGACCTGCAGAAAATATCCCAACTTCACCAAGCCCTAAAACTGATGATAAATTCCTACATTACTGTTCCTAGATATGCTTCACTCAAGTCTCTCAGGATCCTCAAATCCTCAGCACAAGGTCACTTAGCTTCAATGCACAGTTAGAGAGACGCCAGGCACAGAGTGGTGACAGTCCACCCTACAGTACTGCTACATCACAGTTGTGTTCAACATCATCAATTATGAAGGTCAAAATTCACCCATCAGAATTCTTTATTTCAGAATTTTTGGATGGCTAATTTCAGCAGATTTAAGACTTATAAAACCAAAAAATACAACAGCAGGTGATTTCATAAGAAATTCTGAAAATTTAATTTGTTTAATGAATGTAAAATTTTGAGAAAAAACCCTCCTTTTTTTAAACTTTAAACAAGAATATGTTTTTAACCTTGAAAAGTAAATCAGGTAGCTGGAGATCTGCTAAGGTGTCATCATTGTCCAGTAGACTTGCAAACTGGCGGTAAGTTAACTTCCTATATGGTGAAACCAGCGGTCCAATGTTGAACACATCCCTGTTGATACTTATCCCTGTACATGAGGAAAACAAATGCAAAATGGATTCTAGTGGATATTACCATTTTTATGATTTCAAATTTTCCCACTAAACCTTTGACTGGAAAGACTCATGAAAAGAACTCCTACATCCGGGTTGATCTAAGCTGAGGGAGAAATTGTTTTCCTTGATGGACACTTAGCCAAAAAGATAAATAATGAAATTTTCTCATAAACAGCCTAAACTAAATCCTAAAATTATCCCTAATCAACAAACTAATTATCTCAAACAGGACCAGTCATCAAACCCTTTCTTGGGTATTAGTTATTTGGCAACAAATTACAAGAAAACAAAAACGATATCATAATGAGTATATCAACTTGCACTTCTTTGCAGCTTTGGACAGACATGAGAAAACGTCGTCACTCGAAGAACGTAGAATATTAGTAAACAACTCACCGTGCCATGGACAACATGCACTAGCACAAAACAATAACCTTTGGTAGGCGTCATGCAGCATCATTCCCTCCTGGATTCTGCATCTAATACTTTTTAATTCCACGAAAATTGCACGGATTGCAAATGAATATTTCAAAATAATGTCAACAATTTTGGATTCAGAAGGAAAAGTTAAGAAATTTGAACAAATTTTTTACCAAGAAGAAAAACTGTAGACTAGGTACATGTTTGTACCAACAGTTAGTTTCCTTGAAATATTCTGTCTATGCATGTGTAGAATGGCAGAATCCAGGGGAATTGCAATGTGATGCAACATTTTGACAATCTGTACAAGAAGACAACCAAGACAAGCAGGTGGAGTCATGATTGCTAACAGCACCAGCTAGTGATAAATGCATAATTTTATATCCATCTCCTGTGGTCTAGGTAAATGTCAACAAACCTCTAGAGTATCTTTCTTTATCTATCTACAGTCAACTAGATTCCACAGCAACAATAATGTAATGTACTCGAGTCATACATCTGCACTGAAGAACTGGGGTAAGTCAAAAGGGCCTAAAACAAAAGAGTCCTCATGACAAATGGATTCCTAAAACAGTCAAACAGAAATCATAAAGTAACCCTTTTACCATTTCATGGCCTTGTTGGCTTTAGGTGTGTGTCTTTGACTAGGGTTTGAGGCCTAGGGGCTTTAGACCCTTCTGTGGCCGTTTTGACTTGCTCCATTAGGGTTCTTTCTTGGCACAGCATAACATTTCCAGAGGAACAAAGGGTGTATGAACATTATTACATACATATGTATGCATTTGGCTGGTACATGAATGTGAACGTGCTCATTGGTTAACATGTGGAAAAGTTTGCACTGTTACTACGTAACGAACCACACAAGAATTATCCTCTCATACCGCCCTGTAATGGGTCACATTTATACATAAATAGTCTCACATATATATATATATCTCTATATTCTCTATACCAAGTTCATTGTCTTACAGTCTCTTCTGTAACTATCCAGTCAATTCTCACATCACCGAGGTACTTCACTATATTATACAGTGTATGAAATAAGCCAGCCTGAAATTGAGAATTTGTCAATTTTCATGGTAGAATTCAAGCAAAATCCTCCAAAACCATGGATCAAAGGTAACCAGCTTGTTGCAGGCAGGGTGGCCTTATTTCATACACTGCTATGATAGACTGAACACTTGTTCACTGGATGGAAGTGTTACCTTTCTTGTTAACCAAAAACAAAAAGACAAACAGGATTCTATTTTGCAAACTATTATAGCACTTAAACAAAAGATCAGAGCAGTCAAGCACACTATCATAAACTACGGGAACAAAAGGTATTTTTAAAGACAAATATAAATATTTTCATACATTTTGTAGACTATGTAACAACATCAACAAGCACAGACCCTGCTGCAAAAATAAGGTTTGACACTTTTCACAAATTATGAACACGGATTCATTCAAACTCGGGTAAGCTGAACTAACAGGCATGTGGTCGCTCTTCAGAAGAATCCAACTGTCATATTCCCATCCTATCCACATCAAATCGTCAACTGGATCACAGGCACGTTTCAATCTTCAGAAGATCAAGCCTCGTCCTCTGTCACGTCATCATCCAATTGAAACTTGGTGCAAGCTGAACTAACAGCCATGTGAACAACTGGCAGAAGTTGAATTCAGTAGCAATTTGGGGCAGCTGGATCTACAGGTACGTTATCAACCTACAGAAGACGAATCATCTGTCACATCCTCATCCAAACCAATCCTCAATTTGATCTCACAGGCACATGATCAACCTCCAGAAGACGATTCCTCATCCAAATCCTCATCCAGTCCTACATCTGATCACACACCTCATGTATCCAGGATATCACAAACATTATCCAGTCCACCCTTCCAGGATGAACCAGGGAACATTCATTGATATGAAAGACAAAGGTTAGACTTGGCTATGTCTGGAGAAGCTGCTGGTCAGGTCCAGGAGGAGTTGTCTCCCTTTCAGGGGAATCTCCTTCTGCACTCGAGTCCTTCTCAGCAGCCGCACTGTCCTGAACACTCTGACTGTTATAGTCAGTTAGACACTTTATAAGAGCCTCAACGAGCTCCTGCAACACTTCAGTGTCTTTTTCTTCCAGCAGGTTAAACTCCATATTGAACACCATGAAGTGTGTGAACAAGCTGTTGAGGTGACCATGCAGACCCAACATTAGCAGTTCCCTATAGTGTGCGTGGTATAAGTGTGCTAATACTTGCAGCAAGTAACGATGAATCTTCTTCACAACGCTTTCAAAAGAGTTTGGGAAGACCTGACCTGTAATGAATATAGAGACATGGGTTAAACCATTATATCGCTGGTTGGGGAAATTGAAAATCTTTGAAGGGGAAATGGAATATATAAGAACGGCAAGATTTGTGGATGTAACTTTCGTTATTGCTGACAGATGACATCCAGAAATTTTAATATTTTCAGAACAAATCGGACCTTACATTCAAATCTTCAATTTCCCTAATTATGAATTTATCAAAAATCTTTACAAATTTACCAAGCTCCCACTACTACAACCTCTTGATAAGTTTTATATAGATCTAAACATCATTTTTCACACCTTTGTTGGCAGACAGACATTGTAAGTATTGGGGTGTGATCATGGGAAATTACATGAGCATGGGTACACACCAACTTCCAAACGCATGGCATAACTCTTGCCAGTCTGCATTACTGGCTGATTTACCTTGCAGTATTTCCCTTGCTTTGTTGTGCCTAGACAGTAAATGGCTGCACCAGAAATGCATAGTGGCCCTGGACTTCTAAGCACAGATTTCTTAAGGAAATACTGCAAGGCCTAAATCAGCCAGTAATGGAGACTGGCAAGAGTTATGCCTTGCATTGGGAAGTAGGAGTACACACCAGATGTCATGATTTTCTGAAGACTTTCAAATGATCCCTCTTGTTGAAATTCAGTGCTTCAGAAAATATTCCCCTATCCTGTAAGGATTTCCCAGTTGTTTACTTCACAACATTATTTCAGGTGGTACAGGTATGAGAATCTGACAAGCAAACTCACATATACTGACTTTGAAGTGCTTAATGATCAGCAGGTAACGAGGTAATTTCTATTGATTTGATGTTACTTACCAAACTTGGTTGGGAAGACAGCTTCATCTGTGATTGTGGTCTGTATATAAGTCATGACATAGTCTATATATTGTGGCGCGGAGTACTTGTACTTTTTGCCCTTATCGTCGTACCAGTAGTATTGCCTGTCAACAAAGGAATCATTAATCATTAATTGTTAAATGTTAGATCACCTTATGTTATGAGTTTTAACAAAATATGACATTTTATTAATATAATTTTTTCACTGACCATACATGACTCAACCCAAACATCACTGAAAACAATTCAAAAATTGTCTATAGACTTAGACACTCTGTGACTTAGTACAAAGTCCAGGGTCCATATTTTCTAAGCTCTCTAAGCGCTAAGATAATCGTAAGTGCCATACATTAACATTAACTTACGGTTATCTTAGTGCTAAGAGAGCTTATAAATTCTAGCTCCAGGACTCTGAAAAGATGTTTCAACTTGTGATATGAATATGCAGATATTGGAAATGATTTGGGTTAGTTCTTCTTGAAATACAGACATCAGAATTAATAGTTCTGATAAGGTTTAAAACTACTTTTGGTAGGCACTTGACCTGTCTAAAAATATGTATGTGGTTCAGATAAGATTTCACTTTGACCCTGAACCATGTCGTTAAATGGTCTACATTTAAATACTGTAAATGTTCAAATAAGTGCAAGAGTAAAATACTTATCAACAGACTAATTTTTAAACCCTGCCGTATACATTTCTGAATTATGCCATATGCCTTGCATTTATTGGGGTTATGAAGATTATTAGAGGAAATGTATCAGGAGAAACATCTAGCCTGTGGCAGAGAGAGGGTTAAGAGAGCAAAATTAGTTTATGAGGTATATAAGTGACATAAAGTACTCACACACTGCCCGGGGCAGCCATAGAGGAACAGGCCAGACCCTCTGAGGTACAGTATTCGGAGATCACCCCATACAGAAGGTTCACGTGGTTGAAGAAGGCTATCGCTGCAAGGGAAAGAACATTAATAAGTTCATCACATGTTGATATATGTCATCAGAAGTTCATACTGTCTATACCCTTGTGTCATATACAGGTTACTGGAACACTTGTAAGGTTTTGAACTTGACTTTGTTATACTTTATATTGAGTCGATGAAGTGTTGTAAGCACACAGTTATCAGTTCCCTTATAAGATGTCAAATTAAAAAACTGGGTCTTATACTCCAACCTCGAACAGTAAATTTTGTATGAATTTGAATACTGTATTGTAGTGAATTAATACAATAAGGCTGAAAACTAATCTAGGTTGAAGTGTAATTTTTTCTATTTACATGGTAAATTAAAGATAAAACACTACAAGACTGTATAAACTTTTATCAGGTGGCTTTTAGACCTTATTTTATGTTGAGGCTGTCTGTCATAATGAAAATATAGGTCAACAGGTAATAACAGTAATTTTGAAAACTTGAATAATTGGGGTCCCATACTATTACCTTGAAAAGTAAATATTCTGAAAGGTTATGTGGGGTTTAAAACCGCTTTAAAGAGTATATTTTAATACTTTTATCATGGCTGCTAGTATTATTGCAGGGGAAAAAACACGGCAACAGCATTGGGGCTATGCATTGCTGTGAAAGCTGCAAGTATCGACTAGAACTAGCGAACTATTGGTGGTCCTGCATTAAAACAAAACAAAAGTTGTTGAGTTCGAACCCCGGACCTCTGGATCCAAAGCCAAACACGCCAACCATCCCAATTCTTCAAGAATTGGTAACCTTATTAAGTCTTTTCAACACATTGCATGTAAGTTGCCAGCTAGCCAACGTACTATGTAAAGTGAACTGACATAACTTAGGTTTTACAATGTATTTGGTGTTGAAAGGTAAAGATTGACTCACAAATGTTATAAAGTGCTTATATTTTTAATCATTTTTTCTAACCTGTCATAATGTAAACAGCTTTGATAGATATCATGAAATATCCAGTTCTCCATGGTCGCTTACATCATGATTAACTTCAGGGCAAAATGTCGCAGACCATTAATCATGTATCAGGTAACATGTCAGATTTACTCCCACTTTAGGTCATTGCATAACAAATAGATGTTTAAATTAGTTCAATGATGAAACACTAAGGATTTAATGCAGATATGAATGAATAATGGAACTAAGAAATAGCAATTTAAAACAGTAGACCAACGAGCAGCTATGAAGAAGTTGAGGAGGTATTGACAAAGGTAATAAACTTTTACGAAAAACATACTGGGATCCAACTCAATTTCTTTCAATTCATGATGACCAAAACTTTCAGAAATGTATACATGGGAATACATTAATAAGTATCCCCCTTTGTTTTTTCTTTCATTCACCTGATGAATGAGTGAGCATATATATATACTCCGAAATGCATATATTTTAACATAAAAGTTATCCAAAAAATCTTCTCGTTCTGATTTTCATCTTGTAACAATAGCATAAACAGATGAACAGGTATGGCCCCACAACTTTTGTTTCTTATGAAAGTATACCGCTTGTACTGTCCCTATACCAGTTAATCATTTACAAGTACAATAATCAATGATCATCAACAACATTAAGACATCAAGAGCTGGAACTCTATATAATCACAGCTTGACCTATTACACTCAACATGGCAAGTTATTGTTAAACAATACCCAATTACTACTACATACTTTCTAACTTTTGCGTCCATCTTGTTACCATGGCAACTCATTGTAATTCTTCAAAGCTTTTATTTTCATCATTGTGCCATCAATCATTTCTCAATTACCTACTTACACAATAGAGATTCCAATTATCCTACACAGGGTTCGAAATTACCACTACAGCCAGCAGCTGGCAACAAATGTAGAAGTGAACATAGTTCAAAATTCTGGTTCCACCTTTGTCAAAGAAATTTGAGAACAGCAAAATTCACATCAATGGGTATTGATCAACATACTGTAGTTGGATGAAAATGGAGTGTGACATGTGATATATAAGTATGAGGGTAAGATAACAATACTTAAGATACTGCACAAAGTTTCCATGGACACAAATATAATTCAGGAAATTGAAACCATAGAAACTGCAAAAATAAAGATCAGATAGGGTGACATTTATTTCAAGTTTCTGTAGCTTGCATGTGTTTGGTAATAATGCTCTGGACAAGTTGACTTCCTCTGAGTTTCCATGGAAACCTAAACAAGTAATCTCCAGATCTAGATCTAAACATCAAAAGGGACAAAGACTACAGTTGACATATGTATCAAGTATGGTAAACGTAGTATATGGGTAATTTTCTCCACCTGTAACTGAATTATTAGGCAATAAATTTCACTAGGCAAAGTACTATGGTTCCAAAAAAATATATAAGAGTTTATTTTCAGTACAACCTTTTTTTGTCATGACAGCATTTGGACATAAAACATTGTTGATTGCTTTGCCAATACAGAAAGCATTTATCATTGATTTATCCAAGATATAGAACAGAAAGATTTATCGAGCAAGGTCAAACCCTATCAGTATGAGCTGCTGCCTTCAGAGGCCAAGAGTCTATAACTCAATCATCTCACGAGGCCTACAATAGCGATAGACATAACTCATGGTTGTACTGGACCTAACTTGTGTTTATCATTCATTCGCCACACTTGATTTACAAACAGGAGAATCAGCAAGCAGAGATCCATCATCGCTTTCAACATTGGTCAAAGAGGACTTAAAACAGTAAAAGGCACATCAGTGATTATAGTCCTATGGATTATTCCATTGCAGTTTTATGTACGCGGAGTGTGAAGTTTCAGAGATGCACTTCAGAAAGAAGTCATAATTCCATCAAAACCACAAAAACGTAATTCAGATCTTAGTATCATAGCTAACATCAGTGTTAACTTCATGAACATCTTTTTGGGGAAGAAATGTCTGAGAAAATGACTTTCTCATGGAGTCATTTTTCATGTCTTGTTTCCACGGAAACCACAAAAACTATTCATGTGACAGTCTAGCAAACAAAAGGTTCACCTGGAGATCATGATTGACATGTGTGATCAGTTTAATGAAACTAGCATGTCCTCATAGACAAAGTTTTCCAGGAAAATGTACCGGTAATTGAAAAAATAATTCACCACTTATGGTACAAAACATAGCAGAATTTTGCACAAAATGTGTCAAGTTTTATAATACTGAAACAATTAGTGACTGAGATAAGAGCGGAACAATAACATGAAAGACAGATGGATGGACATTATTACTGCTATACCCCTTGTAGTCCAGCGGATAATGGCATGATTTGTATGTAATTGTGCATTTACATGTTACAAGTGAAATCTTAATTTTAAGGGAAAATGAATTGTTTATTGCATTTCAGATAGGGAGGCACTCAAAAATATGTGTTGTACTATTTTTATTAAGCTCTGTATATATTGTCTATAGTATGGACAACCTCTGTGCCCAATTTGGATCATACTGAGTGAAAATTGTCAAATGTTCTGTGTAAATAAGTCCCTGAAGTGAAATTTTGAATATGAAATGGCGGCCATCTTGAAAAATGGTGGCCATCTTGAATTGTGAGTGCCTCCCTATCTGTATATTTTGTCTATAGTATGGACAACCTCTGTGCCCAATTTGGATCATACTGAGTGAAAATTGTCAAATTTACTGCATAAATAAGTCCTTGAAAGTGAAATTTTGAATATGAAATGGCGGCCATCTTGAAAAATGGTGGCCATCTTGAATTGTGAGTGCCTCTCTATCTGTATATTTTGTCTATAGAATGGACAACATCTGTGCCTAATTTTATGCATATTGAGTAAAAATTGTCAAATTTACTGCATAAATAAGTCCTTGAAAGTGAAATTTTGAATATGAAATGGCGGCCATCTTGAAAAATGGCGGCCATCTTGAATTTTGAGTGCCTCCCTATCTGTATCTTATTTCTATAGTATGGACAACATATCTACCAAATTTCATGCTTGTAACATGAAAATGCATAATTATACCATTATCCGCTGGACTATTGACCTTGGGGGCGGGGCAGCTGGGTGGGATTGTTTAAATCTCAATTTTCCTTAGTACGAAGAAAGTTTTAAAGACACTTGTTTTTATCATTTGTCAACACTTGAAAATCATAATAAACCCAGAATAAACCCCTTCCACACATTCTGCAGATTTCCATATCTGGCATTTCCTGTCTTTTTTCCAGACATATTAAATTTTGATCGCAACCAATTCAATGTAAATTTCCTGCACCGGATGAAAATTTTCCATTTATTACAATTTCCATGGAACAAAATCAATGGGGCGCTGTTGACGACTTTCAGAATATGACACATGTCCATTCCGATTTTTCCCCTTTCCAGATCACTGCACAGAGTTGGACCATGTAGTTAGCTCGTTTCTAACTATCTCAAAATCAGTTGACAGGGGGTGCTCAGCGATCTCAGATCATGATATTATCATCTTAGAAAAAAATTTACAGTCATGGCTAAAATTTTGTTACGCCTCGCTAAGGCTAGGAAGTTTACAAAATTTGGTAAACGTTTACAAGAAAGGTAAAAAACGAAACGTTGCCGTGTACACGACCTCATATATATTGTGTTGATTATTGTTATAAAAAGCAAGTTCAATACGTGACTGACGTGAGACGTATAAATATCCTATCAAACTGTTTGAGAAAAAACATGCAGCTGTCAGTAAAAAGAACTAACTTTACTATAATGTCCAACTTTAAAACAATATTTGTGTTTCAGATGTGTGGCAGCGACGTGTAGGCTACACTATCTACGTTACGTAGTATATTACATATCATATATGCTTTTGAAAAAATCCCCGTTTCAGACGACATGTTTTCTGTCATGAATTAATAATGAAATATTCAATCTATGTTAGTTCTTTTCAATTTTGAATGTTACACGAATAAATTGACATGAATTAAATACCCGTAAAACGGCCAATTCATCACAGATCGATCGGCGAGTCAAGTATGTAGTCAAACTGCACAATCGCTGGTGAAACTCTTGATGTTGGCGTTTGTATCCACAATTCAGACAAAATACGAGTCATGATAGCTCCCAAATAGTTATTATGAAACAATCTAAACGGTAACATATTAAATTTGCTGAGATTTGACCAAAATATGCCCTCAAATTGACATGTTCTCACAGCCATGTGCTAAGTGATTCCTTGAATCTGATTGGTCGAATCGAGTGGATGCAAGGGGCCGTATACCATTTATAATGGAGTTTTTTTGCAGTGAGCGTAAATAGAATCTACATTTGAATGACCTCTTTGTAGTCATCTTACATCTTACATTATTTTCATCTTACACGTTATATAGGTACGACATTCTAACAATAATCAAAGCAATGTAAATTACACGTGAAAATATTTTGTTACAGCACTAGAGATTTAATTGTAACACAAACCTTTGAAACAACCCCTTCATCGATGCTCAATAATGGCTGCGAGTTACGCACACGAGAGCAAGTTTGTTTCCACGAAACTTCATAATGTTTAGAAGATGACATTTTATATTTTCACAGTGATGTACAAACTTTGCTACCACGTGACAATTCTTTTAATCGTTTACCGTTTACATGATTCTGTAAACGTTTATTCACTCATCACAAAACGATACCGTGTATACGTGTAACCGTCCCAGCCTTACGCCTCACAGGATGGGTCTTATAGGAACAATTCTCCATACATACAAAATCTAGAGCTACTGTGTTATAATGTATGATTACACTTAAGTAACCTATAAATCATTGAAGCGTAGACATAAGGTAAACACTGACATACCTAACCTAATTTTCAACAAACTACCAAGCTTTATGACTAAGTGTTTAAAGTACTTGTAATCTCTGAAAAAAAACTATGAATTGGTATTGATAAACGAGGGCTTGTCAATAAGTTCATATTAGGAGCTTCTGAGAGATGGGGATAAATAGAATTTAGAGTTGCTTTTCATCATGTATTGGGGTGAAGAAATATAAATTATTGCAGTACAGTTGATACGAAAGCTATTCAAAAAATAATTATCCAATTGCCAAAATCTTTTCTGGATAGTTAATGTTTTCCTAAGCTATTAAGTGACCTCATTTTACTTTCATTTCCAAAGGCAATAATCGGAAGTCTTAGAGAGTATATTGAACAAACTATCATTTTGAGAAAACGAAAAGAAATATATAGCTTATTTACGGTCTTGAGCGCTGAATCATCAACAGCGGCTGAACAAAATACAGAAATCAATAAAAGTTGTTCATCATCTTCAATTCCAATTCCCAACCACAACAAAATTAAAAACCAATAGAAATCATGCCTCAATTTGATAGATAAAAGTTATATTAACCAAATTAGTTCAAATCATTACTTTAGGAAGCAAGTCGACCAAAACCGTCTGTGCACTTGATTTTCAATCAAAGAGGTTGCACCCAATTAAGTGAACCACTGATCAGCTTGTTTATCCTGTTGTATGTTTTCTTCTTTTCTACAAGGAGGGGAGATATGCTAATATTGCAAGAAAAAAATCCACAGTTTCCTCTAAACTGACGTCTTAAAGGTCACTTGGCTAATTGTGTTAGGTAAACCAGCAACTAGTCACAGCTCCACTGCAGTGCAAGGCTTCACTGGTGCAAGCATGGTCCTTGTAGACCTGAACTGTTAGGAGTTTTAGAAGAGAAAGGGAATCCATTATTCAGAACCACTCACAGTTGAAAACCAGCAAGCAACTCTTTAATTTATCCCTCCAAGCATTTTAGAAATTGAAACAAATTTAAGTGGAAAACTTTAACTTCATCATGATCACATTTCAAAATTGAAAAGCCCCAGGCCCTTGATAGAATATGCTATAAAAGAAGCATAGTGAATGAGAAATGAAATATTCCATGCTAATTTTTGCCCACGCAAAAGGTTATTTTGAAAGACATTATTTACTTTCTGCACGTAGAATAATTTAATGCACTAAATTATTCAACAAAAAAATCAAGTGAATATGTATGGTGAGAAAAGTTTAAAACTTTGAATGATATAGTCGAATCAAGTTACATGTGCTGTTATCAGATTTAAAATAATCTGTTGTTGGGGAGGACACTTTATGGATGAACTTTTGAAATACTTTCCACGAACCATTTCACAGAATGAAACAACCAAACCAATAATAATCTTACACTGTTAGAGTCTTCAAGAAAAGTTACATCATCTAAGAAAAACTGTTTATAACTTTCTTTTCATGTGTACTGGTTTTCTTTTGGGCATTTTGATCTTAGAGATATTATGGAATTACCTTCAACTTTGCCAATATCAATGTGAAGAATGAGAAATTGCATTGGTGGTAGTCTTGGACTGACTGGGCAACAACACAGTAACTTGTGACCTTCTGGCTCCGATATATACAAATCTCAGGTATAATATGATGGTCCCTCTTCAACTCTATGAACCAGTACCTTCAAGAAAGGGTGTGTATTCTTGGACGGACTGGTAAATAGTTAATTACTCATGGTCTAGAAACCTTCTGGCTGGTTATCTATTGAACACATCTCAGGTGAACATGGTCTCTTTTGAACACTTTATACCGACATGAGCCAGTACCCCGAAGAAAGGGTTTGTGTTCTTGGACTGACTGGTCAAGAGTTAATTACTATGGCCTAGAAACCTTTAGCCTGGTTATCTATTGAGCATATTGATCTCAGGTACATGATGGACCCTCTTCAACTCTCTGACAGTCAGCCAATACCAATGTGAGTCTGGGTTGTCTGTCAGTGCCTTCAAGCAGGATTTGATTAAAGCAGGAAACAGCTCAGTCAATACGTGACTTGGAGCTAATCAGGGGCACTCACAGGACTATTATGATAGGAACTGAGCCAGAAGCTTGCATCGGAGCTGGAATTTGGATGAAGTATTGCTGAGCAATTAACTGCTACTTAAAATATTGAATGTGTTATACAAGCTGTCAACGACTTGGTATGGTTTAAATGTTGACAAAGAAGATTCTTTGAGGAGAAAATATTCAATAACTTTGAGGCTTTATATAATTCTATTTTCAGAACAACTTAATTAGAATTTTCTTTCAAGTGATGAAATGGAAAAATCATTTAAAATACTCATTAATTTTACAAAAGCGTAGACATTTGTGAAATAAATTGCATACCATATTTGAAAGTTATCTTTACTGTCAGAGAAACTTAAAACCATCAACATAAAAGTTTCATGATTTACATTACTATCAGTTAAAGCATCATTCGACAACTAAACAGCATTTTGATGAAAATGATATTTATGAAATATCTCTAGTAAAAATTTCTTTCTACACTTTAGATCAACCAAATTGCTCTTCTATCACATCACCTGATCAAAGGTTTCGCTTCACTTCATTTCTTCCCTTATTTTTGACATATTTCAAAACAATATGAACCTGTAAGACAGATTTGGTTGTTTTTCTTATTTCATGTCCCAAAACCCTCTATTTCTGCAACATTTTTTCACACAAGTGACATGGAAAATAAACAATAAGAAATCTCAAAAGCTTCAAATTTTCATTTTATGGGAAATAAATAGTTATCTAAATGGTTAAATCATTTATTTTTTAAAATTTAATTTATTTCATGTAAAACATTTTTCTCATGTTCACTGGTGGAAAAATCACACCAAGGAGACTCAAAGGTTTCATGTTTCAAGAAAATTTTGTTTCACAAACTTTCAAAATGGGTCAAAACTTAGGGCTTGGTATGAACAACAAAATATTTGAACACAGCCAAGTGGCAGAGCTAGGTTTGCAGGAGCACATATATCAAATATTGATGAACATGCTTTAGCATGCCCTTTTTTCCTAGAATCACTTCATATTGATTGACTTTCACAGCTGCCCTATATACTCCCACCAGCCAATCTCTTATAGTGCCAATCTGCTGTAAAGGCAATTATCAACCCTTTGATGGGTTTCTTATTCTCTTAATGATTACATTGTGTGAGAGGGTAATTAATTGATGTTGTATAGTCAATATATACAATTTATATGTTAATTTGTAGAATTTGTCATGTACCATTGTATATTATAGGTTGAAGTACATTTGAAGTTGGACAGAAAGCCAGGTTACAAAAACATCCAAATATTCAATAAAATGCTTACTCATTTCGAATTATTTTTGGAGAAGGTACAGGACAAATGTACCATTGCATTAGTTTGCCCTGATTTAACCTTTTACTGGCAGATTCTGGAAAATGACAGCCTATTTTAGCCGATCTACTTTAAATCAGATCAAAAGTAACATCTCGCTGTATTTCTGACCAGAGTTTTGCACCATAGGTCATGTCAAGTGAGTCTTACTCCAGCCAGAAGGCTAGAAAGGCATCAGACTGACCTGACGTGACCTAAGAAACACCATACTCAAGTGTTGTTCCTAGAGGGGCTCCTAGGGACATTTGCCTACCTTTTTGGCTTGGTGTCCCTTAAAATTTGGAGCAGTAGGATACTTTTACCATTGCAAAGGGTCCCACTTGTACAGAATTGGCCAAAATGACCCCCTCAGCAAATCACCTTGGAACAACACTGCCATACTCAATTCTAATTCTAAGATGGCCTCTGATTGGTTGAATTTATTGAAGGTGAAAGGTCACAGTGAAGGCCATCTGACAAGACCTCAAGGAGGTAATACTCAGACCCACTAACACGTTTGATCTGATTTAAATGAGATTGATCTTTAGCCAGTGTCCAACCCAGGACTTTCCCCGTTTGTCGTGATTCCTGAAACTGATTCTGTGAATGGTGTGGTTCTAACAAACTCAGCGGCTAAAGTGTTAATGTACACTTGCCAAGCAAGAACTCTGAATTAATGTCAAGTTTAACAAATAATGACCTTTTATTTATTACTTTATAACATATTAACCATCTAATATATTTTGTTTTGAAATTTTCAAAATGATAACAGGCACTCAGTTACCAATAAGAAACTTGAGATATTGTTTAATGCCTTGAGAGATAATGCAGCGATGAGAGGTATGGAAAAGAACATTGAAATTATTATCAACTAGTTGTTGACATGGAAAGAATACACTGTACCAGCCCCACACAATAACTTTTTCTCAACTTAATTTCAATTTCCTGATTACATCTTTTAGTTTGAGATCATAAACTATTATATAAGAGCAGTCGAATACAACTTGCACTCAGTGAACTGCATGAACAAGGAAACATGCAGTATCAAATCATAAAGTCACACCTTTGTTAGTTTTTCATGAGGACGTAGCTGACAAATCATGACTTTAAAGTTATTTTACTGCCTTGTTATACAATTTAAATGAAAGACAGCTAGACACACCAAACATAATGCAATGTTTACAGTCCAAACATGTTCTTCAAATTTTGAACAGCTTGACTTGGAGCTGAATAAAATATACATCTACTATCTGATTTTGCATGTTCTATTACAAAAGTTCAAAGTTTTGAGGAAATAATTTTGCTTTTTGTAAAACCTTACAGATCACAAAACATTTAACTCTCGTGAAGTGACATGGGCTTTAACTTCATATTTAATGGTCTTGGACTGATATATGGGGTTTCGGAACAATACAGGATGTGATTTGAAAACACTCATATGATACTTTAGAGAGTTGTAGAAGAGGTCCTGGGGAAATTTGCGCAACCTTTTGGCTTGGTGTCCCTTCAAATTCGGATAAGATAGATACTTGTACCCTTGCAAAGGGTCATATACATTCAGAATTACTTAAAATGATCCCCTCAGTCGTTCACCTACACTGTTGATATGAAATTTAAGAGGAGGCAAGAGCCTCCAAAACACATGAAGTAAACTGCACGAGGAGCAGGAGCAGGAGCAGGAGCAGGAGAATGTGTGTAGTTACATATTTCAGGGGTTAGACCCCCTTCATCAGACTGAGGATTCTTGGAATTTGCTTCTCTTGATATTAAATTTGACAGAAACTTACTGTGTGTAGCCAGCCACTCATTATAGCCGAGGTGTGGAGGTAGAGAGACAAGTTTGAAGAAGTCAGCCTCTGTGACTCGCTCCTTGATGAAGGACTCTGCCAGGTACTGACGCTGCTCCTCGTTAGCTGGGGGGGTTGGGGAGTCCTTGTCCTTCCTCCTCCCCTTCCTGAAACAACCAACACGTAAACAAAATTATAGTTGGGTATTAAAGGAGAGTTTAACTTTTGTGTATCAGAAAGTTGAAGTTTGGTATCAAAAGGAGTGTATAGGTTTACCATTGTTGCCTGACCTGTGACCTGAGAGAATTTGACAGAATGAGCCAACCATCAGCAGTACTGTGATGAAATGTTCCATAGCACTAAGATCTTACTGTAGGAGTCTTATGCAGAGGTGACGCACTGTCAAGATCTGTGCAGGGACACCTTGACCTTAGACAATCACCTAACCACTTCACTATGAAATATATCTTGCTATTGAAAATATTCATTGATGCAAAATTCTGTACTTGTGTATAGAATGAAGTACATATGTATGAAGTCTTCTCCAACATTAGCATTTGAACACAATCACAACATTTGAAGCATTTGGACCAGCAACGCAACTTTTGTGTTCATGTAAGTGAGTGAGTTACTAACGCCGCTTAGACAATATCACAGCTATGAACAGCCATGTGTCCATGAAATTTTGCTATATAAAATTGACATCATGACTCTTTCAGACTGGCATCTTTCAAAGCCAACTATTACAATGGCAATATGCGAGCATAGTTTGTACTATTAGAAGCATGAATAACATTGAATTTAACTGAAACATACCTCCGAAAACTTTTCCCCATGATGCGAAAGCCTTATCTGCACTAAAGACAGGTAGCTGTCTGAGTTAATGTTATCACTCAAGTGGAACATACCCGTGTCTGAAAATGAATACCCCCTCGAAAACCTAGCCCCCGATTTCCACACGTTTAACAAGTTGAAAACGTACACATGAACCCTATCCTTTCAACAAAGTGTATTTGTTAGAAGGCGTACCTACAGTATATTCTTACCAACTCTGAATAGAAACAGTAAACTAAGATTCAAGGAGAGTTTCTTCTTCTTTGGTTGGTCGACCTCTACTGAAGAGTATATTCAAATTTCACCTATCAAAATGTACTTTAAGGTAGGCTATACTTAGTGGGGATACAGGTAGTATCTCCATAACAAATCATCAGTATTGGCCTCTTACAGTGATATTTGCACATTATACTGGGCCAAAAGGGATAATGAGGGTCGTTCAGGTCTAATTCTTGTTTATCAGGCGACAAAATTCAACCACTGAGCAGGAGATGAATTAGGTTTGGGAGGACAAAAAACTGAGACCTAAATATAGGACAAGCAATGAGTAAAATTAACATAGATTCCAGGTAAGTGGACACCTGGAGTGTTGACAGGTAAAAACTGGTTTGAATACAATGTGATTTCCAAAATAGAAATTTTGATTATCATATAAACTTACATTCTTCAATAGTTAGATGTACGTACAATATGACTGAGTATTTAATTAGATTCCTTTGACCCCTCTTATTCTGGTATCAAATTGTTAACTTATGCTTGGTCAAATATGGTAAAGATAAAATGTCCACAATGCTATATCAGTTTAGAGCCTGACAGTTCGCACATTGATTGGTGATTAAATGATCTATCAGCTGATTTTGAATTGGTTTCCGTGGTCCTAGAAGGAGGCATTATGTCAATCCATCAAGCTTTGTCAGACCGGCTGATAAGGTGACATGTCCCTTGTGATCAGCTGTCTTCACAGATCACAGCTTGTAATGAAAGAACAGATTATTAATTTATTTTCATGATATCCATTGTCTGTTAGTAATTTATCCTTTCTTCTTTGAACCGAAAAGTGAGTGTCAAGTTGAGGTGACATGTCATTGTGTTCGTGTTCAAATGTGTCAAGATGAGTTATTTTGGGGTTTAACGCTGCTTTCAAGAGTATTTCACTTACATGGCTGCTAGTATTATTGCAGGGAGAAAGTTCACAACAACCATTAAGTTTGTGTCTGTATTTCGAAACCTGCGAGCATCAATTGAAACAAGGTAACCAATGGTGGTACTGTGCTGAAATTCAGTGTAGCACAGCACCCAAATCTTACTGCGTGTAGAACAGTTCTCTACAGCAAAGTCACCGATCCCCTGGCAATTCGAACCCCGGACCTCTTGAAGCCAAACAGAAACACGCTAACCAACCCCTGTGGTGTCAAGTTTCAACAAGATATGACTATAATGAGGATTCATATTTTCATTGTTACAGCTTTAAATTGGATTATTTGTGTACATTAAAAGCAATATCAAACAATGTTATACCAATGTCGTATGTGACATGTCTTGTTTGATCAGCTAGTACTGGTGTAAGGCTTTGACAAGATAGGACTAAGAACTGCGTCATACAGCTGTAACGTTTCTATGAGATGTATACAATCTCTGGTCAGTGTGGACAGAAACTCAGTGTTCTAAGCAAGTACCACAATTAACTAATTAACTCATCTGCTGATGATCACTATTTTCTCATTTAGCAATTTATTTTTTCGGACATTTTTAAATCAGCAGGGAGTAAAAACAGAATTTTCAAAATGCATTACAATTTGGTCTTTGGTCAATTTACCATAATCCACAATGATTTTTTTAGTCAGAATGACTTCACATAAATCATGCATGAATTATCACCAAGAAACCAAACTTTGCGTAGTGTAACGTCATATTGCCTTTTGAAACAACAAACTCTTCATAATTTATTTTCACCCTGTCAAAATGTTGACAATTTAGTTTTTATATTCTATCCCCAAGGCAATAAACGTGTAATTTTTCCTCACTCCACCCATGTCAGATAGACTAGTAGATCCCGCAAGTAGACACTGCATGACGACAAAGTGTCATCAACACAGGCAGCTTGCCAATCTAGCATTTATTTATTAATGTCCAGTTCATATTTACAAGTGTCTAGCTCATATTCATCATCCCATAGCAGGGTTTCTATAAACATAATGCCTTGCAACTTCATACAGCGGAGCCATCTCTTACACCAAGTTGATGCCGAAGCGGCGTTAAACAATAACTCACTCACTCACTACACCAAGTTGAGGGGCAACTCCTGCAAGAGCATACAGCACACATAGCACATTACCACTGATACTAAAACTGAGTATTAAATATTTTGTCTAATATTGAAGGTGAGACTGCAAGGAATGGATTATGTATGCACTTTACAGAAAGGGATCCGGGGTAGAAGACAACCTTGTCAAAGCATAAGTCTTTTGGAATTCCGAAAGAAATAGTCCAAACTCATTAACGTTGTCAAATAGACACAATTGATTAACAATATACTTTTAGAGACTAGAGTCATACTTTTGACTGGCAATGGGCTGGCAGATTAGTGCTATTTTCTTGGATTTTATTTTTTTGGATAAGATCTCTATTCTAGTATTTTTCTGTCGTCAAGACCTGACAGAAGATACCCACATCAGCAAGAGAAGGTTTAACCGTTGTTACTTTTTCTCACCCAAAACAGTTTGGGTCGGACATAGAATTTTACTTAGCAAGCATACAAAGGGTTAAGACCTCTTCTTTTCAAGTTCAAGTTCAATAATCCCCCAAAAAATTAATGTGGGTTGACTTCAGACAGTACTGAAACTTGGTTAAATTGATAGGGAAAAGATTTCTCAAGCCTATACTTGCTGTTTCAGAATGAAGAGGGTTAAAACCAATTGTTGTCATAACTAATTATCCTATATACACAGTTTGTAGTTGCAGAAGTCTGAGTTGAAATGTTTGTCTACAACAAACCAAGACGGCTGATTACAAGTTTGTCTAGTTAACACACATCCTGAGGAAAGTTCATGTGAGGTTGTGGACAATGAATCAAGAGCTAATTTCCTGGGCAGTTAACCTGTCACATTGTCTGGGTTAGGCCTTAACTACCTTCTTGGTTTTTCACCTCACAACCAAGTTTACCTTAACTTACCCAAAACAATTCCCAAAATATTTCCTTAGAAATTTACAGCATGAAGTATGAAGAAATACATTTAAATGAAAAACTTTCAGTGAAATATATTTTGGATCAAAATTCAAATTTCTAAGTTTGTTAATCTGCTAATAGCCTATTTGATTGTGTGAGAAATAAAACTACACAACCCCATAAAATATATGGATCGTCTTAGTACTTCTGCTTTCATTGGAGACTTTAACTTCTCCACCCTTATTTACTGTAGTGATCAAACAAACCTTACACTCAGATTAACACTACGGTAACCTTGGTTATGAAACGTAAACTGCTTTAGTTCTCATCAACAAGGATGTTAGTACTATATAGTGGTGCGACGATTCATCGATACGCATCGATGCATCGATCTATGGGCCGCCGATACAGTGTATCGATACTAAGTTTTGTTTTGAAAAATATCCCGATGCGATACTCCAAACGGTCCACGATACATCGATGTTTATTTTCGTTATCGGCGAATCCCAATGTCAAATAGGCTCAATAAGTAAATATGACTTAGATGTCATTTATTTTCAAATAGCATGCTTACAATTAAAACAGATTTGCTTGGAAATTCTTGCTCCGAAAACGTTCTTTGACAATATTAGCGGTCGATGTAACATTCATCAATCAGTGTTTTAACTTGGTCATCTCGAATCCGAATGCATATAGAAAAATCCTTCCGGAATCTTACGAGATATTTACAAATGTTGTAAATTGTCCTTATTCTTATAATTATTTAGAGATGCATACTTTAATCAAATGATTTATGATAGAGTTTAGAAGGAAAACGTTAAATGCATTGACATTACAAAACAAAAGTTGTACCTCCACTGCTAAAATATCATCTAGCGAGACTGGAAAAAAAATCGCTAACTCGCCTTACTCCCGCACTTCATATCATGTGAGCGAATTGTTGTTTTCAAAAACAAATACGGCAAAATAAAGGGGAAAGAATGGACTACATTCCCATATAAAATTAGCAAATGTCAAAAAAATAATAAAGACACAGCAAGCGCTGTGGAAAAGGTCATGTTTACACTTCAACAATCCCTTTAACAATCGGCGATTTTCACAACTTCTTACACAATTATCACTGCTAAACTACTGAATGCATTTTCATATTTTTTTATATCACAATAAACCAAAAAGAATAATCTTTTATTCTATATAAAATGCGCACTTTTATTCACAGAAATAAAGATACAATTTTACCTTTCTGAGAGGCATGTGAAACCAAACGGCACACAAACTAATCAACATATTTTCATCAGTTATGGTTCGAGGTTAGCTTTTATTTGAAAGGTCAAACAACATAACCATATTAGGGTTGACATGTGCTTATTTGTCAACTGGTTCGAGATTATGATTTCTTGGAAAAGTGCGATGAACGACCGTTCGCAATGCCGCATACATGTTGTAAGTATTTACGATTTGATAGGTGGAAATAAAGACAAACTTTACATAGCTATAGAATTATAACCAAAGGTCGCATTCTAATAATTTTTATATCATTGTGAAGCTAGACATATTGTCTTCAATTCCTTATATAAATGGATTTGTTTTCGTTTCGTATTTATTATGTTACGAGACCCGAATTAAAGACAATCTTTCGAAAGTAATAGAATAAAAACGAAAAATCATAGAAAATTCATTCAAAGTTTCGGGTGTGAATTAGCCATTTGTGTACGGGTGTCGCTACTTGAATTTGTATTGAACGCCCGTATATAGTCCTTATTCGCCATGTAGATGCGGTATATTTTGTAAAAACGGTACCGTCATGCTTAATTTATTTTTACCTGTTCATGAAAAGGTTCCAAATAAAAAGGTTCTTTCATTTAACCAATCATTGCCTTTGTTTTGATGTAATAATTTGATGTAAGAGTTGGTAAGTTGGGTTCAATGATATGAAGATTTAGTATCGTGATACGTATCGTATCGCCTGCCTTGTATCGGGATACGTATCGTATCCCAGTTAAGGTACACAATACTTTGGCAATATATCGTTGGGACGAAAATTATAGTATCGTGATGTATCGTATGACAAAATGTATGCCAATACCACCACTAGTACTATATAAATATTGACTAATTTGTTACAAGTGGACACGGAAAGTTTCTGTTTTTGAAAAGATACCATTGAGGTCTGAAGTTATTTCAAACCAAGGTGTTTTCTTATTTCTCTCATGAGTGATTCGTAAATGATCAAGACAATATTTGGTGACATGTTAAATATATATTTCATGTGTAAAACTTTATCTAAAATGATTTTAGACTGTTACCTAACTGTGTTAGAAATAAGGTAGTGACATTTGACCCCAGTAGGTGAATAAGAAGTTGAATAACTATAACATGTTACTTTATAAAATCAAACAAACTTATTTTAATTATGACAAATTTCTTAAACATTGGAACATGAAGCAACTGAAGAATTCTTTTTCATACCCAATTTCTACTTGTATTGATGAAAGAGCAAAAATACAATTTCATTCTGTAAATTCACACAAATTCCATGTTTATAAAATTGCCTGTAAAAGTGCATGTTCAAACCTGATGACCCTGGGGATCTGGTAGTGATAAATTCCTTTCACCCAGATGAGCAGGTTCCCTTTCAGAAACATTGTGTTTATGTAATGGCTTCAGTGTCCTGTCCAGCTCATGGTACCATCCAGACTAATATATAACCTATTGAATAACCACTTTATACGCCATCTATCTATTTACTTTATCTCTGACTTGATTGGGTTCCCCAAACAAAGCCCAATCTGCATCATGTAACACAATAACCTTGACACAAAGGTCACCCATGTTCATGCTTGTAGAATACAAAAGTTCAACAACCATTTGGCTTGAAGGATCAATTACAAAGAATTTGCAATCAACAACAATGATTCAAAGGTCGCCCCATCAGCTCGCTTTCTGAAGCAAGCACAGATTGCCTAACACTAACAACACAGCATGTTACAAAGCTTTCTTACATATTGCAGTCAGTGTGCTTTTGATAAGGTGGGGACATTCAATTAGCCAATAAAGAAGGACATTTAGCCTTGTGTGTGCTGGTTACTTATCAATTACATTATGATCAGTGACATCACTGCCTGAAGCAGAAGAAGATTAATGGAGACCAACTCCAGAGAGCAGACGTCTGGATTGACAGCATGAAGTACTCCAAGGTAGATGTATTATTTTGATGAAATTTGCTCTTGACTGGACGTTGTGGTTTTTGTGTAATATTGCCAGTATTGCCACTAAAAACTGAAACATTTTTCGGCAGGATGAATTGTTTGGAGCTTATTCGTTTCTTATCCCAGATGGATGTCCAGGAGAAGAGAGAGAATGTCTGCACTACCAGTAAGAGATACTTCATGTCAACGTGTTGATGTTGAAGAGGTGAGGTGAGGTGAGGTGAGTTGGGGTTTAATGCCGCTTTCAAGAGTATTTCACTTATATCGCGGCTGCTAGTATTATGGCAGGGAGAAAGCCCGCAATGCCATGTGGCTATGCATTGCGGTGAAACCTGCGATAATGTTGAAGATAATTGCTGAAGAAGAGATGCTTACACTGACAGCAGAAGTTACTTCAAGCTAGATGTGTGGATGCCCTAGATGAATGCCCAAGCATACCAGCAGTAGATATTTCTAGAGGAATGCCCTACGGAGCAGACGTCAAGATTGACAGCAGAGGCTACTTCATGTTACATGTGTGGATGCCTAAGAGAATAGACGCCTAAATTGACAGCACATACTTCAAGGTAGATGTGTGGACTCAGTAAACACAGCCAGTGACAACAAATCCTGCTCACACTTTGTTTTGCTGAAGAGATTACACAACACACTTGCCCTCCAGCTTAAAGCAAGTAGACGGTAATCTGCTCCACCAACAAGCTTGTATACTCTGGGTCTGCTTGCTGTTTCAAGAAGACATCAAGGATAAAAGCACTCTGCTTAATTGTGTTGGTACAAATCATATTACACACACAGGCTCTCACCCTGAAAACATGATCGCACATAAACATTGGACTGTTGATACTGATGAAAACAGGTTTCAGAAAAGTGCCAGATACAGTTGTAAAAGATCATGGACTTTGATACATATAGATTTTTTTTTTCAAAACCAGTAGATGAAAATGGACTATAACCCAGACAATACCAGTTTCAAACCAGTGATAGACAATATTGCCATAAATACAACACAGAAACTACTAATGGCCATCACTTTTGTCTTTAGGTCACTGATCTCCATAATCAGAGAAAACAATTCTCTCCACTTAGAGTGAGTTAATGTTTAACACCGCTTGGGCAATATCACAGTCATTTGCGTCAAGGTCCACTAAGAACATTTCACAAGTTTCTAGCATTGCAATACTTGTATAATCACTGGCCGTTGTCTCCCACCTCAGTTACCAAAGCAACGCCAGTACACTGGCATTACATCCAGACTGGAGTCTAAAGTGCTGACAATGCACAGATAGCCAGATGAAGAGTGATGACATTGAAGAGAAGACTACAATTCTTTATTACTGCACAATATGGTCTTGTATAACCAGTATATAAGAGTTGGATGACATCCAAGGCCAGGAGATAGGCTGGCACACAATGCATTGATATATCACAGTAGATCACCATTAGAGTATCTTTCACTGATAACTGGACTACAAATCTTTATTACAACAAAACATGGAGCCTACAGAACTGTGAATCAGATAACTTGATGGCTTCTTTATTGGGAAGCATGCTCATAAACAATGCAGATATATTTGTAATATAATATTCAGCTCTATAAAGCAAGTGATTTGTGAAAAGAAGATGAATATGTAAGGGGTTTCTGGATAGACAGATGGAAGGATGTCTTATCTGCCAGGAAGGTATTACCTTCCAACCCTATGCCTTCGGCTTTAGCTCATCCTCCCAGATAACGACCAACAAAAAAAACATTGCAATTAGCAGATCATTGTAATTTTTCGATCAATGCATATGAAAAAATGATGATGTTCAATTGATGACCACAGTTCTTTCTTACTACGCATCATGAACTCATATAACCTGTAAATATGAGCTGGACAGGTTCCAAGCCCAGGAAGCAGACTGATTGAGTGTGATGAACCTCAGATGGAGGATGACCTATAGCCAGATCTCTGCTTTCTCTTGCACACATGGGACTACCTAACAGAAGGTGCCAATAGTTCCAGTGTGGGAGAAGTTCACTAAGAGGAATCTACTTTGATGACTGGGGCCTTTATCATAATATTAACTACTTTTGTTGGATGTTGTGGGATCTCCTGTTCGCCAGTTTCACTTGAACTTTGGTAGATCTTTTGTTGGGTAATATGGGTTACTAAAATCTATTGGGTCCATTTCATTGAAAGATGGAATACATGAAAAGTTGATGTAATTATGTTCTTTCCTTGTGGTAGACAAAATCATCATATCATTGTTCTTATTAATGGCTGATGCCTGTCTGTCAATATGCTCTTGACATCGGAAACAACTATACAAGAAACTTTGGTAGAATATCCATTTCATTAGTTATGAAATAAACAGGAACTGAATAAAGGCATACCTGTGATAACCAAAATCAAAAACTAAATGATATTCAAATTTCATGTTGTTGTAGAAATTTCAAGTTATTTTTTAGTTAATTAATGGTTACAATAAATAAGAATAATTCTAATTCTTTAAAATTTTAGCGGATAAGAGTACAAAGGTGATTCAAGCAAGAGAAAGAAGTAAATCATGAAAATGACAATGGATATAAATATTTAACAACAAAATAATGAAACATTAAAGATCTAATTTAAAAAACTTTTACCGATTCACCTCTAGATTAGTCATAGAATTGCTTCAGTAACCTTTGAGATGAAAGACATGCCTACACAAAAGATGATCTCAAAGAAAACATCTTCTGATTTATCGCATACATATGAAATTGACACCATATGCTTGTGGCAGAGACTGACGCACACCCACGGGAAGCTAATCTTGTAGACAGAGATCACGACCCATTGGTCAAATGTAGTCAGGGTTGGAAATCAGCTTCGAAATCATTTTTGGCTTGTAAATTTTAATACTGCAAGCATAAAGGACTTGCCCAAATTCAAACAAGCATCATGTGTAAATTTATGGAATTGGTTTACAAAAGTACTTTCAGAAAAGCAATAGTCCAAAAGTCCAACGCTGCCATTTGACTCATATGTTCAATCATTGTAATGTTTCACAGTAAAACAAGCCTGTGTTACTAAAAACCCCTTGGAATGATTCTACCAAATTGCTTTATGACACCACCACAAACCTATATTTTCAAGCAAATGATCTTGACAAAAGTGTTTGATGCACAAGAGAACTGGGCAATAAGTAATTGATACAATCTTGTGACAGATTCAGTACTACAAACATCCAGGGGGTGGTAATTTTGGAACATACATATCACGAGCCATCTGGATGGACACATGTAGCCAATGTTGGTCAACTTGACTCTGGTATCGTGCAAACAGATCATCCAAATATACAACAGACTCTTGCTGGCTATGGTTATCATATTTGTATAGCACTGGCTGTATTCACTCAGCTAGTTGAAACTAGACTTGATAAGAACCGATGTATGTAGATGGTAGGCATACATAAGCCAAAGCTGTTTTTCAAATGATTGTATGAGTTGTCCTAAATCAGGCAAAATCAGTTAAGTCATATTTGTTACCTTCAACATAGAGGACAAGTAGAAACAGTAAGTATACATCATTAGAAAAGTTACATCATGCCTTGTTTCGCAAATACTATCATACAAGCGTCATTTTCGGTGTTGTTGCAAATTGGGCCGTAAGAAAATTTACCCATCATTTTAGCTTGGTGTATTTAATATTTCAACAGAAGTAATGGTTAAAGTAAACATCCTTCAAGAACGAAGTTATTTCCTATTATTTTCATGCACGTAAACATTTAAGATTTAAGAGAGTTTCATGAGTACCCAAATAGGGTCAGATTTCCGTAAATTTAACTTCAGCAAGTCAGTATAGTATGGCAACCTCTGTTTGTTTAGCTATGTGTATTAAAAGGCTTCTGTTATCAAAACTGGATCGGTAAGTCCCAATATTCCTAATTTATCAACTAATCCTTCCTTGACATTGTTAAGGAGGAACAGAGGAAGGTCAATCATAAGAGGATTACAAATTTACATTGAGAAGTTCAAGATTTATTCTGCGGTACAAAGCGAGAACTGACTAGTTCCCAGACCGATTAAGTTCAGCCTGTCTCATATCAAAATTTGCTTTCATAGGGAGATTTATGGTATAGATTTCGACCCAATATTGGGTTCATATTGTAACTTGAAACATCTTTTCCTGGCCAAAGTGTTTGTCCCTTGAAAGAAAATGCTAACATTGTACTTTGAAATGGGGTTGTGTTGACATGCAAAACGTTTGATTATGTTAGGACATCTGTCACTTTGTTTAGCAGACAGGCAATAAATCAATATTTAAGATTGATCACGTATGTTTTATATTTTCATATTCCACACACAGAACTAATATACTGGGCCCAAGCATATATTTTTAACTATCAATATTTCAGATAATCAACATATTAATTTTAACATGAATGGTAAAAATTTACTAAAAAATAAATTGCTGGAAAGAAAGTGTAAACATAACTTGTCAAAAGATTTATTTAAAATCTAAAGATAATATGATTGTTTGCTATGCAGGGAGAGCTGATATGGAATTCTTTCAGAAAAGCAGTTGTTTTAATAAAGTTAATTTAGATATTCAATCTACATTAATATTGGATCATAATTGTTGTATCCTTAACTAAAACAAGTAGTTGTCACTGAGGTGACATGATCCCTCGCCAAAAATTAATACTTCAAAATTGAAAAATATTGTCAAGATCAGCAAAATCGACTGGGCCCTGAATTTTCCCTAAAAGAACCACTGGTGTAAGATAATGAACAGTTCTTGTGATATCGATTCCCCTGACAAGCTTAACATGTCGACAAACTCAAAGTTCCGGGGGATAACTAGCATAGCAAGACTTGAATTTCAGCAATTCACATCACACATGAAGGTTACAACTCGCAACACTTGTGATATACAGATAAGGAATACATCTGGCTGTGATACACTCAGGTGTAAATCAAGGTGAGAAATGTGACGAGGTAACAGGTGAAACAGGTAGAGTGGAGATTAATGAGGCCTGACGAGACTCATCTCTCACCTGGTAAACTCAGGTGCAAAAGTCAAACCAACAATGAAAGCTTTTATATCAAGGGCAAAGAGCAAATAGATAGACAATATAAAAGTACTCTGTGTGAATAATGACCACAATTGCTGTTATGCAGACTCTTAGTAGTGATACATAACAGATGGCAAAGATGCAAATCTGAGAATGATAATAACAGAAACGTTTGATATCACCATGTTTGTCATAGATCATGAATAATATATTAAAGGTTCAACAGTGTCAAATGAAGTAAAAAATAGAGCCATGGGCTCTGTAGCTCTTCAGGATTTTATTGATTTATTATCTAAGGTTGAATATCTAAGTTATCTCAAGTAATACATTGTTAACAAGCAAAAAATAGGTTCTTAGATCATGACCCCTGTGACCGGTATTTGGAGTCACAGGGTCACCAATCCTACAATTAAGAATCACCTTTGACCAAAGAGTCTCTGCACAACATTTCACCTTTCTAGAGCTTTACATACTTAAGATAAAGATGAAAATAGGTAGATACCTAGATAGATACCTAGATTGGGGTCACAGGGTCACAAAATCTACAATTTAGAACCCCATTGGCCAAGGAGTCTGCACACAACTTTTCAGCTCTCTAGACTTTTTTGAGGTGGAGAAGAAGATTAAAATAGGTTTTTAAGGATGTGACCCCTGTGAAAGTTTTACCTCATGGGTAATAAATATGCTTATCAGATGACATACGACAAGACTCCACATTGCCATTTCTAGAAGAGATCAAGGCGTAATTTTACAACTTTTTGGTTTTGTAAGTATTTTGGAGGTTGATACTCATTGGAAAAGGTCACAGACCAGTGAGAAAGTTGACCCCTTCAGTTGGTCACATAGAGACAACACTGGCTCTAAATGTATATCAACAATAATTCAGTGTGTAAATAATAGATTTAGTAAAGATGTCATCTAATATCAACTGTTTTCTCTCTTCATCAGCATTCTCATCTTAATCAACAGCTTTGGTATCACAAAATTCAAGAAGAAATGGGAAATTGATTTGATAATTAATCTATAGCAACTAACATGATGTTTGGGCCAATTACGATGTTGCCAGTCATTAAGACGCCAAAGTAATTACACACTTATTGTGACTGCAAAGGGTAACTGTCATTCAAAACAATGTGCCAATGTCAGCAAATAGCCTGTTTTAATGAGCCTGAAACACTTCAAGTGCACAATTACATCAAAACATGTCACCTGACACGAAAGAAGTCCAACGATAACAATCAGACTTTGTTATCAAGAGAGCAAGGTCGGAAAATAGAAATGAAAGTGTCATAACACATCTCCATGTCACAGGAAAATGAAATCATAAAATATATATAAATATATAAAATATAGACTTTAGTAATAATAATAATTTTAGGTAATAGAAATGATTGAAGTCAAAACACACCTTCAGCAGTCAAAATAAGTCAAATAGAACATTAGCCTGCTAAAATTTACAAGAGGTACCGTAATTCTTCCATAATTTCGACCCTCAAATTTTCCAAATATTTTAACGAAATGTTCACGGTCGAAATTATCACCACTCACCTTCGTTTGTGCGCCATCTTTGTCGAAATTTTAGATTTTCATATAAGTGAGTGAGTGAGTTATTGTTTAACGCCGCTTCGGCAGTATTGCAGCCATTAGCGGCGAGATTTTCATATAAATGTTTAAAACCAATTTGAAAAAGAAGGTTACACACTTCGTAAATATTAGTTAGCAAAAACTTTTAATTATGTTTGTATATGGTAATTTTATTCATATAATGAACTAATGCACCATTTTTTTCCTTCAGAAGACAAGTTACGATCGGCGAAGCCACGATTCTCAATTTATTGTTTCTGTGAAATTTGAATGTCATTTGGATTTTAAATTGTGTACCAGGAAACAAAACAATAATAATTTGGAGTTGAATTGTTATGTTCTTAGACTTGACAAAATAGATCAGGAAATTTGAAATGATATGAATCGTAATTTAGCTTTAGCGTGCATGTCTCGCATCGCTGGCTGTCCACATGTTTTCAAAGGAAGTACAATCTGATTGGTTGCTATATTAGTATAAACCAATCACAGCAGACTATCGTCATTACGGAATTCCCTTCTAGCAAGCGTATCACCAAGAACTGAGAAAAAACAATACACCAATCCTAACTATTTTTGCATTAGTTCAGATTCCTATGTGTAAAATTCATCAATAAATTATAATATGAACCATTGTCTGTTGCTATACAAGTCAAGTTAAGAAGCATATTTTCTCAGTCAACTTTTTTTGAAACGGCATTGCGTGACAATCAAGTAGAATATATCAACAAGCTCGCTTTGCAAGAAATTACGAACATAAACAATGACAGCTGAATAATTATATTACTTTGAAAGGCTTAATTCATGCAAACTAATTATTGGTAATATTTTGAAACATATACCTCAACATATATGGTTCTGATTATCTACGATAGTGGACAGTCCTCTCTCTTTGGTGTTTGGTTGAGTCTATTTGTATGTAGGGATTAACAAGTCACAAAACTTTGAAACAATTTATTACATATTCAGATTTTTAAAACTGAAATATATTTGTAAGTATGAGCTAACATCTGTCATAATATTCCAACAGTAATTAATCATTTGATAAGTAAATTGACTTATCAAAATGGAAAGGCAAAAAACATCCCCTGCAGTCATCCCTACTCAAAATAGACTATTCCAGTGACTTCACTGCAGACTTTAATGAACTAGGTCAATTGACTGTTTCAAGTCTCCCCAGAAAACATCCAGATGTTACAAAACTTATCATTAGTCATGTGACTGTTTCAAGTCTCCCCAGCAAACATCCAGATGTTACAAGCCTTATTATTGGTTAACTTTGGGACTTCCCTTCTCTTAGCCAATCAGAAAATTCAATACAAACTCTATTCATAGTGTAGCATTACTGTGTTGACAGTCTAAGTGATATATATTTATAGCCTCACACGGAAGTGATTGCTGCCTTTTCATTTACGAAAAATGAAATCATTGATAATGGATAATATGATAACATGTAACATTATTCTTAATAAAGGTATGTCATAAGTACAGTAAGTGAATAAATTGGGAAGTGTGAAAATACACCTATAGATTAGAATGTATTGTGACAAGCGTGATCAAGTTAAAACATTTCCCAAAATTTGTGTAATAAAAAATACGTGTTTTTCTCATAAAACTCACTGAAAAGAAATCACAAAACGATTGTTTATCATGGCTGTAAATAATTTGTTTTCAAAATTTGGAATGTGGTCGAATTTTTAATTTGTCAGTACTGAACTTCTGGTACAATGTCGAAATTTGGAAAGGTATTTTGAAAAAAGGCTGTCAGATGATCTTACGTGGGCGAACTTATAGAGGGGGCGAAATTAAGGAAGAATTACGGTAGTTCAATTGTTTTCTTCAGGCTTTCAATGTGAACCTTGATCTTGTGTGCTGTCATGATAGAAGATTATGTCCTGTTATCTTTCATCATCGGAATCATTTTGTTAGACTTGTCTGTTACATTTCTAGGTACAATTGATAAACTTTATGAAGTGTTCCATGTGATTTATCAGATGATATTGACATGTGACATGTCAAGGGCGACAGATAGTAGGGTCAGTGCGCAAACTGATAAACAGATAAAGCTAGACAAGTTATTGATAGAAGGGTAAATTTATAAATGGACTAGTTCAATGTCAAACACAAGTGACGTCTTATCTGCTGGTGCTGATTCAGCAAAAAACTTCTGTCTGAGTCTTCATTGGCTGATCAATTTGTATCATCAATTATTTCAACTAATTCTAATTTATTTAATTTTTTAAAATAGAATTGCAAATGTACACATAAAACCTTAAAATTCATGAGAACTTAATAGCAATTTGGAAGTAATCTTAAGTGCAGATATACTGTTTATAACTAAATAATACACAATTTGATTTCAATGCTGAATTCAATCTCGTAAGATTAGAAGACTTTGACAATTTAAACTATTTTTAAGTAAACATTCAAAGATAAATTCCAAAATTACTGTTTCAAAATTTACAAATAGTAAATATTTCATAAATTACTTCATAAACATGTATTTTCTTTTAGGGATATTCTATTTGATTCAAAAGTGTTTTTTCCATATTCCATAAAGGTTCAATTGCCATTCAAACTACATAAAGCTGATCACCAGTAAGCATGTATAAAACATGACAAAAATAACAAGAGAATACAGGTTGTCAAAAACCATCATTATTAATTCTTGTCATAAATGTTTCAGATAAAAACTGACATGAATACATCTGACACCACAGACAAATGAACAAAACTGTATTCAAACATGATTGAATATTCAAAGTGCTGTTTAACCAGGCATGGCATGAGCATAATTATTTATTGCACAAACACAGCTGCAAAAAAAACAAAAAACTTTATGATTTCAAAGTGGTGACATGTGTGAACATGTATATATAGCAATAATCCATAAAATTTATTTCAAAATGAATGAAGAACTGTTCTATACAGCTGACGAAGTCGTTGAGCTTCTCGCAAAATTCAAACTCAGACCTCTGATACCCACTGAGCTACTTAAATTGAGGGTGAGAAAAAACATGTGTTGAAGAAATAATTGAATGCCTGATGGTAGAAACATGTTCAAATCTGTTAGAGCAATAAAGAATAAACAGGTATTCCTAATTACATCTTCAAAACCTCCCCGGGTAGAGTTTACTGTCATTAGTTAAACCAACCAATGGTTATGAATGTCTTTAATCTCACTTAATCCATCCTGATTAGTTTGATGTACCGGTACTCCACGAAAATATTGTGAGCCATTATTCAAGGGTTTATACAGAAATCATAATTTGTCTGAAAATAAAAACACGACAAAAATTTAAATGTAGATACACATGTATTCCAGCATATGAAAGTAATATTTTTGGGCGTAAACTTCTGGAATTGATGACAGAGATATAATGGTGTTTCTAATTTGCTCAACATTTTTCCAAAATGGAAATAATTACTTCTGCTAAGCGGATGCGGAAACTAATCCACATAAATTGAGGCATTTTGCATCAGATTTTGTTTATCTGTAGGCCAGGTGTTCGTTCCAGCTTAAAGCACTTTTACATAGAAGAAGGACTTGATTGCAACTGAGCTCAACAAGAGGAGAATATTGCTAAAGCACTCAATAATGGAAAATAGCTTCTCAATTTTATGTATTTCCATAAACCTTATTTATTTCAATTTACTAAAAACATCTTATACATAAGTCTTTGAAATGTAATTCAATGTTTATTATTGATTTAAATAAATCATTTTGAAAAACAAATCAGTAAGAAAATTGTGTGTGGAAGTCAAGCAGAGATCAAAATTGATACCATAACCCATGTAAACTAAAAGGGCCATTAGACTTTGAGTTGTTGCAACTAATTGTCATAACACAGGATTATGTGCATCTTACAGCTATACTTACCAAGCAATAGGCTTTGAGAATGTGGCCTCGGGAAATAGCGATAATGAGTCAAAGAACTTTTTTGGAGCTATGATGATCAGTAATAATTAGCTCCGGGAACATAGAATGATCCTCAACATTGTCAAAAACCAATAAAAAGTTCAAGTTCTTAGCGTTCCCTACTTAACCTTCAGAAGCCATTGCCTACCTTTCCTAAAAGCCATTAGCCAAATCTAATAAGTTAAAGAGGTAATCAAGATAAGAAACTAACATCCTGAATTTACCATGAATTTTCAACTACATGTTCATTCATGAACAACACATGATTTACAAGCTGGTTGAGTGAGCGAGTGAGTTATTGTTTAACGCCGCTTCGGCAGTATTGCAGCCATTAGCGTTGGCAAGCTGGTTGAACTTCCTTTTCAAGGTATGCTTGATTATATGCTTATCCATCATCTATGACCAATTTTACCTTTGGTAACGAGTTAACGTTCCTCAAAGTCGACCATACAGGAATGGATAGGTGCTGTGAATTCACAAGGTAGAAGATTCACTATGAGACCAATGTAAACTTTTGAGGCCTTTAAAGGGACACTGCGTCGAGGATAAAAATGAGTCCCATCTTTATCTCACTAAGCTGATTAGAGTGTCTGCTAATAGGTTACGCTTCATTTCACTGTCTCCCTGCAATAGTTTTTATTACCAATTACGTCAATTGTCTGAAATTTAGTGTGTGTGTCTTGTTAGCAAACATGTTAATCAGCATAGGTAGATACACATGATCTGATTTTTATTTTCGACGCAGTGTCCCTTTAAAGGTTTTTAGTTATACAGGAAGGTTGTGTAAAAGGGTGAGGTTTTTAAGGTTTTTCGAGAAATACAGGAAAGTTGTATGCAGCCTAAAATCTTTATCATACAGTAAGTGATTAGAGTCTCTCACACCCAATCTCAGAAAAGGTCTGTGAGCATGTACTTCTGGAAATCAAAGCTGATTCAGAGATTTCTTGGAGACTCAATCTGGAGTTCAGAATCAGTGGAGACTTGTCAGACCTTTAGCGACAGTGACGTAATGTAAGTTTTTAGAAGTGATTGGTAACTCCATGTCGACAAGTGGGGCTGATTTAAGACCTCCCAACAAATTGTTTTGCAATTTTATTTTAGTCACTTTTCTCAGTCGTTCATCAGATAGGAATACAATTTAAGTAGATTTTCTAGTCTGTACCAAAATGTATTACCAAATTTAACACTTTGACTTCTTGAAGGTGAGAATTGAGGAACTGATATGATTTTAAGATGAATAGCGCTTTCAAGAATATTTCACTTTTATCATGAAGGTATTTATTTTTGCTGGAAAAGAAACTGCAATAACACTTAAAACTTACACAAATCACCAACTCTGCCTTTTACCATTCAATTATTTAAACTTCTTTTGATGTCATTTGTTGATAAAATCTTTCAACATAATGTAGTAACATGACAAAAACTGATCTGATCTCATCCAGTTTTTACCAATCATCAGTAGAATAACAATTTGATGTGAGACAAGTACTTACTATCTAAAACATGATTTCACAACAATTAGTTATGACAGACGAACGATGAATTCATTATTTATTATGGAAAACGTGCCAAAAATGTGACAGGTAATACAAGCAATACACAAAGAACCTTAAAGGTTTTAGGTAAAATGACAGCATTATAGTGGAGGTATTTATTATTGACTACACGCGTCAAGCAGATGGTATGACACAAAAGAATATTTGTCATTGTTATGGATAATTGATTTTTCCTCAACGGACAGAAATACAAAACGCATAAGATTGAGCAAAGCTTGCCAAAGGTTACCAGAACAACATGTAAATATTTTGTATCAAATATCAGATTATTATTGATCAAATTTGTAATATATATCCCGGTGAGAAAGCCACACGGCTTCTCCGTGGTAACCAGGTAATATTTTGAACAGATCAAACAAAAATCTTGTTGAAAGGGAGTCGTTATCGTACAATCATCTCTGAACCATCAAAATATCATTATATAAAATGTAATACTCAGGGAACACAAGTTTCCCTTGGAAATGTGAAAATGTTCAATAACAATATGACAGTGTTTAAAGAGGTTTCATTTTACCTTGTTTTGTAAAGATTACCTTGTAAGTAAAGATTAAAATCAAATGAACAAGCATGCAAGTCTCCTGTAAAGACCTGAGATCGATAAAATTGTTTACACCTCCATTTTATGTCATATTCTTCACTTGACAGTGTGTGGACATATCAAATGGATGAGATGCGATATATTTCCCTCATCTTCAACCTTTTTTCAACAATCAGTCAAGGAGGTGAGGTGAGTTGGAGCTTAATGCTGTTTCAAGAGTATTTCACTTATATCAAAGCTGCTAGTATTACTGCAGGGAGAAAGCCAGCAATTCCATGGTGGCTATAGATTGTGATGAACTAGCTGGAACTAGCAAACCATGGGTGGTGCTGTGCCGAAATTCAGAATAGCATTCCACCCAAACCTTACTGCACGTAGAACTGTTCACGTAGAACAGAACCCCTGGCCGGATTCAACCTTAGACCTCTTAATTTGAAGCTGAATGCGCTAACCACTCGTTCAAGGGTATTCCACTCCTTGTGTCACAGTAGTGTCTAACAATCCCAAGGTCAAAAGAACATGTACTGGTAAAACAATAACAGAGCACCTATTCAGCAAATCTGGGTGATGACAAGTGATGATCTGAGGTCGACCACACTTTAACCCTTCAGGCAATGATGTATGTATTTTAGTCATTGTGATGATTTATAAGCCTGGCGTTGACTTTACTGTTACCTGTTGAGCTTTAATGAAGTGTCCTTTACAGAACTTGTGGTTTTGGATTTTTTCAAAAATATCTTTGACCCACCAGGGACTGTTAGAGGACACATTAAAATATCAAATTTTGCATGTGTACTGTAAAGCATAAACATCTGAACGTCTGAAGAAGAATTGATACAATTATTAATCTGACTAAAGTAACTAATATAGATTAACAAACACCAAAACTATTCATTAGATGTGCATAGATGAGAGTGTCATTTTGACAAATTCTAAGCAAACCCTTTGCAATGATAAAAGTATCCTAATTCCATAATTTTAAGGGACACCAAGCAAATTTGTTAGGCAAATATCACTTGGACCGTCCTTAGGAACATCAGTATTTTAAGGATAGTTGTTCCCTCTCTTACAGGAAGTGAATCATCCACTAGATACATTTTACATAACATTTAGACATAGGTAAACACGACTACAAAGCAACCATTCAGCAAATCTGCAGCTGAGCAGTGACAAGTGCGTTTGTGAAGCAACATGACAGTTTAATGCATCCTGGCCACTGAGAATATACATCAGGCTTATCCCATACTTCACAAATATGACGTGAAAACATACATGAAGGATGCCCTGCCAAGTTTCAGTCTTGTTGAATCTATTACCCTGTCTCTTTTAAACTCAGCATCAACCACAGCATTGTTAAAAACTTGCCATATTTCCCAAAAAAGGGCCGGACCTCTAACAAGTACTGGACGTACAACTGTTAAAGATTAAAGAATAGGTTTTGGTTTCCAAAAATTGGTGACAATGTCACATGTTTACCATAAGTCATCAAATAAAATGATAATAGAGAATATATTTCTATTTCTGTTAAAGCATTAACACTGGGTATCCAACAAGTGCCAGGCCACTATGAAGCGCTAGGTCTTAGATTCTGCCGAATTAATTAAACTACAGATGCATATTTGAGGAAATAAGGTAAACAGTTTTAGCTTGTGTTAGCTCACACAAAAGTTTAACAGCTTTAGTTTTTGCTGGCATGAATTAACACATTATTAGATATATAAGAAATCTAATCAATTTTACACGCATCAACCAGCATATTATCTTACAGAAGACCTCAGTGAACATTTTAAGGTTACAATAGAATTTATTGTTAACATCAAACAGATCAGAGTTCGCTTACAAAATAACGTTAATAGTTCTGGGTTGACTTCATACTTGATCTGTTTTACTCATAATTCTTTCTTTATCATTTTCACTTTTCACAACTTATTTTATTCAGTATAATGTAAAGCGCCTAAAAGTGTTTTAACAAGCAGATAGGGCGCTATATAAATTTTGTGTATTATTATTATTAATATTGAATCAACAAATCATTGTTAGCATCAGAGAAATTATTACATTATTTTGCTGAACAACTTAACACACAAAATCTCACAAAACATTCAAATTAATAAATTTCAGAATCAAATGTTTAGAAATCGAATCTACAGAGCCATTTAAAAATTTACACTGTTATATGGAAACGCTTTTGAACTTTAACTTATCGAGGTCATGAACATATAAACTTCTTGTACAATAACACAATTCAACTCCTGTATTTATCATTCATTCACCTCTACTTCAGAATTCTTACATGCTTATTAAGCACTTCTCCCTTACAATGCTTTTCTGCATCGAGTCAAAATGTACTAGGTTATCCCTACTATCATCCTATCAAATGGCAATAAAAGTGAACACTTCAACACAAAATACTGGCAATTAGATGACTTATGACCATAATTTTCAAATTAACTTATCACATTTTTAACAAACCTTCAATTAGTTCAAACATAATTATCAAATACCAAATAACAGTGAATATAGACATAAAACCATGTTTACATATTGTATATAAAGACTGTCCAACAGCCTTGAAATCTGATAAACTTAGGTCCAGGCGGTAAATTTTAGGTTTTCTTTTAATTTTGCCATTTGACTTGACAGAATTATACTTTGGATCTGTCTTCTTTTCAACCTTATTTCATACACGTCATCAACATGTGATAGAAAACAACATTGTCACAAGATCAACGGCAACAAATTTTAATTCTGGGATACCAAGTTTCATTGAAATTATAACAGCTCGGCCAGAAAATATGATTTTCACAATTTATCAAAATTTTTGTCAACAAGAAATTCTGAATCCCTTATCTCACTGATCAACATTTCATCATTATTACATCAAATTCTTAAAAAATATTTTATACTCAGTAATCAACATAAACAGGATACATGACTAAGATCCTGATAACAAGGATCTTGTAACCCAACCATATTAAAGGTCTTGGTCAGGCCATAAAGATCACTTTCTAAACATAGCTGTCTTACTCATGTGTTGGTTTCACATGACATTGGCAGTGAGGCCGTCACTCAACCATACTAATCAATTGCAAATCAATATCAGCTGATGTCACTGATGTCATCTTCTCTACACATCTGTATGTGCAACAAATCAACGTAACTGTTAGATACAGTATTTTATTTCAATCAATATTTATTTCATCACAAGATTGAAATAAAATATAGTATTGTTTTTTTTTTGTTTTTTTATTTCCATTTTTTTGTACATTTCCATATAGTGCATCACATGTTCATTTCACATGTACATTCAAAATATACATCAATATAGTATTGTTGATGAAGTGATGGAATTTAGTTTGATTGAAAATAGCATGATTACTGAACATAATAGTCAACCTAATTAATTTACATAAACATACGTTTCAAATGGACTGAAATTAATAGCTTAAATTCATTTTGAATATAAATAAAATAGCTTTCCATTTAAAAAACAATTCTTTATATCGTGTTTAGGTTTTTGCTTACAGTAACATTTCCATTAATATTTTAATAACAATTTTTAACAATAATTAAATTGTATCTAGAACCATAGTGGTTACTGTAATAAATGAGATTCCGTTAACATGTTATACCTATATTCATTTTGTTTTTACCATTATATTTAATCTTGATGAATGCTTATTAACTCTCAAAATAATGTTATAGCCTATACTTGCATAAAGATCACCATAGTTACATCAAGATAATATTTGTTTCCATAAACAAAATTAGCTCTAAAATGTTTTAGTCTATCATGATCAATATGGAATAAAACCCTCTATCAAAATAATGTAAGTCTTTCATTCATCCAGAAATCAATAGTTATTTCTATAAAGATTATCACCTCTAGAAAACAAGCTATCCTAAAATATATTCTCTCAATGTTTGCCTGGCCTTACATCACTGAACATGTCAACAGTGACACAGGTGTTTTCAATGTTACACACGACAAAGAAAAGAGCTAACTTACCATAAGTTGATCACAAAGAGGATTCCTGTTGTCATCTTTGTGGATGTCTTAGTGAAAACCTTGAGTGGGTATGTATGCTCCAGCGTCCCTGTGACTTACACTGCTAACAATAGCAGCTTGATTACCAGAGTGGTGTAACACGAGATCTATATCCTCTCGAGACAGGTACGTAATACCAGGAGTTAATTAATCTATCCAGGTATTCACATGGGTACACAATATTGATGTTACTTCAAATCTTTCCCGGCGACAACAAGAGTCTATTGATGTTGCTCTGTCAATTAATGCCTCACATCCAAGTTGCAGTAAACAAGTACAAAGCTTTTTCAACATCAACACATCAGTCATGTACGGAACAGAACTGCTTGTGTTTCGACCACTGCCTCACCTCCACATCAATAAGCTTGGTTTGAATATTATTTTCAAATATCTACAAACATCCGTTTATATTGTTTGAAAAACAATAAATGATTTGTCTATAGCTCCAGGTGTAAACCAGTTGATAAACAATTGATTTTTCAAAACATCCAATTGTCTCGGAGAAAGTCGCCTGTAACGAGTCCCAGACAAATAATGAGCTTAAAGTACAGATAAGACCACAGCTGATATTGACTTGTGCTTGTGCAGTGATGTTGCAAGTGTAATTCCTCGAATCTGCCACCAAGCAGGAAACAGGTAGAGGACTGAGAAGAAGTGTTTCCTGATGTCACATCACGCTATGTGTACGGCCGTGTGGTGTGTAGCGTAGATGAGTCCACAGCCTGAAGCAGCTGATATCAGTCGACTCCCGCTCACTCAGGTGTGACCGGGCCGCGGTAAGAATACTTTGTTTACCTGTCTATTCACAAGCCCGATTCAGATTAGTTGAGGCGCGTGTCACCTGATCAACCACGTGCAGACTCTGACAACCTATCAAATCTGTGTCTCGGTATGGTCTGACCCAAATCAGGTCACAACATAAGCAAGCCCAGTCAGTGGAGTAACTATCCTGACTAAACAGATAAAAATAGGTCTCTTTATGGCCCAGTTCTATTGCATTGTCAAGGAGCAGATAGACAGAAGAGTGAAATTGGGCAGACGACAGATGACTGTTGGATAATGGACGGGGAGAAATCATGGTCTTACAATCACCTGCAGTCCATGTATGGTACCAGTCCAACTTTCCTATTGTGCAGGACAGAACGTGGTTTGGGGAGGGAGGGGGAGAGAGAAATCGTGCTCCAGCAATCACCTCCTGCCAGTGTTTGGCATAGAGACTGATGGGCAGCACATGTAATAACAGTTACATAGCCTGATGTATTGTCCAGCAATCTACTTCAGCACACACTTGCAGTTTGCTAACCCAATGTGGCTCTCATCTCACGCCTTATTGTTCCTCTCCCCAGACTCAGAATCTCCGCTCTTCACATAACAGTCAGGACATGTTTGTGAGCGGAAGTGAGTCCGTTAATGCTGTTCAGATGTTCAACCTTTTCCAAAAACTGTTCACAGAAGCTGAACTACCGCAGAGCAGCTAATAAGGACATTAACCTGTTTTCAAAGCAGTTAACATGATGTTAGATGTTTCAACAAACACACTTCCATAGAAGAAGCTCATCTACCACAGAGAAGGGACAAAAGATTTCATTCTGTTTACAATTTGATCACTAGATGACAAACAGAAATTTTTCCAAAGAAAATGAACTACCGCAGAGTAGGGTATAAAGGTGTCAATTTGTATTAAGCTGTTTGCCTGGTGCGTGTCTTGCAGGAATAACAAGTAAGACACGACAATAAAGATGCTACAAAGCCAGACATCGGAAATGATTTTAAGGGAATGGTAACCATGAGCTATATATATCACTTTTATTCCCCTCACAAGTAGCTTTTCATGGAGTAGTTACATCTCCAGACTTGATGTAACTTCTCAACACGTTATACATTGAATATTAAGGAGATTACTAGGTGAGGCTTACCTATTTCATACTTGACTTTAAGACTAACACATTATCAATTAAATTTGAAAATACTTATGCAAGGTGAAGTTTGTGCTTATTGAAGTCACAAGCTCAGTGTCTGTGTTTCTAGGTTAATGAAAGTATCTTCGATATCTTGACATCTTGTGCAAGAGATTGAATCAAAAATAACTTTGCGTAAGTAGTTTCAAATTTTAACTTGATAATATAAGTCTACCATCAATATCAATATCAGTTTTATTCTATTTTCATGAAATACAATACCTGGGAGTGCATCAAAACTTTTCAAAATAAATTTTCTTTGTCAATTTTCTGTTCACTAAAAAACGAACAGTTTACAAAAAGGTCTAAACTCATTTTCATTCAAATATCAAATTTTAAAACTATTTACAAAAGATCGCTTTTAACAACTTTTTTCCATCATTAAAGTCGGTCTCAATTTCTTTTATCCTGTGTATTTCAAAGTAAATAAATTTATGGCACTCACAAATTTAGAAATAAGCAAATAAAACAGAGAACCCCTCTACATCTAAAGCCACTATCAAACAACTATCTTAAAAAAACTGAAGCAGCAATTCAATATCAACTGTCGCTTCTGACAGATTTATGAGTTAGAGTTGATGACATAAGATTGATGATTTAAACCAACTATGATACACTTTTGACCTGTGTCCAATATCTTCAGCTTTGACAGCTTAGTTATAATTTGAAATTTAAATCAACTCTAAATGTTCTGACAATTTCACAAACAACAGACACATACATACATTAGTTAAAAGATAAATGTTAAAGTATACATTTAAATCATCATATATTTTCAGCAGTTCAACTTACAAATATGAAAGGTACAGTTCAGCAAAGAACCAAGATGTTCTGGATAACAACTTCTTTATTGTAGACTAAGGCTAGCAGAACTATTCGACTGGTCGATGATTAGTTGAATCTGCCGACTGTCGACTGGACATTCCTGTAGTCACACAATGTTTCAATCACTCCATCAGGTGAATGAAAGAATGAGTTTATACTCCAAAATGTTGTGTATCTACACAATAATGAAATTATCCTGAAAATCCTTGTTTCTGATATATTCCACTTCTAAATGCCCCTCAAAGACTTTCTCATACAAGAGTTATCAGAAGATGACATATCCCACCAGTTCCACAAAATTTGTAAAACACATCTTTTACAGATACTTGTGTATCTACTACCGTACTTCAGTTAGTGGGTATTACAGAGTTTCAGGAATGTTAAGGGTTTTAGACTCCTGCTCCAGAAGCAGTCAAAATCAACAACAACCAACATCCCTCTCATGTTTCTATGGAAACAGAAAAAAATTAATTTTTCAGAAAAAATCTGATAATATCAAAAGGCACCACTTCAGTCAATGGGTAATACACATGCAAAGTTTCAGGAAGATATGATGAACAGCTGTGCTCCGGAAACGAACCTGTCTCTGAACAAAGTCCAACTTCAACATGTTTCTTTGGAAACGAAAAAAAAAAAAAAAAATTCAGAAATCTGAAAATATCAAAAGGCACCACTTCAGTTAGTGGGTAATACACATGCAAAGTTTCAGGAAGATATGATGAACGGTTTTGGAGCTGTGCTCCGGAAACGAACCTGTCTCTGAACAAAGTCCAACTTCAACATGTTTCTATGGAAACGAAAAAAAATAAAATTTTCAGAAATCTGAAAATATCAAAAGGCACCACTTCAGTTGGTGGGTAATACACATGCAAAGTTTCAGAAAGATATCATGAATGGTTTTCGAGTTCTGCTCCGGAAATGAAATGATTACGGACGGACGGACAGACGGACAGACGGACGGGGCGATGACTATATCCCATGGTATTACATACCGGTGGGATAAAAAGAAGCAGATTTTATCATCAATAACAATCAATAACAGAATTAGGTAAAGGACCTATCAACTTCTATATACCCATCAAGAACATCAAAATAATTATTTTGAATTAATTAATAATTGAATGGCAGTTTGTGTGTGCTGGCAATGATAAGGATGTAAAGCAATATTCAAACTCAACTCAACATCTGTATTCGTCATATACACTGTTATATCAGTCATAAGCCCTTATGTTACATATTATATATGAAATCTCCATTTGCAAACATAACTCAATGTAACTGATGAACTTAATCACAAGACCAGATGAGACTGGTTTAGGTTAAACAGGAAGTGCCTAAAGGATAGGAAATAAATAACATAACATGGAAACATCTCCTAATACAACAGATCTAATATCAAACTGTACAATGTCCAAAAAAATCAACAAAAGTTACATTTCATTATTCTACAGGAATGCATCAAGATTTTCACAAAAGTGGGCTAATTGGCCAACTGATTTCATTTTCATAATATTTCATTGTTTATGTGTGCATCAAGTTATATACATAATACAGTTACACTGATGTCTTTGAAATTAAGTTACTTCAGGTTGGCGTTATATGAAAATTATTTTTTAGTATCATGTTGTAAATGGAAGATATCTCTATCAATTGCAGTATGTAAAGGTTTATACAAGGAAGCGCCAAACAAAGAAGCAACAACTCCAATCTTTTAACATCTTTCAGATGACCAGTATGTTGTACATTTGAGCTACATCAAAGCTACATTCTAATTTGTAGTAGGGATGAAACCGTACATTTGCAAACTGTTTCAGCTTTATTCAAAAGGCAACCATTTCTGAGTGCCCCGTTTTAAGGAATAAGTGATTGATAAAAGGAACAATCAGAATTGGCCGAGGGCTGATGATACAGGATAGTCAAACCCTTTAGCACTTGTTCAGCAGGTAACAAGTTTTTCAGTACTGTAACTCAGTACTCAAAAGTTGCCTTAAAACTATCAACAAAGCTTAAAGAGCCTGTGAGTATGTTATGTTTAATTTGATGTGAATTGATCGTGGAGATGTATTTGGCTAGCTGGAATGAGTCTGGACTAGTACTTTTAGAAATGCACAAGTCCGAATGGCTACTGCATTGAAAAGGTTAATTTTGACCCCTGATTTATACACAACTTTTTTTCAACACATATTTATAAATGATATCAATTGATAGAGATATCTTCCATTTAAAACATGACACATGAAAAATAATTTTCATATAACGCAAAAGTCACCAATCTGAAGTAATTCAATTTCAAAGATACCTGCCCTCTGTATAAGTCAACTGTGATCATCAGATGTCATTTAACAGATTTTTCTTTTTTGCATTCTACGTAATGTTGATGTAGAACATAATAACAAAGGTTTTGGAGACTGCAACTTGTTAATTGCAAAGTCGTTATGACAAACATGCACATGCAAATGCTTTTTTTCCCGATTACATTTGTCCTGCAGACATCTTCCATTGAACAGTGCTCACAGCTTAAGGAAATGATCACAAAATAATAATATGTTATATGTGACTTTTTTTACACACATTTGTTTAAGAAGTTCTTATTATGTATAAAATATGAAAAATTAAAACACTGACCCCTATAATAGTGCTGTTAATTAGGTAAATTTATTAATGTTGCTAATGTCAAAAATTGACGGACAATTGACGGAAAAAAAATGACATTAGCAACAATTTAAAATCTGTTGGCCTTAAAAGCAGAAGATGAAATTCTGAAATGTTATCAAAAAGGGATAGATACTCTCCAAATCTAATCATTGACATTCATATTTTTAATACAATTTGTTTCTTTCTATTCTTATTCTAATAAATGATTGTTGCTAATGTCATATTATGACGGACAGAAATGTTGCTAATGTCATGTATTGACGGAACTCAATGTTGCTAATGTCATCTATTGACGGATCTCAATGTTGCTAATGTCATAGATTGACGGAACTCAATGATGCTAATGTCATCTATTGACGGAAATCAACAGCAACAGGTTGCTATTATTGTAAATAACAACACAAAAACAAATTTAAGCTATTGAAATATATTTTCAACATTAAAAATATATGATCAATAGAAAATTTCACCCAATTCTGGAACATGACAGTTGATATGGCTTTGACACTAACAGCCTTCCATGTAATATATTTTATTAAACAGGTTAATGAATCATTTGGTAATAATTAAGCAAGTTTAATTAAAAACTTTTTACGGATGGAAGTTAAATATTACTCTCCAAATATAACAAAGATGACGGACACTATCATAAAAATAAATGTACAGCAACATTGCAAACAACAACAGCATAAATATAAATTAGTTCAAGTATTATTATAACACAGGCATGTTATAATTGATAATATCAATTCATTTCATCTCTTGTATTCACCTCCAATTACAATATAAAAGGAAAATTCATAATTCTCAATAAAAATCCAACAACAGCTGAAGAGATGTGGAAAAGTGGAAATCATCTACACCATTTCAAAGTCAATGAATACCAGGTATATAACCTCAAATACTCTCAAATCCAATGTTTCAGATTAGAATTCATAATAAATACGAGATCCAATCAATTGCAAATTTGGTGGAGATATCGTCCCCTCAATGTCTTCAAAACACACAAAGAAATGTTTTTCCTTTAGAATCCACAACGCCTTGTTTTCTTCATAATATTGGACCCATAATCCATAAGGACTAGATTCCTCATCTTCAGGACTTTGAACAACCTGCAATACAAGAAGGAAAAAGACATCAGGATTGGTTTTTGACAAGAATATCTTAGGAGTCATCAACTTCAGTTTCTAAAGTGAGAAGGTTTCTTTAAGACCTTTTTTTTAACTAATGACATGGAAGGAACACAATTAATTTATCAGAATGACATCTTGGAAACACTACAGCATGACATAATGTGTTCACTGGAGTCTAGAAGAAAGTAGATTTTTTTCAATCGACATATTTGGTGTACAGAAAAAAAAACCTGAGACAAACTAAAAAGCAACTTCAACAAACAATTTCAACACTAGAAGTCAGTCAACAATTATTGTGAGGAGAGACATTTTTTTGCGCTTTGTTGTTGATTACAAAATGCTTTGGAATTCGGATGAGGGGTTATATTTTCTGTTTTACTTTTACCTTTTATGCAGCAATCATTGACTGACTTTAACAGAGAACTCAGAAATAAACTTTCAACAGTGACATCAAGAACAAACTTTTAACCTATCAACATGTTTTACTCACAACAGCTTTCAATGTGTTTGAGCCATGTTTGACATGGATATTTTGGCCAACTGCATATCTATATAAAATATTGACCATCATGAGATGAAAACAGCCAACACATTATTCCTTTGTGTTTTAAATTTTTGCTGAAAACTTTATATACTGGACAAAATTAGTTAGGAATATGATATACATTTTCCAAATTACTCAGAGATAAACATGGTATTTGTAAAGAAAAGACAAATATTCTCTAATTTTATTTTGTCCAGCATTGTATAGAGTTTAACAAGATATTTGAAAGACTACATGATGTATATCAAAGAGTTATACACACCTCTGCGACGACAGGGTTGATTGGGGTGATGTTGAAGTCTCTGAACTCGCCACCACCTTCACAGGATCTCCGCCAGACTCGCTTCCCTCCATGATGCCACATTCCTGCAGATAACATAAAGATACAGTACTCTCTCAATGCTACAAATGGGTGTAAAAATATTTTAGTAATTTGAATTTACAAGATAAGATAACATATTCAGTAATGAGAACTGTTAGAATCATAAGATTAAGAAGCAGCATGATCACTTCATATTACCGAAATTTAAATAAAATTCTACAGTAGAACAAGGATATAGCGAACTCGGATATAGCAAACCAATTTTCAAGTCACGTCCCTAAAAAATACCATTTAAATTATATATGTATAGCGAACATCGGATATCGCGAACTAAATTCTTTGGTCCCTTGGAGTTTGTTATATCCTAGTTCTACTGTACATTGAACCTACCAAATCAGAAATGAGTGAAGAGAGGTTGAGGTTTCCTTTCATGGTATCCGCTGAGTCGTCAAAGTTCAAAGTGTCATATTCCTGTTAAAAAAAACAACAATAATGATACTGATATTATTATAAAAAGAATGAACAAGACAATAATAGCTATGTCTTCAAGACCTTCTTTTACCCAAATGAGCTTCTGTGTATTAATATGGCCTTATTATATCAGCATAAACTGATTCTAAGTTATGCTTATTTCAGAAAATCATTGTCAATTATTTTCTTTCTAAAAACATCTTATTTCTACAGGTTATTAAAATGCTGTTACAACATTTCTCAAATTATTTACTAAATCTGACATTAGAGATAAGCTGAGATCGTCCTTCGATGCAGCAGCTGATTCTGTAATTTCCATTTCCACTATAGCACTAGTTGTTCGAAACCCTTAACACAAATGCTTTTAACCATATTTATTATTATAAAACAAATTACAATCTTACCAAATCCGACAGGAAAGATGACATGTTGAGATCGTCCTTCAAGAGAGCAGTAGAATCGAGAGATTCAGCAAACTTCATGTCATCGCATATCTGTAAGTGAGGAAATAGCAGTAATTAAATCAAATCTCATGTGATTATATCATGTTATTGATTGCATAAAAATTTATTGCATATCAATCAGTTATATTTTCTGACAGGTGACAGCTCAGCTTATCTAATAAATTAGCATAATCATTTTACTTTTCCTCAGCAAATACATGTGCTCAACCTTTTGAAATTAATGATAATTTCTTACCAAATTTGAGTTTTCTTGACAAACTTCTGGGTCAGGTTCTGTTTCTTCAAAGGCAAGTCTTGGGGCCAATGGCATGAGGGATACAAAGTGGTTTGGCCTCCACTGATTTTCAGGAATATCCTTTCCATGAATATTTGTCCACATTATATGAACTGCTGAATGGCTGGCAACTGATGGCATGAAGAGTGTGTCAAGGTGTTTTCTTACAGTCTGTCCACCATAAACTGGGTAAACAGAGCGCAGTGGTCTGTTTAGAACCTCCGCTAAGGCAGCCATTTGCCATGCTCCCATGTAAGATCCCCTCTTTCTGATTGAAAGAACTTCTTTTTTATACAGCTGATCTATTGTATAGGGGGTTAAGTTTTCTCCCAAGAAGTGATCAGAATACATCGCAAAGTTTCTCGCTGACGTCATTTGGGTGTATTTCTTTCTGTTCCTCACAAGTTCAAAAACTATTCTTGTCCGCATTTCTTCATGCCTCTCTTCTGTTCCAAATGCAAAGAGACTGCCACATCTTGGCAAGCAGTTGCCGTCTCCATATATTAGAGTTGGATACAAACCAGTGAGTTCTTGATCTGGAACTAATGGCATAGAGGCCTTGTCTACAGTTCTTTTGTGAGTGAAGACTGTGACATCTTGCTGATCTGTAATTATTGGCAGATTTTGATGTTTGAAGACTAAAGTTTGAAGTTCTTCATAGGTTTTACATGCTTGCATGTCAATGAAGACACTTGTTCCTTTAGTGGTTGCTTCTTCTTTCCTGTTTTCATCCGAAGTGAGTCTGTGCTTTTCTTCTATCTGTTCTTCTTTCCTGTTTTCATCCGAAGTGAGTCTGTGCTTTTCTTCTATTTGTTCTTCTTTCCTGTTTTCATCCAAAGTGAGTCTGTGCTTTTCTTCTATCTGTTCTTCTTTCCTGTCTTCAACCAAAGTTAGTATTCTCGTTTCAAACTCGTTGACATACTCTGTATTGAGACATGGACTTCTGCCATCAATACAGCGTTGACAAAAGCATGATAGGTTTCTTGTCTTTATGGTGTATGGACTTGAAGTGTTCTCAATGCTGTGAAAGGTACGGGTCTTCTTGATTGGTCTGACATTTGTGGACGGTCGTTCCCGTGAAATTTCTCCCATTCTTACAAGAAAGTATCGTCTTTTTGACAGATGATCGTCAAGGCTCAGGTGACTGTTGCAATAACTGTACAACTCCTCTGCATTTGTGATAACAACCTTCTTGCCTATGATGGCCCGATCAACGGCTCTGTTGAGAATGCCTGTTTCGCCATCACATTCGCTTTTGCCATGCTCAGACCCGAAGAAGTTTCTTGATGTTGGCTTCTTTTCCAAGGAACAATCAGCAAAAGGCCCTTTTGACTTATACTGGGCTGCACAGCCATCAGAGAATACAACCATCTTTGTAGGAACCGTTGCCAACTGTTGTTGAATGTGATCATCTACAATTCCCTTGAAGTGCTGAACAGCATGAAAGTCGTGGATGGGATCTTCTGAGATGATAATGCAAGAATCCCGAATCAAATCAGATTTTTCTCTCTTATAGTAACAGACAATTGGATGGATGGTGATCTGGTTGTTGTTAAAGAAGGCACTCTTTGCTTCATCTTGATAGATGATACCTCTGTTTTTTGCAAAGTCCATAACTTGGAGACACCAGTTCTCTGGAAGATTGTTCTTGATGATTGTGAACTGCTGTTGCTGCCACTGTGCTGTAAATATATGTTGAATAAATGTTGTTCCTTGACAGGGGGCCAGAATGTCATGATTTACAAATTCGTCAAGCATTTTCACTTTATTCCCAACCTTTGTCATCAGTTCCACTTTTCCATTCAATCGTTCCCATCTGGTCCATGCAAGTTGTTTTTCTTTAGGAATTGCAGAATACCTTTCATTCAAGATTTTTCTGTAGTTCTTTGAACAGCTGTCACATCTTCCTAATATGCAATCAGGCTTATGGAATCTCTCACTTGACCCTTTGGGACACAGAAGTAGGTCTATCAAGCTGTTTTCATTAGAGAATCCTTTTGATGAAATACTAGATTCCAAGAGCATCAATTTGTTTCTGACATTCATGCAGTATGAACACATACAGTATTCCCTGTGTGTTTTAGACAGTAAACGCACATTTCGAGGTCGCAAGGCCGCAAAAGTGCTGAAACTCACTTGTCCGTCTCTGTTCTCTTGAAGGTACTTTGCATGTGCATCCTTTACTGAAGTGAGCAAGAGGAAACCAGGTCCATCCTTGGTAGCATAACGCCGCTGTGGTACTATTCGGGAAATATCTTGGCGCTGATAGAATTGTCTGATGTTCTTGACGTTGATCCTTGTCTTCTTCTTCAGCCTGTCTTCTGTGGATTTCCTGATAGTTCTTCTGTTCAAACCTAACTTTTTAGAAAGAAAGGTTTGGTTATAGCCGTCCTTCTTCATTTCCTTGGCCAGACCTTTCAGCGCTTTCTTTCCTTCTGGCACCTTGTGAAGTTTGTCAATAAAAATGGTTGACAAGTCAGCTGCACAAGTCTGAGTTTGAGTCTGTCTTTTCTTTTGCTTTCTCTCTCTATCTTTCTTCTTAGCCCAGTTCTTTTTTTGTGAGGACATCTTGGCCCTAGATGTTTGCTTCATGAGTCTGTTATAGTCTCTCTTTTCTTGAGTTGATTTTCTTGTCATGCATTTTGATTTGGAACTTGACCTGTTTGGACTTCTGATGCTTTCTGGTGTATCTTTTAGAGTTCTATTGGCCATGTACTTTGCTTGCCTTTTTCTTTGCCTTTCAAGTTGCTGTTTCTTTTGTTCAATAACTTCACTTGAAGGATTTCTCTTTGACAGTTCTTTTTTAATCTTATCTCTTTGTTTCTTTGACCTTTCCTTCTGTTTCATTAAATATTCTTGGTATTTCAATGGGTCTACATCTTTTAGTTTTCTTCTCATTGCTGTACTTCTGTGTGGTTTCTTTCTCCCTGAAAATTATTTGGAAATTCATTAAAGAGTTTTGACAAACTTAAGTGGAAAGAATAAAATGGCAAAAGGCACATGATGACTGTTTCATAAAGATTATTCCATAGAGATACATTGGTTCAAATGTCACCTTACATTAATTTATGTTTCCATAATTACAGAAAAAATGTAAAGAAGTCAACAATACCAAAAAAGATATCTAAATATAATGACGAACCCATCTACTAAGGCCGCTTTAAAAGTTGGTGATCCCAATAAAAATTATAATTATTTCTTAGTTAAGCTATTTTTTAAGGGGAACGCTCTCAATATTTCTGTTGTTATTTTCCAACATATTTCCTTTTCCTTTTGGTAACTGAAATATCTATTTTGAGTCATGGGAACAAATGTGTTATTTTTTAGCAAATACATGTACATAGACATCAGGGATTTATAATAGAATATTTTACAAAAACCTTTTTTTTTAAATCTCAAATATTGTTTTTTTTTATTTTTGAATTAGTAAAAAGAATCTATACACCAACTACCAGTAATTCACTAAAAAGAAAAATGGCCTAAATTCATTTTGTCATGCTTTAAAGTTGTTGAAGTTCTACCCCGATAACAAAAAACTACTTATTATTAAAGTTTATTTGCATTCTTTATAGGCAATAGGTTCTTGACCTCATATACAAGTGTATATATATGAAGATAAAATTGTGTCAGGAATCAAACAAATCTTGGAATATTTGGAGCATGTGGTCTATTTAAATTACTGAGAAATTTTACTTTAATATCTTATAAATTGTTATAGCATATAGCCAAAGAAACTCGTATCACTTAAATGATGTTTTACCAGTGTTTTAGATTTACGATGCGACCGCGATCTTCTCACATGATTTCCAAAAATGTTGCATGTATTTTCAAACCTTTGCGCCAACCTGTCGCATGTAATTATTTTGCAATACTATTTTGTTTGATTGTTTTATTGAATTTACAAAGAAATTAAATGTATCTGTTTTATCTATATCAATTTGCTATTCTAAAAAATAAACCTATAACAGCTGTAGGACATTACAACCTTTTCTTTTTTTCTTTAAACTTTATTTCATAGATAATCAATAAACTGATATGCAAAACATGAAATTAATTCTAAGTTCTGTAGGTATCTTAGGCTCTTTTATATCAAATAGATCTTAATACTTACCTAATAGTATATTTATTTTCAAAACTCTTGTCATCATAACATTTCTAGAATTCTACCTTGTAGATTGAATATAATATGCTGAAAAAGTTGATATTTTGGAAGAAAAAATAATTAAATCCTTAGTCTAATTTCCGTTTTTATTTATATTTTCAACTGATATTTTGTGGAGGGGGGTAGTTTCATTAACGGCACAGCCAAGTCAACGTTCTCTCAGCGATACACAATGGGAAAGTGCTGTTCCATGAAGTCGACGTACGCCCTTTGTCAACGAATAACAGCAGGGAGGGGTATGTTCAAACAATGGCACAGCCCACTCCCATTGCGTTACACACAAAGTATTGGTGAAATGGCTGTTCCGTGTATTGAAAACACACCCTTATCACACGAATACGACTTAGAAATTTTTTAGGGTGATATAATTAAAACAAGACAGATGAGATTAAATGCAATCAAACCATATCTTTTTGGAGATTTTAAAAGTCTTCTTTCGATCTTAATAATTATAAGCATAGATGAAAGTTTCATTCGTCATTCGTGGGAAACTTTGACCAAGTTGATTCGATTATCGTGTAAATTTGGTTCATACCACACATTCCGTCAATACATTTACATTAGCATTAAATTATCGGTCAAACATATGACATTCGCAACTTTTTTTCTGTCAAGAAATGACGTTTGCACAACAAATTCTTATAACTAGGTAGATTTGTCGGCTGAAATGGAGGTCCGAGTTTCCAATTCTTCAATAAAACACGATTCGACGATCTCACGATCGCTTCTATTATCAATCATTGAGTTTAAATATATATTTCTAAATATTGCGTTGCGATCGTCATTAGTTGCGAACGTCATTTTTTTTGACAGATGAATTAAGTTTTGAAAAATTACCTGGACGTTCAGTTTGACAGCTGTCATCTCCCGCCATGGTGATTTGTTGACAAACAATCCTGACAACTGGCGGCAAAGACTGTCATCACAGCCAAGGGAATTAACTCTAATCTGTCCAAAAGTTGTGCGATCGTCACCTTTTCAGATGCATTGGTTTGACAGAAATGACGTTCGCCGATTTAAAAATCCTTCTCATTTGATTAAACGTTCCTCAAAAAACAAAATACATGAAGACAATCTCGAAGTGTTGACAGGTATTTCACAATAATAAATTACAAACATATTTATTGTTTTACAGATTTCGCAAAGACTTTTTAATCATGCAGTTGCTAACGTCAGTTTATTTGACAGACCATAAGTGAAATATTTCCGAAAAAAATACAATTCAAATTACACATAATGTAATTGCATAATTTGAATATTGAAAAATATAAACTACAAAGAATCAATCAAACATCAAATTGTAAGTAATGTAGTTGAAAACTGTGGCAACACTAACTTGTTCTCATGTTGACAAATTAGATAGTCAATAAATATTTTGAATTAAATCTGTCAAAATGACATTAGCACAGACAAATATGTATTTAATTTGTCTTTTAAATTTTTTTAAATCATATAATTTTTATTTTATTGTTAGAATTGTATACGAAGAACATATAAACACAACAAACTCAATGTGGCAATGTTTTATTTTCATTTTATTTGAAAAAGAAAATCTGAATTGACATGAGCACATTTCAATGGAAGATGTCTGCAACTAAGTTATGATTGTCACTCATTCCTGGTTGTGACAATTGTTATGTTTACATGTTTCTAAATGTCTTGAAAATATACAGGTTATAGGTATTTTATCTGTTAAATGGTATTTTATTGTGATTATACCAGCAACCTAGATTATACCGTATACGGTTTAAGCAAAATACCTAATTGGCAAAACTAAACGAGATAGAAATTTCCATATATTTTTATGAACATACACAATCTATAAGAAATAAACAATGCAAGACAATTTATCAACAACAAATAAAATTGAATAATGACATGAAATTGATTTTATAACTAATGAATTGAACAACATACTTTTGACCTGAAAACATGATAATTATTTTAAAGGCTTGTACATGGCTATTTATGGAGCCTGAGGCAATCAATTAACATCACTACTGGATGCTTGGAAAATTACCACAATTCAATATAAGCAAATTACAAGGGGAATGCCAATCTGGTTTGCTTGTTACCACAGGCATGGCCGGGGCATGCTGGGAAGGAAGCAATTTGTAGACAATTAATGCTGGAAGATGGGGCTCCACAATTAGTGGGATAGACTAACTCCCAGTTGACAAATCATTATTTCTTAATATTTACCTCACATTATTTAAGAAATAAAGTTCGCTGTACCCCAATGTGTTTAGTAATAAAGTATAGTTTTGCCCTGAACTATTATAGTTAAAGTACGAGGACAGTAGTCAGAGTACTTTGACGTTATAAAATAGTTCAGGGCAAAACTATACTTTATTACAAAACACATTGGGGTACAGCAAACTTTATAACTGTTCAAAGATAACTCATAACACAACATTCTGCTTTTAATTTTGCAAGAAAAATAGAGTATACTTCCTTAATATTAATAATCCATGATCAGGGCCAACTGACGAGCGGTGCGACAACAGCGACTATGACGTCATTGTTCTGTTGTGACGTCATAGTGGTTCCTGGGGTTGCCTAATGCGGATTTCGTCGTTTTGGTTCAAGTACAAATGTAGCTTAAAATTTAAGACTAATTCGGATACAAAAGAACACATTCCTTTAATAATTGTTATAACAACGCTACCGTTGTTTTAGGACATTATCATTTGCAGAAAAACACGGTCTTTTCAACTGCCCTCTTTCGTTGGGTTACCATGGGCACACGTGACTACGAGGGGAGCGGAGACGTCATTCAATTGTTACGTCATCACAAAAACTATACCTTTATCGTCTGATAAAGTACTTTTATTTCGATTGTTCTAGCCGCTAGGCATCTTAGAATACCTGATATTTATCTCATATAATGACCTGATATTTACCTCATATTATGATATTTACCTCACATTATTATCTGAAATTTAATTCACACCATTAACTGATATTTATCTCACCACATTAACTGATATTCACCTCACATCACTACCGGATATTTAGTAATTATTTACCTCACATTATGACCTGATATTTACCTCACATTATGACCTGATATTTACTTAAGATTACCCAATATTTACCTCAGCATGTCACAGAGTCAGGTTTGGTAGTCCTACCACTTTGGTAGTTCATTGTTTTTTAAACAAGAGGCAAGTCGCTGACTGATGGATGATGTTTTGGGCAGGTAAAATTTGGTAAGCCAGAGACCTGGGATGTACAGATTTTTTAACCCCTGACTTTGTTGTCACGTTTGACTCTTTAACTAATACCAGTCTGATTAAAATTGACCTTGTTCCGAGGAATAAAATTTGCAAAATAATGCATCTACCAGGATATGAGCAGGTTCTGTAGATTCCTCACCACAAGGTCTCAGGATACCCCAAATAGGCACGTGTTCCAAACCAGTTTAGCGCAGACAAAGCCCAGTCCAATAGCTGACCAATCATATATTAGTTTTTAAACAGTCGCCGTTTTCAAAGCATTCGGAACAGACGAAAGGGTAGCTGTTTGGAGTTATCTGCCCCTAGGTTCTCGCATCGAAAGCTTTTGTTGGAGGTCTTGTGATTTGTTAACTGAACTGCATCAGAAGATGCAAGCATACGGGCTGTTATCAGACGGTTTTGCGAGGAAACCTCCGGACGATATGAGATTTTATCCCGGTAGATGAACTTTTTTTCAATTTTTATTCCTTGGAAAACCGTCAATTTTAATCAGACTGTAACTAATACAGTCTACACTGATTGTATACTGGATTGTGAAGACAAGAAACTCAAACAGACTAGAAGCAAAAAGAAGCAGCAAAGTAAAATGAAGCACCTCCTCCAGCTAAGTAGACTACAAGCTGAAACACATGGTTCTTGTACTTACTTATATATGTATATATACCGACATGAAATGGCATTCACAGACTCCTCAACAAGTGGTTTAGGTGCTACACGTACATACTGAATTCACACATTAGTAGCATACCTTAACTTTAGTCATTGAAAGAATAGTTTGAAACATTTCCAAATTTGACAAAATAAAATGAAAGGGACTCTCTGAACTCATTCATTTTAAACTTGATCTTGCTTGTCTTGTTATAGACTTTCCAAGGCTTTTATCTAATTGAAAGAGCTGGATGACGCGTACAAGAGATTTCTTTGATAATGATAGAGGGGGTTTGAACCCCCTAAACCCCTTCTCTGGATCAGTCACTATGAAGGGCATCATTCAAAATGTGCCTCTGTTCCCCTAGCAGTGCAAGGGGTAGACCGAAACCTCTGTCGTATGCTCTATCTCACACAGGGAGCCGCATACTATCCTGGGGTTGCAGGTAGACCTCTCGACCTATGCAAGTGGGTACCTGATGTTGGTCATGTGGAAAGTAACCTCCACCACCACCAATTGCAGCTTGGGTATTGAACACGGTAATATGATCATTCTAGTAGTGCTATGAGTATGAATTCACAAACAAATTCATATTTGAATGATAAAGAATTGTTGACATACATTCTGTGTATGAATCATAAGCTTACATGATCACACGATTGACTTTAACATTCAAATAAACATATAAAAGATTGAACTACACCGTTCAAAAACTTGACCTAATGCAAATAATATATCTGTAAAATCACCGATACAAAAAACACCGCCCATGAAGCACTTTGCAACACAAAGCTGTTGACAATGCCCTTGATCTACCTTGATCCCATCAATAGGTTTATTTACTGGAGTGCAGATAATGTACGCCTATAAACGTCATAGGTGGAGTAAAACTGGAGCTAAATAAGTGCTTTTTTCACAAATAACACATTTCTCATATCAACAAGTCATGCAATATGATCTTACACAAAGGAACGATATGTTTTACTGAAGATATCACCATTCAGTGGATCCAGAAAATCAATGGTGCAAATCAATAACAACATTAACCTTTAACTTGCGGGTTCCGGGTTAGTCTGGGATAGAAATAGCGAATTTATATGTCCCTGCAGCGAGCCCTGGAAGTGGACCTTACTTCTAACAGCCAGAGCTGCCTACCCTACTTTCATGTTAAGTGTAGAACTATGGCAATTTTGGAGTATTTTGTAATTTATAGGTGTACAACTTGGTGAATTTAGTATATGACACTATTAGTTCCAAGATATCAGGCTCTGGTTTGACAACAGTAATCATTGTCTGACTTTGTTTACTTTTTATATTTCTAGAAGAAGAAGAGGTGCACAATTTGCAACATTGGTGTACAATCATATTTTAGGACTGTCGAGTGTACAAAATACTCCAAAAGTATATAGCCCTGCACAGCCAATCATTACCGTTGGGAACCCGGTTCACTGCCTGGGAAATTCAGTTGGTGCCTTAGGAAAAGCCAAGCAGTGAGCTAGGGGTCAGAATATTCTGCCACGGGGGTAAAAGGGGTAATGTAGCAACTTGACTGTTACAACGGAACCTTTTAAATATTACTTCATGTTGGAAATTCTCACTTTTTGAAACTAGAATTTAAAATCTAAAATCTATATAACATGAAATATAAAAGAGATTTAGGTTTTATTTGGTAATGTTATAAATTCAAAAACATCACTCGGTCGTGAAGCTAGAAATTGTATCAGTGTTATGCATGATCTATAACAGATATTTCTTTCGATTTTACTAGTTGTGTTGAAAGAATTAATACCGAAGATATTATCACTGTATCAAGATATATAGAGGATATTTTTTTTTTTCAGTGTGTTATCACTTATCTGTGTTATCTCTCATCAAGTGGACGCAACAAGTGACACAAGAAAAAGACGACAACTTTAATAAACTGAACCAATGACAAAGTATACACATCAATACATTGTTTATAGCAACACAACAAACATTCTTTTACATAATGTTTCCACTATTTTGGATAAGTGATAATTAACTTACATTATTGCGTAATATCGGATAAATAGATTGTTTCCTTATTAAAACAGATTCTTCACGATTAAGTCATCTATTAGGACAATTACTTTGTAACAACATTGACTTATGTGAAAATGTCATCGCTATTTTGACAAGTGAAACATGGTCTTAAACTTCACAAAAGGAAGGAAGTGATCATAAAAATAAAAATTCTTCATTCTTCCTTGATCAAAGTGTCTCTTTCAACAACATCAATTGAAAAACCAGTCACAATATTTGCCAGATATTCTTAAATTTAAAATAAAAGGAAGTAATTAACAAGTATTAAAAACATATTCATATCTAAGATTTGTAAAATCCTATATTCACCTGTCATATCTTTGATATCATTAATTTGCAACCTAAAATAGATTGGCTCTGGAGATTAACCTAGGACAATCTAACTTGATTTTGAAAATGCACAAATGGCCCTTTACATTTGAATGATGTGATTATTTTTGATGATTAAAAATAATTAAAATATCATGACTTTATTGTGAGACTCCTGGTGGAAACATTTTCAGCATGTTCAGTTGTGGTTATTTTTATGTTCAGCTGTTTAGGGTCATCACCTGCCTACCCTACTTTCATGTTAAGTGTAGAACTATGGCAATTTTGGAGTATTTTGTAATTTATAGGTGTACAACTTTGTGAATTTAGTATATGACACTATTAGTTCCAAGATATCAGGCTCTGGTTTGACAACAGTAATCATTGTCTGACTTTGTTTACTTTTTATATTTCTAGAAGAAGAAGAGGTGCACAATTTGCAACATTGGTGTACAATCATATTTTAGGACTGTCGAGTGTACAAAATACTCCAAAAGTATATAGCCCTGCACAGCCAATCATTACCGTTGGGAACCCGGTTCACTGCCTGGGAAATTCAGTTGGTGCCTTAGGAAAAGCCAAGCAGTGAGCTAGGGGTCAGAATATTCTGCCACGGGGGTAAAAGGGGTAATGTAGCAACTTGACTGTTACAACGGAACCTTTTAAATATTACTTCATGTTGGAAATTCTCACTTTTTGAAACTAGAATTTAAAATCTAAAATCTATATAACATGAAATATAAAAGAGATTTAGGTTTTATTTGGTAATGTTATAAATTCAAAAACATCACTCGGTCGTGAAGCTAGAAATTGTATCAGTGTTATGCATGATCTATAACAGATATTTCTTTCGATTTTACTAGTTGTGTTGAAAGAATTAATACCGAAGATATTATCACTGTATCAAGATATATAGAGGATATTTTTTTTTTTCAGTGTGTTATCACTTATCTGTGTTATCTCTCATCAAGTGGACGCAACAAGTGACGCAAGAAAAAGACGACAACTTTAATAAACTGAACCAATGACAAAGTATACACATCAATACATTGTTTATAGCAACACAACAAACATTCTTTTACATAATGTTTCCACTATTTTGGATAAGTGATAATTAACTTACATTATTGCGTAATATTGGATAAATAGATTGTTTCCTTATTAAAACAGATTCTTCACGATTAAGTCATCTATTAGGACAATTACTTTGTAACAACATTGACTTATGTGAAAATGTCATCGCTATTTTGACAAGTGAAACATGGTCTTAAACTTCACAAAAGGAAGGAAGTGATCATAAAAATAAAAATTCTTCATTCTTCCTTGATCAAAGTGTCTCTTTCAAAAACATCAATTGAAACACCAGTCACAATATTTGCCAGATATTCAACTAAAATAGATTGGCTCTGGAGATTAATCTAGGACAATCTGACTTGATTTTGAAAATGCACAAATGGCATTTTACATTAGAATGATGTAATTATTTTTGATGATTAAAAATATCATGACTTTATTGTGAGACTCCTGGTGGAAACATTTTCAGCATGTTCAGTTGTGGTTATTTTTATGTTCAGCTGTTTAGGGTCATCGCGACCTGTCCCATTGTTTTATAGGGTTCAGATTTGCATTATCCCTTGATTTCATTTGAAACATGCACATAACTCTTTACATATATATATATATATGAATAAGATTTATTTCCACTAATAATTTTGTTTTGCAAATTTCACAACTATATTGTAAGACCTCCTGCTCCTAATTGTTCAGCATATTCACTATTATTCAGTTGTCTTAGACCCTAAGGGAGATAAATGACTGATAATAAAAGATTAAATTCTGACATTGCAACTGGGATTTTCAGCTAAGTTATTAAAGATAAATAATTTCGGAAAGATACAGGAGCCAGTAACTCCCTCAAGGCGTTATGTCAAGTGAAATATTCACGTTCACAAAAAGACAATTGAAGTAACCATACTATCAAATAAATGATAAAAGAGAATAAATACATAATGTAAATGCCTAATATATCTAATATTTCATTCCCTAATTATAAAGAAAGTTGAGACACTGAATTGATCAACATTACTCCATTACTATCAATTTTATCACATAATTAATGACTAGGCGATCAACATCTGCTTAGGGAAGCCTAGAAGGAATTTCTCTCGGCGATAAGTAGATATATAGTCAATGCTACTTGAAAGAGGCTTGGGATTATAGTCTATAACAGGAAGTAGTTTGTAATTACATATTTATGAATTGTAGATTATATTTATGAATAATGTGTGTATGATTGTTTCACATTGGTAGCCGATTAATATTGATCATATTCCCAGGAATAAATCGATAAAAAATACTATATCAACCTCGATACAAACTGATGCGAGATTGACTGTAGTTAGCATAATTAGTGCTCCTTCCTAAAAAAAAATTAAACCCTTGTAAAACTCCAAGAGCACCATCATCCCCTTCACAAACTAGAAAGTGTTTTTTCACTAGTAAAAGATGTCCCCACCTTCCCCCAATACACCTCAAACAATTAATCTTTAAGAATTATTATAATTCAAAACAGCAGTCAAAATTGTTGCCATGAAAGCAGAAAAACATAAGTCTTGCTGTATTTTTTAAATATTTCAGTGACAGCGTAGTAGCGCATACTATGAAGATCAGGTGGACTGGTTTGCTCCGCTAGTATAGGAAAGTTGTCAAAATGCAGCAAGGCTAAAATTAGCCAGTGATGGAAATTGGCACTAATTACAACTTGCAAGTGAATTTGGAGATACTTATTAGCAGTTCTTTTCATGACGATGTTGATTTGTTTTTGCTAACCTTATTTTGTAAATCACCTTTTGGGCTACTTGAAACATTTTAAAGTTCCTCTGAGAACATAACCCTTTTATAGATATCATCAGCATTTATTCTTCCACAAAGAGTCAAAGCAGTATTACTTCCGACATACAACCAACTAACTATTTTCTCAGAATGTCAACAAAGATAGAAATCGAAAAGAGTATTAATTACAATGAGCATGGCAGCACACTCAATGAGGCATGACAATTACCTACTGGGATGCTCATAGACTGGAACAATGCTTAATTCATTAACAGCTAATATACTAATTAACATATACAATACAACTGTGGGCATTTGGTAACCTCCCAAAAGCAGAAAGCTAAAACTCAGAACTGTTGCTTACAACACTATTTGATGTAAAAATAAATATTTTACAAAATTTTTGTAACATTTTTGCATAACATTAAATCATTGTGCTACTCTTTTAAATGCACATTAATTAATCTTTTCACAAATATAAAGATATTTGTTTTTGCAGTAAACTAAAACTGATTTGAAGAAGGTAGACTGAACAGTAATTAATTAATTTTAGCATAATTTGCACTACTGTACTGCACACATTTTGCAAGTACCATCATTTTGACTTGAGTTTTAATTACACTTGTACAAATATAATTTAACTTTAAGTTTTATAAAATCAGCATGCATGAAAATGTCATCAACATTCAGTAAAATTTAAAAACCTTTGGTATCTAAATGTCAAATCTAAAAGAACGAACAGAAAATTTTGTTTTGAATAAAAACACCAGTTTCTCTTTAAATAATGAAATTAAAAGATTCAATATGATTACACGAAATGTGCAAAATATGTCATATTGGCATTTGCCTCCCACGATCGATGTCGAGTTTTCTGTACTGTAGGCCTACTGTAATGATTTGACATGTGAACTGAACTGTTAGTCAGACAGAAGTCATGGCCAGTCTAACAACACCTGCCAACCGGTTTGTGTGTCATATAAACCACATCATTATTTGTAAATAACGCTGTCATTCACATGCATGGCACTGCTCCCCCTGCTGCTGTTGGTGCAAAACCGTTTACAGGAACGCCGGTCAGCTGCTTAGAAAAAACGTTAATTTCATTTTGATTTGACAATCTGCATTGAGGAATTACGACTAAGGATGTTTTACCTACCCCATGAACCAATCCATTGTATCTCTTAGATACTCTGGTAGCTTATCCAGCTTGAGAGATTATCACAGCGTCGGAAGCTCACAGGTGACAGAGCTATGTGAAAGACAAACCTCCACAATTTCTACACAATATTCTCTCATCACAAACAATGTAGCTCCAATATGGCGACTTTCGCGATGAAGAAAAATGCTAGTTACTGGGCGACGTATTGGAAGCGTTCAATACGTATTTGTTATAAAATAGGATAGACACTACCAAGAACCAAATAAACGCTATTTGCTTTATTTTCAGCTGTCTTTTACCTCTGCTTTCACGGATTCGATACAAGGCGCATAGAAATCTACTGATTTATTGTTTATAAATGTTAAATATACTTCGATATTACAAATAATCAAGTTTGTTTTAATATAGAAAATTCCAGTTTTTAAATGTTGGCTTATATCAAATTATGTTGACAAATTGAATCATCCCTGATCAAGATATGGTTTTATATCAATAGGTTTAATCTATACATTCTGAAAAAAGAATTCGATTTTCTGATAATTCCTTACTGTTGTGTAGCCTTTCTTTAACAATATTAAAAATGAGCAGTATGCTTTTTTACAATTCACACTGAACTATTCAGCATAATATATATACATATCTTATTTCAAAATAGCAAATATGATTTATTACAATACAAAGAAAGAAATCCGTGTATACATGCATTCAAACTACACTTAAAAGTAAGTATGTTAAAATAACACTAGTGTTTCAAGTAAATAAAGTTACTTGTTTATAAAGAAAGTAAGACCGAGTCGGGTATTGAAACGAAAGACTCGTACATAATTGTTTAGAAAGAAAGAACGCAGTCATTACAAACAAAATTTGGAATATGTTCGACAGAAGCCGCCTAAACAATATCGTTCATTGAACTAGTTGTAATGACAGTAGTATTGATATATCGCCATATGAGAAATCTCATTTCAGCAGTGATCATTATAAAAGGAACATAATTCATTTTTTGCCATAACCCGGCCTGCCATATGCCATCCAAAGTCGAATCTTTGAATAATATACATAATGGATTATATTGCTTGCCTTTAGGTTATGCAATATGAGCACATAAGATCGATAAACGAGGAAACCGTGTTTCTAGCAGACGACGCATTTCACTCGTCGGCGAGTCGACTGTCACGTGATCAGCAAGGTTTTCTCTCTTTATGCGGAGATTTAAAGGCTCTGTAGCACGTTTTTTTTGTGTGCAAATTTTGTTTTCTCAATTATTCCATAATCAGAGTTTATACAATATAATGTTACGTTAGAGGGTAAACCAGCTCATTAAACGACCCGATAAACCATATCCATAGAAAATGGTTATTCATAGGCCTACTGGAAGAAATTTGTGCGACGTAGGCCTATGTAAGCGACAGTGGTGTGGAACTTTCAGTGTGAGAGGTAGATGTGTAGGTCTGATGCGAATATGAGAGTTCAGACAGCAAGATGAATGACCATTCCATCCTCGTACCATAATTATTGTTTTACTCTGAGTGCTTAGATGTCGCTAAGGCGGTCAGATCACTTAAACTATCTTTTAGCGGCCATTTTTTATGTGAACACATTAAAATGGCCACTCGAAGGGAAATGAACTCGTATGGCTTAACCGAACCATGTAAGTTCGTTTTAGAACTCTCTTTATTGATTAAGGGGTAGGCCTACTATTTAGTCATCAGTAGGCTAACACTTAATTACTACCTTTGAGTGAGATCACTTTATTTCAGTAAGAACAACGTGCTACAGTGTGATAGATATTATTTTCAAGGCCCCTGTCGGTCCCTCTTTGAAAATGTTAATCAATAAATATGAACAAAATAATGTTGAAGTTAAATGAGTTAATACTTTGAAATTAAAGGAATTAGCAATAAAGCAAATCATTCATTAAGCATCTGTTGTCTACCTCTCCTGTCCGTTTGTTACTGGGTTAGAAGAATGTTGACTGGGATAGTAAGATTTGAAAGCTACTAGCCCAAAATTAGCTAGTGACCATTAAAGGTTAGTTTCTGCCGCTGTATAGTGTAGCTCTCGGCCTAAATGTAATTTAAAGTCGAACGCGAAATTATCTAATGATTGACAACAGCCAAACAAAAACGACTTTAACGCAAATTTCTGGTGGATTTTAAACTGCTTTCATAAAAACACATATTTATTTAAACTTTTTTGTTCATTACTTGGAACATTGTTAAAAATTTGGAATAATTCAAAATAGGCTAGGCTCATATAGGCTTACTAGGCAACTGCAGTTATTTCTCAATTTAAAGTTGTTTACGGAATGTCAGCAAGCAGAGACGAAGTTGCATTTGGAATATTTTTTGTGGAAATAATACAAGTTCACTAACTAGCCTATATGCCTATGCCTATGCCTATGCCTATGCCTATGCCTATGCCTATGCCTATGCCTATGATCTTTGATGTGCATGCTAGAAGTTGAGGTGATGAAGAACGAAGAACAATTTTATGGATTCACAACTTCTTTATTCTGTATAGGCGAGGTTTCGACATAGATACTAATGTCCTTGTCAAGCAGGTGATGCAGTTGAACAAATTCCCAGGGTTTATATAGGCTACATGTAGTGTTTATACAATAGAGGAGGATGAGAAGATTTTGACTTGTTATTACAGTAAATATGCTTGATATACAAATATTCGGTAGAAGCCAGAGAGAATGAATTACAGTGTGTATATAGCAGATGTAGTTGATGTACACGGCTTGTTAAGGAGATTAAATCTAGGTTGTTGTACACAGCTTGTTAAGGATATTGATTAATTTAACAACATGATTATTGATTATTGGGGGTATATTATAAGGAGATGTACACAGAAATAAGGTGATTGAAGATGAGGTAAATATAATATGAGTTGATTAACGTAGCAAGTGAGGGTAGGCGTTTGGGATGTAGTATCCTTCATCTCTGTTCAGGGCTTGGGCTATTTTCTTAATGTGGATGGCTTCGAGGTATTTCCTTATTTTGTAGTTCGCCTGCAAATGTTCTTGGCGCGACTTGTCAGGGTTGCGACGATTCCTCTCTTGACTTGGACAGGATGACTGGAGAAGTGGATATACTGGTCAGTGTGGGTTGGTTTTCGATAGACGCTGGTGTTGAGTTTGTTGTCAATTCTGTGGATAAGGACATCTAAATGGGTAGTTTGTTGTCTCTTTCTGATTCCATAGTGAACTGCATTCGGGGGTGTTGGGCGTTTAGGTGTTGGAGGAGGCTGTCTGGGTCATCTGATGGGTGAAGGATGACTAAGGTATTACCAACCTTCCGGAACCAGCAGGCAGGTTGGATTGGAGAAATGTAGATACTGTAATCACAAGTGAATGTTAGCGCAAATATGATGCGCAACAGATATGAAATGCCCACTTTTCCAGGAAAACTGGTCATTTCATCTCTGTTGCGCATCATATTTGCGCTGAACTTTTTTGGATTGAAAACATATTTTATTCATTTAAGGATGTCCGCTCCTTCCTGTTGAACTTCAAAAATGAAATATGATTAAGGAGAGATTTGTTCTCATCTTTATTTACTTCATGATATTCTACATCATCTACATACTTTTAAAAAACATATGAAATAAAGAAATGTGACTTTAGAACCTCTTAAAAGTGCTTAAACAGCATAAATGGCCTAAATTTGACTAAAAAAGGGGGTTTTCAGGTACATTTTGTGTCAAAGCTTTAAAAAAAACCACACTACCATATATATGTTTTCATCGATTTTGGTAGGGTAAAATGAACTTTGTAACATATCAAAAAAGGAAAAAAAGTTTAATACTAGAAATGTAGTATTTTAAAGTTTTTAGCAGTTTTTTTTCTCATTTTCCCATAGACTCTCATGTTAAAATTGTACTTCACCCCACTATCTTACAGGCGTCATATCTCGAAAAAACCCAAACTACCCCCTATTTTTTAATGCTGATTTTTCAATCATATACTTTGATCTTCTAAAAAATATGAGTTAGAAAAAAAGTTTAATTCTATAAATTTGAGGAGCGAACATCCTTAAGAAATGGATTGGGCACAAGTTGTGAAACTTATAGAAGCCCTCTCCACGTAATTTGACAAGGCTAAAATACATAACACAATATATGCAGAAGAGAGTAAGAAATCTACAAGTGACGAAGTGGGTAAACATGTATTATACATTATTAAGGCAACACACAATTGGAAATGTTATTCTTATGACAAAATGCACTTTGAATATGGTAAATACGTACATTAGTATTTATGTATTAATTGAACCGTTGACTCTTTCCAATGAATTTATGAATATGGTGAAATATGTTTTCATTGACTGTTTGTGGAAGATTTGGATTTCCATACAGGATTGTATTAAGATCAAATTCTGCCTTTGAATTATAAAATCTGCACGTGCTTTAATTCTAAACGGAAAGCAGCATGTCTTGGACATCTCAAGAAGAAATAATAAACCTTTTCAACTAAAGCACCACAAATGCAAGATTTACTTTCAGATAAATTGACACGATACAGATCACCGTTTAGGGAACTACAAGAATTTCTTAACTTACTGTGTATAATGTTCATCTTCCTATCGCCGAATAGAAAATATTTTGGGATTTTACATTCTTTTTCAGATAATTTTGCTTTAAATGACGATAATGAATTTGAACATCTTATTTTCGAGGAAAGATTATTCCATAGATAAGCACAGTCATAACTTCACTGAACTTCACCTCTGCTGTAAAGCACTCCTCAACACTTTCCGTTTCCGGGAGCATGAACAAACCTTAGCTAAATACACTTTAAAATGTTAATTGTACATTTGGCGAATTGGGCATTTGAAACAGTAAATTAGCTGCAAACCCCATTGTCTCGAGTCTATGTTCAAGTGTGCATTATTACGAAACAGGACATGCGTCAATCTAGCATATTCGCCATATTCGCCTACTAGTACACTGTACAATGTCGAAAAATATATAATTCAGTCAGAGGTTGGGACACATGTTATAAATTGGATTCAACTTATAAAACTGACTCTCTTCTTCACTATGATAAGAAAAAGATTAGACAGTGATGAAGACTTGCGCAAGTTATGACTTAATCATCATCATCATGCTACTCATCGTCGTCATCATCATCATTGTTGACCTCCTGGTTGTTTTAAAATCATCACCATAACCACCATCACTACCATCACCTTCGACCATGTCATCATCTTCTACGTCGTCGTGATCAGCATCATCATTATCATAATCTGTATCGTCCACATCGTCATCAGCATCATCATTATCATAATCTGTATCGTCCACATCGTCATCAGCATCATAATTATCATAATCAGTATCGTCATCAGCATCATCATTATCATAATCTGTATCGTCCTCATCGTCATCAGCATCATAATTATCATAATCAGTATCGTCATCAGCATCATAATTATCATAATCAGCATCATCGTTATCATAATCTGTATCGTCCACATCGCCATCAGCATTGTCATCGACAAAATTCACATTATTATAAATTAATCATCATAATCAATGTTGTCATCATAATAATCACAAGTTATATAAAAAAAAAAAAGAATCTGTAAAATGCTGTTACACCGAAATCTTGACAATGGTTATTTCAGTTTCCAGTTGAAATTTGTATCTACCTTATCTGAATGTAGATTGACTCTAACAAAATGACAGCCATGTCAAATATAGTTTTTTGACTTAAGATTGAACAAAATGACAACCATGTCAAATAAATGTGTTTGACTTAGATTGAACAAAATGACAGCCATGTCATAAGGTATTTCACTTAAGATTGAACAAAATGACAACCATGTCAAATAAATGTGTTTGACTTAGATTGAACAAAATGACAGCCATGTCATAAGGTATTTCACTTAAGATTGAACAAAATGACAACCATGTCAAATAAATGTGTTTGACTTAGATTGAACAAAATGACAGCCATGTCATAAGGTAAATCACTTAAGATTGAACAAAATGACAACCATGTCAAATAAATGTGTTTGACTTAGATTGAACAAAATGACAGCCATGTCATAAGGTATTTCACTTAAGATTGAACAAAATGACAACCATGTCAAATAAATGTGTTTGACTTAGATTGAACAAAATGACAGCCATGTCATAAGGTATTTCACTTAAGATTGAACAAAATGACAACCATGTCAAATAAATGTGTTTGACTTAGATTGAACAAAATGACAGCCATGTCATAAGGTATTTCACTTAAGATTGAACAAAATGACAGCCATGTCAAATACAGGTATTTCACTTAAGATTTAACAAAATGACAGCCATGTCAAATATAGGTATTTACAAAGGTCATGTTGACATGGGCAGTCTGTTACTTATGTACTCTTACTTCTGCCACAAGATCGACATGTTGTATATAGCCTGTTAATCACCTGACCAGCTTGTATAGCTGTGAGGTATTACAGGCCATGACGTGCAGGCTTCATTCTAGGTACCGTATTTCCTCTGAGTAAGCGCCGGGCCTCCAATAAGCGCCGAGTCTAAACCATTAGATTAATGCTTCCTTGGTTTACTTCAATGTTCTATTAAAGCAATAAGCGCCGGGTTTACAAAAAAGCGCCGGGCCTCTAACAATCGCCGGGGTCAAGAGGTGCTGAAAAAAACAAGCGCCCGGGCACTTATTAGAAGAAATACGGTATGTCTGCTTGTACACAGTGTCAAGGTGTTCTTTTCAAAATTTTCATGAATACAACATTTTGATCAATATTTATTTTTATTGGTTAAGAATTTTAAAATGGCACTGTGACTCTGTTTTATTTAATCAATCAATCTATTAATCTATGTACTTATTTATGAAAAAAATAAACATTAACTTATTCAAATAAAGTCGAAATTTCAACACAATCTAGACTTACTTTCTAAGAAGAAACAATGTTTCAGTTTAATGTGGAGAAAAGATAGGACTATTATATTTGTTAAAAAAAAACTTAGTTTATTATTTTTCCTATAGATTCAATTGTTCTTTGGTTGTATTTCTTCCATTGATGATAAAAAAATATCTGATGAATATCGATCAGTGCTCAATTTATTGGAAAATTCGACGTCATGGTATTAATTTAATAATCTAATTTGGCCTAGTACGCGTACATTCGATCCTACATACAGAACATGAGGACTCCCGGTATTTAAATGTATATGTACGATGTAGGTAAAATATACGCTCTTCAATAGTCACAATTATTTAAAGGGGCGGGGAATATTTTCAAAATCTACATTGTATACAAAGAAAGATATTGGGTATTCTCACTTCCCTGTGATCCTACTTTTTGTTCATCCTCGATAATCCAGGGTATACGATTCGATATATCTTACACTATATATATAGTGTACATTTATCGGAACTTATACCCTGGATTATCGAGGATGCTTTTTGTTAAGCTTTATCTAAACATTGACGTGCACATTGCAACATGATATTTATTTGTCCAAGTCAAACCGGTTGTTCATAATTGTTAACCTTAACTTCATTTTAGGCAGAAACTAATATCCGATTTAAAAAAAAAATATCCTAGTGTTTCATGTTCAACTTGTTTGATTGTTAGGTTAAATCTGCTGTGTTGAATGGGTTTGAGAGGATATCGACTAACATCTTTCACAACTTTTGTATGTAGACCCGTGGTAGTATAGGTACAACAACGCAGTATAGTTTAATCAACGAGAGATGAACAACACTGAAACAAAGTTATACCATGTTTCTGAACTTTTCTGACTTGTCTTATGGCATCCTACAGAAACGATGCGTCATTGATTTAAAGTCTAAGTAGGTACATTATGTTGAAAACATGTTGTACTTTATTTCATATTTCATCAAATTTACATTAAATACCAAACATTATGCAAAAAATAGCTTTGAAAGAGCACTTTAGCACACCATGTGTTTTTTAACAGATATTAACAAATGTTCTCCACTATAGTTATAAAAAAGGTAAATATATACTTATATTCAGAAATGCAGAAAATAGGTAAGCGTGTCTCCTTATAGTTTTGCATTGATTTATCGTAGAGTGTGGCAGCTGTGTTGGAAATCCCTAATATCACCAAAACTTCTGACGAAGCACGGTCTGCTAGCGGTAGACTTATAGTCTGTCACCACTGTGTTGAATATTGATCAATGGGAAGCCGGCGTATCATTTGTCCAACGGGCGGAGATCATTTAAATACCCCTCGCCAACTGCAATACATTCCGATGAGTTACAGAGCCCTTGGCTCTATTTTCATCGATCTCAAACAGTTTTTGACATTTCCATAAATAGCCTATGAAGATGAAATTTTAACTCTCTCTTTTTGAGCATAAGTTTGTGATGGTAAAATACATAAAACATGAAATTAAATATCGAAAATAGTCAATACATATTTCAAAGGTTGCAGCACGTTTTTTTGCATATTATGTTTTCTCATATTTGCCCTTTATTAATTAAGTTTATACAATATATTGGTAAATTAATGGATAAAACATCTCATTACACGACCCGACAAGCCACATCCACAGAAAACGGCTATCCGTATTCGAACAAAAATGTGCGACGTTTAAAGCGACAGTGTGGAACTCTTCTGTGCACATGTGATAGGTAGATTTGTACGTAGGTCTCATGCGAATTTGAGAGTTCAGACAGCAATATGGTTGACCATTCCATCATTGTACCATATTTATAACTCTACTGTTTAGGTATCACTACATCAGTCAGATCTCTTGAAATACCTTCGAGCGGCCATTTTAATGTGAACGCATTAACATGGCCGCTCGATGGGAAATTGACTCGCATGGCTTAACCGAACCATATACATTCATTTAAGAACTTCTTTTTTTTTATTGATTTAGGAGAATTATTTAGCCATTTATTGCCATTCATAATTTCGCGAGAGCACTTTATTTCAGTAAGAAGATCGTGCTACAGCGCCTTTAAGCATTTATAAGTATTCCTGGATCGCCCTCCTTTGTTGTACGACGTTGTATTTCCAGAGAGGGCACACCTTTGACTTATCTCCACTAATTACTTGCCTCCAATCTGGGAGATACAGCCACCTTCAGACACGTTGAGTAGATCACCACGCCTTGCGTATCATAATGAAGTGAAGGAAGATAATCTATAGATCTACAGAAAAGAGTAAACATCAGATGGTTTTGACTGGATCAATCTTCTTTAATACAATACGATGAGCTCATTTCGACCGGTATATTGGTCTCTTAAAATATGTATGTATATATGTAAGTATCAAGGGTTACTTAGTATACATGTTCAGGTAGATACGGCGGTAGTCCTGCTCCCAGAAACATTTTGTGTTTATTTGAATTTAGTAGATTTTTTTAAAATACAACTTTTCACTATTTATTATAACAAAAATGAGAACACTCAAACACTGTAACAATATATCAATGCCAAGATCTCAAGACACAAATGCATGAACTCTTTCGAATAAATTAAAGTTTTCTTATATTCCTCTTTGTTTGGCATTTTAAAGTACAAGTGGAGAAATAGCAAATGCTCAAGGACACTATTCACAAACAGACATCCAGTAGGAACATGTTTTAACCAAAAAAATAATCGAAACTGACACGTTATGTTGTTTATATAACATTTCATTCCCATAACTACATGTATATTTACCATGAGTATACTTGATAACGGTATAAGGATCTATACCGAAACGTAGCCCTTGTTAGATAAAGAAGTTGATCATCCATAAATGCCCTCTTCGAATATTCTCCATATGTATCTTCTATACATAAGGAAGATGTTGTTTATCAGTGTTCCATTCTATGCAACTTTACAAGAATATATATCGAAACATGGCTACTTTGCAAAAAAGAAGTCGAATATCGAATATCCGTTAAAGCTTGATAGAGTTCCATTTGATGGCCAGCTTAAAATGGCATATAATGATATTAAACGCACCAGGTGGAAAATGTTAAGTATTAGAAAGTTGCGTAAAGCTTGTTAGACATAGACTATCATATTATTTTAAAAAATCTTTGTTGTTTTTGGTCAAATATACATGGATCGACATGGCTTCTGTATTCAAGTGTATTGTCCTGTCCAATCAGGTCAAATACAATAAATTATTAAAACAATTAAGTAAAATGTAAACTAGAAGGTGTTTTTATTCGTAAAAAACAGATGTCTCCCCCTTCCCCAAAGACCAAATTGTTGCCATTGAAACAGAAAAAATAAACATAAAATAGACATAATTAAGACAGGTTTTCAGTTTGATTAAAATCGACCCTGTTCCGAGGAATTAAATCTGCAAAATAGTTCATATCGGGATCGGACTGGCTCTATCTTGTTTTGCGAGGAAACCTCTGAACGATATGAGTTCGTATCCCGATCAATGTACCATTTTGCACCTTATTCCTCGGAAAACTGTATATTTTAATCAGCCTGGACATGTTTTAAGCAGGTTATTTCAGGAAATAACAGAATATCAAGACTGGTTTGAAATCAAAGTCTTCATTCATTACGAAGTTCATGAGAAAGCGAACAGATTCTGTTGTCGATTTCAAGCACGATACTTTCGGCGCCGAATCTCTTTCCCTTCAAAAGACGTTCCCATGTGGTTGTCTCTTTCCACCAGACGCACACATTCCATGCTCTCATCGCGTAAACTGACCGTGACATCTACTGCACGGACTGCACGTGCTTTTTATCGCCAGGGAAGATAATTTGGTTACCTGCGTCACTATCTTGCATACCACGAAAGAAAAGTTGGCCTGACTTCAAAGTTTGCAACTCCGATAGTGTCGAAAGCAGATTTGATGGGCTATATTTCCAGGAGAAGGTGGCAGATGGTATGTATAATTGGTTTGGCCGTGACCGAGAAATAGAGCAAAAATATAACAATTCATACTTTTGAGTAGATTTTGCATTGAAGTAGTTGAACAAAGTGCAGATGTGATGTCACAGGTATGAATAACATCTATTAACGATATCTGGAAATATGAAAAGGTATCTGAAATTATATTTGATATAGGCCTATATCATCTTATTTGTTATCTAGTAAATGTATTGTTATCATTACTGTGACGCGTTGTCTTAGGATTCTACTTCTAGACGACGAAACATCAATATTTTAATTATTCTAAAAATTAAAAATTTGAACTATTTACATTTGATTTGTTGACTATGTTTTCATTTTATTCTTTGTCAAAACATGCCTCAAGTGAACTTAACATAAATAGTATACTAGTTCTAATAGTTCATTTGTTTATGGTGTGCTGACGCTCGTTTTAAAATGTTTATGCTATTAATAAAATGTATCATATTTTATATTAAGTGTCATATAAAAGAACCCACGAGAAACTCGTAAATATACAAGAAAGCGTCGTCAACTGCCCTCGCCTAACTTCCTTTTCAGCCAAGATATCATGCTAGACAAATAAAAGCCACTTCAGAATGATTGCATGTCACTCAGAGATAATATGCTGTGTGGTAAATATGAAGAATGACGTCATTACGACAGATGGCATCAAGAGCAAGGATACGACCCCTGTGACATTGCACGAGGAAACAAGGACAAAACATCGTACGATAGTGTTTATAGTTGTAATCGCCGGATGATTGACATGTTGTGGTTGCTTTGAGCTGGATATTTATTTCACCCTTGAGGTGAAGAATAAGTGGTTCATGGTATGGACCTGCGTCCGTCGTCCGTTGTCCGTCGGGCGTCATTCATAAACTTGTCACATGTTCGACTTCTCCTCCCTCCAGAACCGCTACACTCTCAAAGCCGAGATTTGATATGAAGATATGATAAAATATGGGCGTGGCAGACGTTACTACTGTAACCTTTAAATGACCTTTTCTCTGAAACACGTTGACATAGGAAGCTGAAATTTTCAGAATAACATTTTAGTTACATGAAGACTTTCTTTTTTTCATTTGGTCTCGATCCCCTGTTAATATGGACGTCACAAGGGTTTCATCCCTTATATCTTTAAACTCCCCCTCCTCAAGAAGCAGCATACTAGAAAGCTCGATTTTTGGGATTATGATCTTTGATGGATGGAGACTAAAATTTATAAATTTCATTGTCCTGCCTCTAAAAACGGCGTAGGCGTAAGCCGTAAGGGCGTGGCAGGGGGCGCGAACTAAAATGATTCACCATCTTACATGTAGAGATGGTAAAATGCTTAAGATAACCGTAATGCTCTGATCGTGACGACTTAAATGCACCCAAGTGTATGACTGTAGCACAGACATTAAGCAAAATGTAACTTATATACACTGAGACCCATACTCTACCATTTAAATATTTCAACACTCTGGCGGTTCGAAAGGGAAAAGGAGGGTCGGTTCAAATGGTCTTTCTGAATTATTTTAGTCTTACACTCAGACTATGAAAAAATAATTTATTCTGAAAATATCACCATTTTATTAAATATTGAAAAGGAGACTACGTAAGAATGGAATTTTCAAAAAAGGGCTCCTTTTCAATTATTTTTATTTTTTGTTTTTACAGTCTTAGTGTTAGACTATAATTATTTCAATACATGCCATCTTGACACGATTATTTGTGAAGTATTTCTTAAAATTGTGTACTGTTTTGTATCTTGATTTGGGAAATACACCTTAACAAATAATGGCGACAATAGTTATGCATTAACAACTACTTTTATTCTGCATAGGCGAAAGAAGTTGTATATCCTTCAATAGTGTCGTAATTCTTCATCAAGCCAACTTCTAGAATACACTCAAAGAGTTCATGCTTTAACATGAACTGAGCATTTGTTCAAGATCTTTGCAGGAATTGTGATATTGATATTAGTGTCCAGTCATGTTAGTCCCTTTAATCACTGGATGGGGATTTAGATTCGTGATTTTTATGTGCCATTGAGTAAGTTGGTGTTTCTAGAGCAAAATTATTTTGTCAGCATATTTGATAATGAAGTCCCCAGAGGAAACGAGCAAATGAAAACAAACAAGTCTTACATTATTCAAATTTTTATGATTGCATACAGAATTTTCATTTCGACTAGTCGACGTATTCTTGTTTCAAAGACACCTACATTCTCAATTTGCGCACGCCGCTGATATAGATAGAGGATCGTAATGAATTTCCACATTTACAATACGTGCACCTGAATATTGGTATTTCCCGAGCGAGAGCGAGAAAAATATTGATATTCAGGCGCGAGTGTCGTAGATAAGGTAAAACATGGACACAAATATAATGTCATGATATTGAGGATAATAAAATTCTAATTCCAGGCATGTTTGGCTATCCATCGTCACCGCATTTAGAACGCAGCGTCATAGACAAACATGACGTCATATCACGTGGATGTATTTGAACCTCTAAAGTTAGATACAATATGTAGATACAATGAGAAATGTTTTAATTTGCAACCAAAATATTACTATACTTGAGGTAGATTTTCAGGGGATTCGAACATCACCAAAACCCTTTGAAAATCCCTAATTGACTACATGGACTTTATCCTGTTCATTATTAAGTTGGGTTATATTTGAGCTTGCTGATTATAAATGATTTCGAGCCAAACATGGTTTGTCTATGATACACAAACAGATTAGGTTAATAAATTAGGTTGTCATGTGAGACAATATTAAAGCTCTTGTCGAACTGTTTTCGTATTGATATTGAACATGCGTTAATGCGTTACTATGGAAAACTCTTTTCAAGAGTGACCAAGATTAACACTCAAATATAAATGCATTCATGAACTGTATTGTAATATGTTACATGTAGAACAATGTTTGATGACTGGTTATAAATGAAAACCGATCAAAACCGACGCGCGGGTTCTCTTCGAGGCCTGTTGTATATTCAAGTCTGAGTTGTATTCGAGGACCGGGTTGTATTCGAGGACCGGGTTGTATTCGAGGACCGGACCGGGTTGTATTCGAGGACCGGGTTGTATTCGAGGACCGGGTTGTATTCGAGGACCGGACCGGGTTGTATTCGAGGACCGGGTTGTATTCGAGGACCGGGTTGTATTCAAGGCCCGGGTTGTATTCAAGGACCGGGTCGTATTCGAGACACGTTTTTTTTTAATTAAAGGTTCTGTAGCACGTTTTTTGCAAAAAATATTTTTTCAAATTTCCTATTTACAATGATAGTTTGTGTCATTTAAATTTACTTTAGAGGGTAAAGCATCTTATTACACAAACCAATTGTCCGTAGTAGTAGTAGTAGTAGTAGTAGTAGTAGTAGTAGTAGTAGTAGTAGTAGTAGTAGTAGTAGTAGTAAAGGTGTTGCATATAAAGCAAAAAAATTCATGGCGGCCATTTTATTGTGAACAGAATTTATTATTTCGAATGACACAAATGATTCCCATTGCCTTACTGTACCATGTACACTCATTTTTAACTTGATTTTCGAAGAGATAAAGATGTTTTACTATTGGCAAAATTATTTTTCAAATACATTTCATCGACTTATTTTAGCGAAAAAACGTGCTACTGCCCCTTTAAAGTCCGGTTGCATTCATGTCCGGGTATATTCAAAACCCGGGTTGTATGCGAGGTCGGAGTTGTATTCAAGTTTATGGGATGCATTCGAGGCCTCTATTCGATATCGTGATGGTATTCGAGGTACGGTTATATCCTGTGCCTGGATTGTATTCGATATCTTGATGGTATTCGAGGTACGGTTATATCCTGTGCCTGGATTGTATTCGATATCTTGATGGTATTCGAGGTACGATTATATCCTGTGCCTGGATTGTATTCGATATCTTGATGGTATTCGAGGTACGGTTATATCCTGTGCCTGGATTGTATTCGATATATTGATGGTATTCGAGGTACGGTTATATCCTGTGCCTGGATTGTATTCGATATATTGATGGTATTCGAGGTACGGTTATATCCTGTGCCTGGATTGTATTCGATATATTGATGGTATTCGAGGTACGGTTATATCCTGTGCCTGGATTGTATTCGATATCTTGATGGTATTCGAGGTACGGTTATATCCTGGATTGTATTCTTGGTCCGAGTTGTGTTCCGGGCCAGAGATGTATTCAGATCTTGATGCTTGTATTCAAGATTAGACCATGGCTGCTTTGTTGTGACCCATGGTCTAACCAACCTCATTTTCAGTTAGACCACGGTCGGAACTACTTTTTATACGATTCCAGATTTTTACGTGGTTTCAATATTTCGTAAAATGCTTGACATGAATTAAAAGAAGAACATAACTCAAATAAATCTATTACATCAATGTCGTGTTTAGAGTTTAAACAGCTTGGGAAGTATGTACAGTGATATCAATGTTTACGTTCAGAAGTATTCAGGCGGTTCTTCTCGAGCCCTGGCGTCCTTATTAACTTCGTTCATCATAGATACAGTTGACTGGACAATACTTCCCGAAACCTGTAAAAAAATGAAAAGCCTTGTGAAAGTTATTATTGATATATTGTCTGTGGCATACACATCATTTTTTGTTCAGTAACCTTTTAGTTTGACACCATTTCAATCGAAGTGTTTAAAATATTTACACAGTGATGTTAAATTGCGTAGTAACTTTTCATTAAACTTTTAAAAAATATGCAGCTTAGATAGTTCAGCGGGAATATGGACACGTGTATCTCAGTTTCTCCCTTCACTTGCAAATTGATCATTGGCATTGCTTAAAAAGTAACATTAACTGAGTATTTAATAGATTTGGTTTCAAACAGTACGCAATTTAACATCACTGTGTAAATATTTTAAACACTTCGATTGAAATGGAAACTAACCATTTCAACGATTTGACAACAGGCCCTCATGGTCTAACTATAACTTATACCTACTGTAGATATCTTTCTTCACTGGAACACCCTTCTGATGCGTGACTATGGCTAAATATATTACCAAGAAACCGAAAAGTGCCTTTAGTAATTGAATGGGTTCGAGTGCTGCTTTCAGGGCGAAATATTTCATCGTTATCTCCAGAAATGTACAATTGAATGGATTCAAGTGCTTCTAAAAGAAAGACATTTCAATATTCTTAAAAGGAGTGATATAAGTTATCAGTATATATCACCCAAATGTCTATGGCATACCGTCAGGTTTTATATAACCAGAAGTATCCATCTTCACTAGGAAGTTAAAAAGCGTCACATCTAATTTAATCCACATTCTTTTCTTTTTTTACGACGGCAAATCCGATTAACTACAAGTAAATTCTATTTATTTTGACTAGCGATACTTACATGTCATGTATAAGGGGAAATTATGTCCCGGTTACAACCTATACTTTATTCTATATGTACTTCTCTGGTCGATGAATAACGTATACTAAACGATCTATCGTGTAATAATAATTTCAATATCGAGTTAATAGTATCGAAAGAGTGAAAGTGAGTTACTTGTTACATGTACATGAACTTACTTGTTCAGTATGACATTATAGTGATATTTTTGTGTGAATAATACGACAGGACTGCGTTCAATATTCGTTGAAAAAACGCATACACCTTTTTAGATGATTTATGGCTTGTGGGTCTTATGTAGTTGACCACTGTCGTTGAAGTTCAGCACTGTTCAACGTCGCTCCTCGCTGAATGGGTGACCCGCCAACAGGGTTCCTGCCCCACATGGAAACATAAGTTGTAAAACTTGTCGTGTCACTTTGGAGAAGGGACTGTTCACCCAGCAGTCTAAGTGGATACCAGGAATGAGCAGGTATTACTACCTATATTTTGAGTTTTGAGTTGAATTTCCTCGTTGTTATTGCAAATGGTCGACGATGATATTCCAATTTACCCGCTTATACTTATTATAAAGATATTTAAACAAGAGAAACATATAGTTTACAAAACTTACATATATTACAAAACATTTACGGCAAAGATTTAATATAGCGTACAATTAAAGATAATTCCTACAATTTAATTTTTGAAGTCTAAGGTCTTTTTTTAGGACAGATTAAATACATGCACACTGGCCGATGATAAAGCTTTATGTACGTGATACCTATCACACAAACATAGATCTTTTAAAAGAAACACATTAATTAGTTAAATAATGAACCATTCTACATTCTCGACATACCACTGGTTAAGGAGAGGTGGAACGATGAAGGCTCGAGAGACACTGATGCAAAGATGATAGGTGAGACCATATTACCCTCCTGATAAGCACACAACTTATAATGTCTTTAATCCAAAAATGTAAGAAAATTTAGGGAACAGCTAACGAGTTAGTGGCATTGATGATCATAAATACTCCCATCGGCAAATTACCTATTATTTTTACCGATTTGATCTACCAAAATGCAAAACGCGCTTATACAAGATTACAATATTACGACGTTTCGTCTGCAACGTTGCATTCTAAATGCAGTGAAAGTAGCCAGCCTATACTTGAAAGTAATGTTTTGGAAATTTAATGACTTCGGTCATAGAAAGGACATTATATGTGTGAACATGTCATACTATATTTATAAAATTCGTGTATATCGATATTCGCTTTCGCTCGGGAAATACCAATATTCAGGCGTTCGTGTCACAAACAGTGTATGACATGGACACTCATATAATATCCTCTATTTATGATATTACATTTGTGAAATGCCACACACTACACGTAAGTCCTGTCGTTATTAATATTTTTTCAGTGGTGAACTACGGCTTAACAGGAAAATCCGTATTTTCACTGAGTGTAATAACATGTTCTTCTTCTCAGTGAAATAATACTTTAACTCATATGACTTCATCGTAACGACATGATGACGTCATAAGAATATCATGATAAAGCAAGGTCATCTTGGATGCCCCAGACATAAATTAACTTAATTTACGAACACATTATGTGATATCACAATTGGAATGAAAGGATTGAGTTAGAAAACGAACTGATATCGGTTCAAATCGTTGATAACACGCGGTAATAAATTGAACTTTCATATTTGAAATGTTTCACGATCCTATTTACGAAAGCTATAATTACATCATTCTTGAATCGTGTACTGCGGTGCATATAAGCCATGTATTATTGAAAACATCAACACTTGACGTTGGAGAGTCATTTAGCAATGGGTTCCTTTATAAGAATCCACTGTGAATACAATGGAGTGACGAATTAAAGGCGAAGTAGCACGTTGTTTGCATAATTATTATGTTTTCTCAAATTTGCCATTTACTAATAAAATGATTAAAGTGAACACATTAAAATGGCCACTCGATGAGAAATGGACTCGCATGGCTTAACCGAACCATGTACATTCGTTTTAGAACTCTTTTTATTGAATAAGGAGTATCAACTAGCCATTGGTAACACTTATTTATATTTTTGTGAGAGCACTTTATTTCAGTAAGAAAATCGTGATACAGCACCTTTAAATCCTGCATATGTGGAACTATTTAAGATATTTCATGTCTTGAGGGCGAAGTATATTGTTCGGATAATTATTTTCCTATGTCGTCTACAAAGTGATAAAAGTATTTTTCATTTCAGAAAGTTATGCCACCAGATTATTTAACATCCCTGGTTGGTGATGAATCACATGTCCAACGTTTCCTACAGAGACGTCTACCAAATGCTTTCACTGTACACAATCCCTAGTCTCTCCGAACTAAGGTCTACAATTAAGCAAATCTGCTGACATGGCGAAATCTCAATTGCGCACTGGAGATGAATGAAGTAGTTATGAATAATTGATGAGACGGGTTCCAGTTTGTGTTACACCAACAGACAACATTAGATTCGGGGGGCTTCACTCAGTTTAATCAATCTTAAAGGCACGCTTCCATTTAGGTGGAAACCAATATTTGGGGGCTAGTCCTACACACTCAGATCCTGCAAAAATATATGTTACTAAAATATCACCATTTTAATAAATATTGAAAAGAAGGCTATGAGAAATGGGATTTTAAAAAACAAGCTCCTTTTCAATATTTAATAAAACGGGGATATTTTCAGAATGAATATTTTGTTCAGAGTCTAAGTGTTAGACTAGTTTGGAGTATATATGCTCATTTTCATTCCTAAGGCTGTAAAGACACACTTACGTTTTGACGAAATGAATATTTAAAAACACAATTTTCGTAATAAGGATAAATTACGTGTAGGTCTTATATTACTTCCTATGTATATAGTGATGGTGTCTTTGTAATGACTATTTGACTTTGGGTATTATAACCTTCATTGCCTGAAAACAACATTATCTGAATAATTGGAGAGATTTGGCATCATGGCTTAGAACCTGGAGTGAAGGACATATTAAATTAAATCTTGAACATATTTTTGGGTTGTTTTAAAGGGGAAAATAACAACACCTTAAATGTAATCTGCCTGATTGTGAAAAAACACTATTTACAATATATGCCGAAAAGATACAAAGCCAAATTTCAACCATATTAAACATGAAATGAGAAGATACTAAACATTATGTACTTACAAACAATGAACAAACACAATTCTTTACATGTTAGTCATCATTCCACACTCTATTAACATAACTTTATATATAACGACCATCTTAATCTTCCATTCATTCTTTCTATTTACAATGCGCTGGAAGAAACTATTGTTTACGATGATTAGGCCATATCATTGCGTATGAACATTTTTAACACCATTTTATCATGACATGCAAATCAACAAAGCATGTATATTTCTTACTCTGCTTGTACCAATATTTGTAAAAATACATATATACAGAGGCCATGAAATGTGACTTCTTGGGGAACAACATTGTCTGCATAATGTGAGACTGCCATGTACAAATTGGACAAAAGCGATTGAAGCAATACTTGCGATTCCTGCTAAACTGTTTGGTCCAGAATCAGAACACAAGTGTGTTATATTGATAATAATACTCTTTCGTGATTTCACATCATTTGAATCATAATGGACACTGCTTAGTAAAAATACTTGATATTTGAATAAATATAATACTGAACGTTATGGGCTTACCGTAAATCCTTAATTAGACGCCTGCCTTAAATAGAAGCCTGCCTCAAATATACGCCCTTGCATAGACTAAAATTTAGTCTATGGAATTTTTTTAATTATTATATTTTCATCCTTATGATTATATATTTTTCTATGCTACCAGTCCCATATGTGTATTCAGTTTATCTAGACTTGCTGAATAAGGATCTAGACTGTATTAAAGACTCTTATTTTTACACAGTCATGGAGCAGGACTAGCCCTTGCACAGAGCTTTCTATAACAATACACGCCTGCTTTAATTAAACGCCGGTTAACCTGAATTTAGATTTCATAATCGCTGCTCCCTACCGTAGTCGCCTGTCTCTACAAGCCTTATTGCGAAATAGACGCCTGCCTTGAATAGAAGCCTGCCTCAAATAGACGCCTATGGTATACCGTTTGAAAATAATAGACGCCCGGCGTGTAATTAAGGAAATACGGTTATTCAGATATGTTTCTTTCACGGAACAAAGTACTCCATATATATGTCAAACACAATGAACATTGTAAGGTATCATCTTTTCAAATTATAATGTATGATAATGGATATTTGGTCCACATATGTCAGATAAAAAGAATGTGACTAAACTATTGTGATATATGTCAAATATCAAATTAACGAGTTAATGACATTATAAGCACGCTTATGACACACATAAACTCGATATCGGAAGTAGGCAAAACATAAGGTGTAGGTTTTGTTTTACTTATATTTTACTAATATCGAGTTCCTGTGTGTTAAAACCCTGTTTACAATGTCAATAACACGTTAATTCCTACAGACACTACCCTATATTCTCTCCATGAGTATTGACAACAATTCAATTTGCAACCATCTTCGATAATTTCAAATGTATATATTTTAATAATCTGTCATCCAGAGCTTAGAGCAAAACATTCAATTGACGACAAGCTAAGTCTGAAAAATTGTAGCAAGTCTAGGTCTTGAGACTAAATGTTAATCTAATGTTTCGACAAATGTCATGCTCTCAATTCATCTTCAGCTCGGCTCGATTACTCCATTGACGTTTTGATTTTGGTTTCATTTTGTGAACGCAATTAAATGTGCCCAAACTCGAAAACCTATACCAAAAGTGCGTTTGTGTATAGTATTAGATTTGAAATATTAATATTGAACCATTTGTTTGTGGTTGAATATTCCATATTGACCGTCACATATTTTGGTTAAATGATTGATTCAATATTGATCCTTTTGTTTTGTCGATGGTTAAGATGATATTCAATATTGAATCTTGTTTTTTTCTGTTTTTGAGAGATATATCAAATGTACATCTTTTGTGAAATTGACAGAAACAAAATGTATAATGTTTGTATTCATGAATGGTTGAAGGAAACAATATTGAACGTTTGTGTATTTGTTTATTTTTGACATAGTCAACACTGATTCTCTATGTATGTATGTATGTATGTATGGTTGAAGGATTCAATATTGAACCTTTTGTTATTTGTATATGGTTACCGACAGATTAAACTTTGACCCTTTTCATCTTTGAATAAGTATCTCTGCTTGGTCAGTAAAAGATTCAAGATTGAACCTTAGTAAACTACCGGGCAAAAGAAAGTACTCACCTAAGTTGATTTTATCATATGTATGATTTTCAATTGCAAATATCTCAAGTTTTTGATGTCATAATCCAAAACTGATAAGTACAGGTGTTTAGTTAGCAGTCAAAGAATACTTCTACATGTTTTTTAATTATTTTTAAAAAAATGAAATTTTAAGTTTAATTTTGTTTTTAAATTATTGCTGATGATACACAACTGTTCATCGACATATAAGACATATCCTATGTGAAAATAAATAAATGTGCCTGATTCTGAACACAATTAAAACATTTTAAACAGGGCAGGGGTCATGTTGGTGAAAATTTCATTCTTAACTTTCTTCATTACAAAAAGATATTTGAACTAAAATTTAACCTCGGTCACCAACAAAGTCTTTCAAACTACTGCAGATAAGTATTATTGTATCGTGTCATAGTCCAATACATCTGATTTCTTTTAAATATTGAATTAATCGAAATAAACTTAGGTGAAAACTTTCTTTTGCCCGGTAGTATATTTGTATTGACAGTAAACTACCAGGCAAAAGAAAGTATACACCTTAGTTGGTTTTATCATAAATTTGATTTCTAATTACAAATATATTGAGTTTTAGACGTCGTACTCTAAAAGCGGAGGCCACAGTTATCAGTCAAATAATACTTTTACATCGTCGACTGAAGCACTTTTTTTGCAAATTTTTTGTTGTCAAATTTCCTTTTTATAATAAATAACTACTCTAATTTAATGTCCCTGATATTATCTACACCTAAACATGTAGGGATAGAAAATAAGATACTCAAAGTACTATTCATTTTATTTATTTGATCATATTACCCTCCTTATGAACATACTAAGTCATGCATGTAACTAGTAAAAGGATATACGACAACAGCTTAAAAATGACTCACTATACCTTAACGATTACACGAATAGACCAATACTAGTGGCATGTGTCACATCGGTGACATTAATATACCTTTATCTAACTACTTATATACTTAGTGTAGTACTTATACTACATCTTGGACATAGCCTTACTCTGGCTGTGAAGTCAGTGGAGTATGACATGATCATACTTAGTGAATTAATATTTGTTTAATGCGAGTGCTGTATCTGTCTTTATAGCAATGGTGATCCAAGCCAATATCAGTTGCAATAATATTCTCTACATAGTGATATCTTTTTAATAATTTTTGCACGAAAGACACAAAACTTTTGGAATAATTTTTGCATGAAAGACACACAGCTTTTGGAATAATTTTTGCACGAAAGACACAAAGCTTTTGTAATAATTTTTGCACGAAAGACACAAAGCTTTTGGAATAATTTTTGCACGAAAGACACAAAGCTTTTGAAAAAAAATTCTGCACGAAAGACACAAAGCTTTTGGAATTCCAATACAAATGTATACATAGAGCTATCTGTACAAAGAGAGAGTTTTTTTAAATGAAATTAGTTGATAATGACTTTTGTTCATCATGTGGGTATGTGAATAATTATCACGTATATATGTTGAGTGTCCAATTATCAGATTTTTTCTGGGAAGAATACGCACATATATGAACATGACGATGATGTCATCATAATGTTAAAGGGAAAGTTGGAGGAGAGCAAGTCTCCAACAATACTAAAATTGTAAGTTCGATAAAAAGACATTAAGAAAAAATATTTTTTATTTACAAAATAAATATATTTTAGAACTGTTCTACACGCAGTAAGGTTTGGGTGCAATGCTACACTGGTTCAGCGTAGCACCACCCATGGTTTGCTAGTTCCAGCCGATGCTCGCAGGTTTCACCGCAGTGCATAGCCACATAGCGTTGCGGGCTTTCTCCCTGCTATAATACTAGCAGCCGCGATATAAGTGAAATACTCTTGAAAGCGGCGTTAAACCCAAACTCACCTCACCTAAACTCGATTAAAAGGTGACACCGTTTTCTACGACTACGGACATTTTGGTCGTGTAATGGACTGTAAATTTTATCCTCTTAGTAAACTACATTGCATGAACCTTTATCATAAATAGCAATTTGAACATATGAAATATGCTACTGTGCCTTTAAATAGCGATGTCATACATAAGTGTTACATTAGACAAAAGACACACACATGTCTCATGAGACTTATAACGATGTCTTAACCATCAATCGGGCCATCACATCAAATAGCTGTTTCGACAATAGGTTTTTAATTGTACACTTTTGCAATCATGCTTGTATATGTATTTATGGCGCACATGTATTACAAATTTGAACGAAATCGGCCACACAATCCAGATTATAGGGGTATGTGGAGTTAAGAATAAGGAATAAGGAACTAGGAAAAAGTTGCTAACTTCACAGACCCAGATTATAAGTACCTTTCAGAGCTTCATAAACTACCGGGCAAAAGAAAGTACTCACCTCAGTTGGTTTCGATTAATTCATTATTTAAACGAAATCAAATGCATTTGACTATTGCTCGATACAATAATACTTATCTGCAGTAGTTTGAAGGAATTAATTGGTGACTAAATTTTTGTTAAACTAATTTATCTTCGTTCAATGTAGACAGGGGTAAGAAATGAAATTTACACCAACATGACCCCTACCATGTTTTAAATGTTGTAAAATGTGTGCAGAATCAGACATATTTATTAATTTTCACATGGAATATGTCTTGTATGTCGATTGACAGTTGCGTATCATGAAACATATTTTTTGAAAAAATAAAATTTAAAATCTAACTTTTTTTAGAATCGAAAAACATGTAGTAGCATTCTTTGACTGCTGACTAAACACCTGTATTTTTTAATTTTAGATTATGACATCGAAAACTTGAGATGTTTGCAATTGAAAATCATATATAAAATCAACTGAGGTTAGTTGTCTCTTTTGCCTGTCAGTTTATAGGATCTGGCACTAGAATTTATCTACACTTACGCTGTCGGCAATTGATTTTCTGTAAAATGGAGGTGAAATAATTCTGAAAAAAAATATTGGTCTCCACGTTATGCTGAAACAATAATTAATATCTATGTCCATTGAACTCGTGGAAAAACTGTGATTCGAGTCAATAACATTCATGAAAACCACGCCCAACGAAGACAGCTATTTCCGGTTGATTCACTTGCGCACCGTAACCACGTATATCTGTAGCGTCATCACCACTTTAATGCGAATTCGTGCCTGTATTGTTGCTCGTGGTTACATGAATTTTTTTTTACTGATCGAGCACTGATCGAAAACTAAACAATTCCTGTTGTCTCATTCTTTTGTGACATGACAACTTCTGAAATTTAAATATATTATGCAGAAATGATGCAAATTCATAAGGCTATGATATTGCTAAACTCTTCATTACAGTTTTTACGAAATCTGATAAGATATGTGGTAGGCGTTTCTTTTGGCCGACAGTGTATAGTGGTTTCGAATCTCGAATCCCTGTGAATTACATCCATTACCAGGCATTAGTCATAGCGATGTATGTATAAAGGGCGTTACAGTAACAGGTTTAGATTAACTAGCATGCTTGGAGGTATTGTCGTGTCCATTGATGTGACAGCCACTATATCAGTCATGTAGATTTAATTAAATCAGAAGTAGAGAAGGTTATTAGGGGCGTGTCAGTAACATGTAACAATAGCATACAGGGTCACCTTGTGTTATTTTACGATAAATAATGGTTGGGTGAATAACTGTTCTGTAAATTATGTTGTTGCATTTCAGGAAAGTATTTATTTTACTTCATGAAACTGTTAAACATAAGAATATGTTTTAATAACGTAGTGGTGACAACTTTACTCGCGAGTCATACGTCTGTTGGCTGGCTTATTTAAGTCTTGCTGCATTCCCAAACTTTTATGTGCTAGCGTAGCAGAGCCTACAATACGCACAAAAAGTTAAGGAAATGCTAGCACAGAAAAGTTAAAGAAATGCAGCAAGGCTTAAATTGACCAGTCATGTCACTGGCTCGAGTTACGACTTGCAATGGAATATTTAGTGCAAGAGGTCCGGGGTTCGAATCCCGCCAGGGGCTCAGCAACTTTGTCTGCAGTAGAGAACTGTTATACACGCAGTAAGGTTTAGTGCAATGCTACACTGAATTTCAGCGTAGTACCACCCATGGTTCGCTAGTTTCAGCCGCTGCTCGCAGGTTTCATCGCAATACATAGCCACATGGTGTTGCGGGCTTTCTCCCTGCCACAATACTAGCAGCCACGGTATAAGTGAAATACTCTTGAAAGCGGCATTGAACCCCAAACACCTGACCCCCTTCACCTCTCCTCTCGTGGTGACAGTGACATTGAGTCAACGATTCCTGGAGCGAAATGTACCCCCCTTGCAGTAGTTCAATGCCTTCTTAAAATTGTTCCAACACGGATTGTGGGATAGTGCAGTATAGTTAGCGCGCCATTTGTGACTTGTTTGCTGTGGAGAACTGTTCTACATGCAGTAAGATTTGAGTGAAATACTACACTGCATTTCAGCGCAATACTACCCATGATTTTCAAGTTCAAGCCGATCCTCGCAGGTTTCACCGCAAAGAATAGCGGGCGTTGCGGGTTTTCTCCCTGCAATAATACTAGCAGCCGTCATATAAGTGGAATACTTTTGAAAACGTCGTTAAACCCCAAATCAACTCACCCCACATGAATTGCAGTATAATAGGAACCTATAGGCAAATCAAACCCCTGCTAAAAACACACCTGTAATCAAAATATCCATATCATCACAGATCCAGAAATCTGTATTGATGAAATCGCGTGAAATGGTTTTAAAAAATCGATTCAATCTTTTCTTAATCTCTAATGCAAATGTAGACTTGCTAAGAAGAATCTAGACTATATACAATTCTCATCAACAATATACAGTCAGCTGAAGATCTACATATCTAGACTCTTTTCAAATTAAGTGAATATATCACTTCCATTTCCCGTTTGATTCCATTGATTTTCAACATTAAAGGGGGAATTCTATTGGAAACTCTCACTTTAATCACGACATCAAAGACAACTGTCTTACTGGTACATGCAGCTGTCGCTGAGACATTGACACTTCCTAATTAGAATGCCCTGTTTGCATTCATCGGTGTCTGTCTAAAAAGTATTTGATTTCCTTTTTTTTTTTAAATGTCAAAATGTTCTAAAAACTAACAAAATTATATAAAATACTGTCACCCAAAATTTTCGCAAAATTGTTTTACACTATAAGCGCTGATGAATGGTTCACTGTTCGTTGCTTTTCTCTTTAATTCATATGGTTAATTATGTTTCAAATTTTCAAATCTAAAACCACCCTATTCACATGTTTCAAAGTGATTGTGTTTTATCAAGTATTTTTTCATATATGGGTATATTTTCACATATTGATTTTATGTTTATTCACAGAAAAAGTATCAAGTAAACTTAGTTTTCTTAATAAATAAATATATATATATATATATATATATGAAGATTCGATGTTAAACTTTTAAAGTATTTATAATATTTAGAGGCATTTTAATCAATAATCGGACATATTGGGAGACACACAGGGAGATAATGACACAAAGAGAGATAGAGACGCAAAGAGAGATAGATATGAAAATATGGCTAGAAAGTTAAGGGGCAGTAACACGTTTTTTCGCTCAAATACGTCGATTAAATGTTTTTGAAAAATAATGTCACCAATAGAAAAAACACCCTCCTCTTTTCTGAAAATCGGGTTAAAAATGAGTGTACATGGTTCGGTAAACACATGGGGATAATTTTTGTCATTCAAAATAATAAAATATGTTCACAATAAAATGGTTTCCATTCAATTTGTACTTTATATGCAACATCGTTATTACCTCTACGGATAATTGGTTTGTGTAATAAGATATTTTACCCTCAAGAGTAAATATGAATGACACAAAGAATCATTATATATGTGAATTTTGAAAATATAAATTTGCAAAAAACGTGCCACAGCCCCTTTTACATACTAGATGGAGAGATACTTGCAGAGAGACATATAGAGAGATATAAAGTGAATAGACACAGATTAGTCGAGGGAGACATATATATATATATATATATATATATATATATATATATATATATATATATATATATATATATATATATATATATATATATATATATATATATATCTGCAAACCGAAATTTTGTTTACCTACATGCGTATCTTAGCGCAAATATCATGTAAATTGACGTTTATTGTAACAACAATAAAATTGCCTCCCATATATTTACAATGACAACCAATCCGTGATCAGTGGTACATGTTTATGAAATTTGGCATAATGAAATACACAGAAGGGTCAAATTTTGAAAATTCAAATCTAATACATTTTCGAATTAAACTTTTCATATCGACTTAATGAAAATCATTCATTCACAGTTACATTGAAAGAGTATTTATACGAGGAAATAGATGGTGTATGTTTGGCCCAGTTGATCACGTACTGAATATTTTACAGAAGAAATAAACAGTGTAGTTTTGATATATGAGCCCCCGGTCACTTCAAAGAGTTGTCAAAACTGTAACTGTTTACTATGGCATCAACTCGGATTATGTTCTGACACTTACCGGTAGTCGCCTTTTTAAAAATGAAAAGGTGCATAATGTCCGGTCTAGTGTCCGCGTTGATACGATATCGTAATTAAACCGTAGGTAATATGTAGGTAAAAAAAACCTACACCCTATATTACACCAATATAGGTTGTATGATTTTCCCACCAAAGTTTTACCTACGTTTTTTAATACGGCATCGAGTTCCTGTGCTTCAAAGACATGTCAAATTACATGATATTTGCACTACTAGAGAGAAAGATAGAGAGAAAGAGACATCTTTGGGCAACGTTCTGAAGCGATGTCAAGTATAAAAGATGAACAGAGATCATACAAGGGGAATCGTTTTACAAAGCTCATCCCGTTTGGTGTTTCTTCATAACTCAAAATCACGTGACGAAAAGGCGGGAAATTATGGCCTTCGACGAGGCGGTTTCCGTGCCTTGCAGACACACCCTGAAATGTACACACTAAAGTCGGTGGTTAAATAGGTCAGTGTGCCACCGTGTGTCACCCAAGTGTCAAATGTCATTATCAGAGCTTAATATATTGTGCGGATATTATCGTTCCGAATGAATGAAAAACTACCGCTTCGTATTAAAAATGAAATTATGAAAAAAAAACGTTAACAACATTTGAAAATGAAAATTGAATGAAAAGAAGATTATATCAAATATAATCGATTTGCTTATCCTTAACTTTGATAGACTAAATTACTTTTGTTTTAAATTTTTCTTATAAAATACATTTTCAACCACCATTGTAAAAAATACATTTTACAAAACATCTAACAGTTTTAATGTATCATTGCATTTCATTAAACAAATATTTGTTATGATTTATTTGTGACAGACTGCATATATACATCAATGGAGTAAAAACACCTCGATGAAAAATTAAAAATACATCCATTGTGTTGTTGGAGTCACATACTCCAAAAGTTATAAATGGTGTTATTTTATCGAGAAATACCGACTGTTACCAAAAACTACCATTTTGATGATAGTCGACTTAGTATATTGACGATATTAAGGTTAAAGTAGTCATTTCTGATCGAAAACCGGACAATGCATCGCGATTGACGCGCGCCAATGAGTCAAACGTGATTTTTGAATCTTATTCATAACAGATAAAATGAAAAATGTTGTGTGATAATGTTTAATAGGTTGATGATGATAATGTTTAATAGGTTGATGATGATGAGTACGGGGATTTTACGAGCGGTTTTCAGCGGAGCTGTTCTCCCACTCGGTTTAATAGGTCATATAAATACTGTGCATGTAAATGGGACGTGCAGGTTCGGTTTCTGCACATGCATAATGATGTTACTCGATTTTAATTGGACACTAGTAATTATGATATATTTGGCGATTGGGGATGAATATGCAAGCTGAGTTATTATTTACACTGTAAACAGCACATATGGTGAGTCGGAACATTATTAAAGCCTAATAACATTTTATGAAACACAATGGATGCACCTTTAATACACCGTACACGAATAATAAAACACTGATAAACCATCATATACTCATGTGAAAAAGAAACGTTAAGAGAGTATAAAACGTAATCCTGATGTCTGAGAAAATAGATCTTAAGTGCATTCGATAGAAACATGCTTAGTAAATACGTTTTCACGAGTTCATACATCCGATTACGATGCTGTTACTTTCTATGTCATTTCAAATACACCTCGGGAGCTGAAATCGCGTTTTCAAAGTGGATTTAGCCAGAACGTTTGGCATTTAAGTTAAAAATTTGCAAAGTGTAGAAATTTGATTGATAAATGAAGCTGTCGACATAAAAAACCTTCTTGGACTTAAACTTGTTGACACATCATTACTGTATGACGTCATAAAACAAGTCAAAATGCCCTCATGCTGACTCTCCTATCTCGTCTAGTTAAGGATAATTATATAAGGGTGATTGCATGTTATAGAAACACAAAGATGTAAGTGTAATTTGTAACTTATAAGGGCCAGATTAAACCTTTTAGCGTTGAATATAACTATAGTGTGTCAAATGTTTTAAAAAACAGGACATATATTTTTGGTGTTTGACAATGCCGTTTTAGTCCAAAAGGTCCAGAATGCCAGATGGGCTTATAGCACAGGCCGTCGTCCGTTCACAATATCTGGATTTGCGTTTAAATCTCGATTTTGGTTCCCCCCAACAAATCCCCGGTTCCTACGCCTATGCCCACAGGGGCGTGTATTACTTAAAAAAAGTTTCTGGATCCAATACTTCGATACTATACACTCTATACTAATAAATAAATAGGGTGTATCGCATCGAAGTATTGGACCCGGGAACTGTTTTTCAGCAATACAAGCCCCTGTGGAACCACCTGAATCCGCCATTGATGTTAAATCTACAATAGACGACTTAATTGAAGTCTACTAAAAGATCTGTTATCATCCACCCAAGGACGTAGATACTTTGGGTCAGGTCAACCCGGGTAGATACCCTATGTAACCCACACTTGAGGTCAAATACAATTTCCGGCCTCACCCATCCGGCCCATTGAGGGTCGGCATACATCCGGGTAGCAACAGTCAGCATTTTTTCATACGTATAAGGAACTACCTTTTCTAGGAAAATGTTGTTTCGAGGAAATGTCTCAAATGCATTACAATCATTTCCGTCCCTTGGGTAAAGAGTTAAAGTTCGTCTTTATGTGTATATCGAAAGAAAATTGAATGCAACATTTAATACACCACATCATTTAAAAGAGTATATTTTCTGAACAAATAATGTGGGCTTGATTTTAATCATAGAGCCCAATCGGGGTATTTTGTCGAAACGAAATCCGATTGAATATTCTTGTTAATGCATTTAAGCTGTTATAAGTTATATACATGGTTTATATGATTTTATGATTTATGAAAGTTATATTTTGAAATATATTGAAGAGGACCTCATTTTGAAGATGAGTGAAAACTGAAATGTTCCGTGGCGATACAAAACCATGCATGCATACATTGTCCCATTCTCTTCCCACAGAGGTTACTCCCTTCAGATTTCTAACCTCTGTTCTTTTTCGCTTGAAATCGAGAGCAGAAGCATAGTCCCCTAGCGGTGGAAAGCGGAATCTGATATTTTATCCCTGCTTCTTAACCAATGAAAACTCATCTTTCAGTGGCCATGTAGACCGAGTACCTTCAAAGATCTAGGCATTTTACTATGAAGGGTCTTGCTAATTAGCATATGTCCTTCGAATATGTCTGATGTAAATAACGCAAATGAACTATTGTTGGTATTTGTCTCTGATTCGGTCTTCTTTATTTACTAGCATGTTTATGAATAATATATTTCAGAATCAAATAGCATATTTCGAGGAAACACATTAAACGAGAAAACGTTTGTCTTTCGTTTATTTTATCATTATGACGTGTCATTGGCAAATGTCACTTTTACAACGGCGTCGCTGATTGCACAACTAGATTCACTTGCAACCAATCAGGACACTCCCTTTCTGCCCCCCGATTCCAAGCGTAACCTCTGTGGGAAGAGAATGTCATTGTTCGTTACACAGAGACTTGTATAGTTGCGCCTCAGACATTTCAAACTTTTTCATTTGCAACGAATCTGTCGATCAAATCTATAATTGAAAGATACTAACCGTTAGCAATCTTCATTACAGTCCCACTTTACCACCTGCTATTAATACACACTTAACTGTCGCTTAACACATCCTTACAGGGCGTCGGTTAGGTTGTAAAAGCGCTGTTGATGAGTTAAGAGTGCTTCACAAAGTAATAACTCCGCCGCATCGTCTTTGATCCCTGTCTTCTATAGAACGTCGATGCAAGGAATAGATATACTGGCATATAACGTGCAGAATCGGTTCAAGAAGAAACTTTACCAACAACGAGTTGATCCACAAGGGTTCGAATAATTTTTGGACACGATTTTAAAAAGTTCGTTAACATGTGAAATAAAGATAATTACAACATACTTATATAAACAATATAAGATTTCAAAAGTCTAGATTAATTTGAAAAAAATAAATAGTGTCCAAACAGCAAAACGAACCCCTGTGATTTGATCGCTCCAGCAGACAGGAGAATAGTACCTAACAGCGGTTTGATTGTTTTTGATTGACATCATGCAATCTTGGTGCTTACAAGTTCAGTCTCCCTCTTACGACCAATCATCTTACCATTGGCAAAGTTCCCAATGCAAGTCATAACTCTTGCCAGTCTCCATTACTGGCTGATTTAGGTCTTGCAGTATTTCCTTAAGACCTCCGTGCTTGGAAATCTGGGCCCACTATGCATTTCAGGTGTAGCGATCCACTATCTTGGCACAACAAACCGAGAGAATTTCTGCAAGGTTTAAATCAGCCCGTGATGGAGACTGGCAAGAGTTATGCCTTGCGTTTGGAAGTTGACCATTGGCAAACGTCACAGAACCGGCAATGTGTGATTGACCTTCACGCATGGCTGAAACCGAGTCGAGAGACATGCAATCTCAATAAAAATCAGCATATTTTAATGCGACTGAGCTTATATCTTACCCCTTGCTGCAGTTCGGTGTTTTACTACAAGACTTAATTGATTCGATTATAATAGAAACTGATTGTTCAATTACAAAGTCTAGCGCGGGGTAGTATGAAGGGGAGGAGATTGTCTACTGGAAAACTTGGACGGGTGACGCTTGATTAAAACTGCATTCTTATATAAGATCCATCAAGTCATGTTTATCTAAACAACGACCAACTGATAATGACTAAAATTATCTATCTTGAAAGTGATCAACTTATTAAGAAAGGTTTTACTCGTACGTAAACACGATACAGAGGGTATCATTGGGATTGTTAAACCCGAAGAAAGACAGTTGAGCCAATGTTGAGGTCTAACTTCCCCGAAGCTGTTCAACCCAAAGCATAACCGAGGTAGTGTTTTATCTAACTTAGATATCGTAAAATATAAATGTGAGCATTATATCTTTGTTCATTTTTCGATAATAATTGTTGTCAATAGCTTTGTCTTGAAAATAGAGCCATGGGCTCATCAGGATTTCATTGATTTACTATCTAAAGTTGAATATTTAAGTTATTTAAGTTATTGTTTACAAGCAAAAGATAGGTTCTTAGATCATGACCACTGTGACCCCATTTGGGGTCATGGGGTCATGGGGTCACGAAATCTACAATTAAGAATCCCCATTGGCCAAGGAGTCTGCACACAACTTTTCAGCTCTCTAGATCTTTTGGAACTGGAGAAGAAGAAGATGAAAATAGGTTTTTAAGGATGTGACCCCTGTGACCCCATTTGGGGTCACGGGGTCACGAAATCTACAATTAAGAATCCCCATTGGCCAAGGAGTCTGCACACAACTTTTCAGCTCTCTAGACCTTTTGGAACTGGAGAAGAAGATGAAAATAGGTTTTTAAGGATGTGACCCCTGTGACCCCATTTGGGGTCACGGGATCACGAAATCTACAATTTAGAATCCCCATTGGCCAAGAAGTCTGCATATAAAATTTCAGTTCTCTAGAGTCATTGGTTCTGGAGAAGAAGTCGAAAAAGCGAAAAGTTTACAGACGGATGGACGGATGGACGGACGGACGGACGGACGGACGACGGACGCCATGCAATGCCATAAGCCCATCGGGCCTTTCAGGCCTGATGAGCTTAAAATTGGTTCGTTGGTCTGTCAAATAATTCGATTTATAAAGGTATCACTTTCGATAGTAGATATATATAGTAGAACTTCCTCTTTGGTCTTACTTTCGAATGTCAAACCTCATACGGAGTTATTTTCGTAAGAGAAACCTAATAAGGTGGTAATTACGAGAAACACGATACCCCCGAAACAATAGACAACACCCCTGTAATGTATTGTAAGACACAGTATCGTCAAATCACTTCCACTTTATAATTTAAGGTAAGGTAATCGATTCCAATATTTGCAAATTTCATAGCAAAAACTGCAGAATTCGAACCCGGTACCCTTCGCTTTGTAGACCAAGGCTCTACCATTAGACCACAGAGAGTTAGTGATAATAAGGATTGACTGTTGACATCTGTTCTGCGCCCCGTGAACATAAACATATTTTATGTGCGCTTCACACCTGGATCACCTTATTTAAAACGTCTTTACAACCACGGGAAATTGAGGATACCCAAGATCTCAATGTAAACAATGTATATAAAAGTATCCACACCCCCTCTATACAATAGGCTAAAGGAGCGACACCCGCCATCTTGGTTGCGTTTGTTTAACCTCTCGACTCGACTACATTCGTGGCTTATATTTCAAAACATACACAACGACATATAACAAAACTTACCGCCGATCCTGTATTAGGTTTCATACTAATTGGACATGCGCAACTTTTTGTTAACTTACTTACTTTTCGCCCCAAATTACGGTGCTAAGTCGATTCTACCTGCAAACAACATCGAACTTACAACTCGCTCAGACGGAAGTGACGTCACTATACTGACTTAAATGCCTCTACACTCCCTCTCAGCTATATTTAGATACAAAGCATGGTCATGCAACTGTGTAAACATGTTGGTTTTTACACCGGGGCAAGCGACCATAACTTTTGCAAAACTAAACTTAACTAGAATATGACTTTTTGTCATCTTTTCAAAGGGTGCAATGCTGCACTGAATTTCAGAGTAGCACGATCCATGTCTCGATAGTTCCAGCCGATGCTCACAGGTTTCACTGCAATAGTCACAGATGGTTTGTGGGCTTTCTTCCTGCAATAATAATAGCCGTTGTGGTAAAAGTAATATACACTTGACAGCAGAGTTACATCTTAAATCATTCCACTTAATATTTGTCATCTTAAGTTTTTATGAACACTATATAACAAGATGTATCCAATTTCAAAGTAATGAGATAATCTTTTGTTCACATGCAGCGAGACGTGTGGACTCTCTTGGCACTAAAGCATTATTGACACTAAAGCATTATTGACACTAAATCATAATTGACACTAAAGCATCATTGACACTAAAGCATCATTGACACTAAAGCAGTATTGACACTAAAGCATCATTGACACCTAAGCATTATTGACACTAAAGCATCATTGACACCTAAGCATTATTGACACTAAAGCATCATTGACACTAAAGCATCATTGACACTAAAGCATCATTGACACTAAAGCATTATTGACACCTAAGCATCATTGACACTTAAGCAGTATTGACACTAAAGCATAACTGACACTTAAGCATTATTGACACTAAAGCATCATTGACACTAAAGCATAATTGACACTAAAGCATTATTGACACTAAAGCATAATTGACGCTAAAGCATTATTGACACCTAAGCATTATTGACACTAAAGCATAATTGACACTAAAGCATTATTGACACTAAAGCATAATTGACACTAAATCATTATTGACACTAAAGCATTATTGACACCTAAGCATTATTGACACTAAAGCATACTTGACACTAAAGCATTATTGACACTAAAGCATCATTGACATTAAAGCATCATTGACACTAAAGCATTATTGACACTAAAGCATTATTGACACTAAAGCATAATTGACACTAAAGCATTATTGACACTAAAGCATAATTGACACTAAAGCATCATTGACATTAAAGCATCATTGACACTAAAGCATTATTGACACTAAAGCATTATTGACACCTAAGCATTATTGACACTAAAGCATACTTGACACTAAAGCATTATTGACACTAAAGCATCATTGACACCTAAGCATTATTGACACTAAAGCATTATTGACACCTAAGCATTATTGACACTAAAGCATTATTGACACTAAAGCATCATTGACACCTAAGCATTATTGACACTAAAGCATCATTGACACTTAAGCATCATTGACACTAAAGCATCATTGACACTAAAGCATTATTGAAACCAACCCCTCCGCCGATCCCTCCTCCAGCTCAGAGAGACTAAGAGTCCGAGCAAAGGATCCAGTCTCCTTTTTCCCTCCAGAAGTCTACTCAACTGGTGGATTTTTCAAGGATACTTTCACACCTCCCGCCCCGGATCTTAGGTCAAGTGATCAGGTGCCCGTGATAATGTGGATCCTAGGCAAATGTACATCTACATGCTTAACAATCATTCATGTTTAGTTTCATAGTTTCTTCGCTGAATTCCGTCTAGCTACTCCACTAAAACTCTAGCGGCCTCCTACAACACCAAACCCATAGATCAGGATGTTCGTCCAGGCCATTGCAGACCTCCGCTCAACCCACCTCCTCTTCAGCGCGGTCCTTGCATTTCAATGCAGCTTTTTTAAATACAAAATTTCAAATTTCAACATTGTAAAATTCAACCATCATTGTTGACTGTGGTCTATAAAAATAATGTTTCCATCTTTTAAAAACTTAATTTACTTCACCTCTGGATGGCTTATATTTTTGCTAGCGAAGTTTGAAAACAACTCTGCTGGATATGCCTGTGAAATCTCCATCTAATAAATCAAACAATAACGAATAGTTGGAGATCTAAAATGCACATTTGTTTATTGAGTGTCTTAAAAACCTATTACAGCTTTGAAATCAAAACGAACAATTATAAATCAAACCGGAACTGAAATTGAACTAGCAGCTCACAGTCTCTGTGTAGGTATAGATTTCTTACATATTGCAATCGATATAGTTGTCAGAGTCTCAGAACATGTGAATCGTGGAACAGATCAAGATAATGTTTACACAAAAGTCTTACATTTGTGAGATTTTCATGAAAATGTTTGGAAGTTTGTGAAGATGTCATCATCACCTTCCAGGTAGTCTAACGACCTGAAATGATATTGAAATTACTTTCTCAAACTTTGGTAACTGACGTCACAGCTGCAGAGTCGTGAGGACCTACAGACGTTGTCATGTGTACTGTGACAATAACTTGGATGGTCAATCGGAGAACTTTTTAATAATAAGTGCATTGACGAGAATGAATGACAGTTAATCTTCCGCACGCATCAGGCCATATATGCATTTTTCTTAAAGGTCCATCCATTGTGTTATTGGGGGACAAATATTCCAAACGTTATAAATGGTGTTACTTTATCGAGAAGTACCGACTGTTACCGAAAACTACCATTTTCATGATAGCCGACTAAGTATATTGACGATATGTAGGTAAAAGTAGTGATTTCTGATCGAAAACCGGACAATGCACCGCGTGTTGCGCGAGCCACTGAGTCAAACGTAATTTTGGAATCTTATTTATTAATAACAGACAAAATAACAAATTTGGATTGATAATGTTGAATAGGTCATATAACTACTGTGCATGTAAATGGAACGTGCAGTTTTAGTTTCTGTGCATGTAAAATACTGTTATTCGATTTTAATTGCAAACTAGTAATTATGATATATTAGGTGATTGGGGAAGATTATGCAAGCTGAGGGAATTTTTTTGTATTGTAAACAGCACATATGGTGAGTTGGAACGTATTAAAGCCAAATAATTATGTCCCCCGACATTTTTTTCGGGAGACATAATGTTTTCGCCTCCGTCCGTTATTCTGTTATTCCGTCATTCCGAAATGCTTTCTTTTCCGGGCCATATCTCAAAAACCGTTCAATATTTTTTCACGAAACTTGGTATGTGGTTAGACCTAGTGGTGGAGTGGTGCCTTTTGCTACTTTGGTTATTCTGATTTTTTGGGATTTTTTCTGGTTTCCATGGAAACAATTTGAACTTAGTGCATATTGGGGGTAGGGACCTTTTCCGGCCTCTATCTCCAAAACCGTTCAATATTTTTTCACCAAACTTTGTATTTGCTTAGACCTTGTGATAGAGTGGTGCCTTTTGCTACTTTGGCTATTCTGAATTTGTTATTTCTCGTTATTAATGCAGTATTGAACTTAGTGCTTAGCATAAGTGAAAAATAAGGGTAATATGACTAGGTTGGATTGAAAGTTGGAGCGGGGGACATCACAGTGCATCACATGCACCTATTTCTAGTTGTTTATGAAACGCAATCGATGCACCATTAAAAGTGCATATATGGCCCGATGCGTGCGGAAGATGACAAGGTGTAAGTACAATGCAGTTTTAACAACCCTTCAGTAAATGATCGACAAGGATTCATCAACGGGTCATTCAAGTAAATAAATAAGTTAGAGATATGGCACAAGGACAACTCGGAGTGATCTTGGCAAACTTTCATAAAGGTATAGATCATAATAAGCCTATAGTCGAAGTAACATTCACAACACGGATGAGATCGAGTCTCGAGTCAATGTCACCTAAGCTTGCCTTCGGGAGGATTATTAACAGTTTTCCACACTTTCTCAATCATATTGAGATCAGGGCATGTTGGTGGCCTCGGATAAGTAGGAAGATGTTTTCATGGTTTATTTCAACGATTTGCAAGATTAGGCATAGCAAAAAGTATTTGTCATCTTGGAATATGCAAATGCGATAACAACATTTCTGGCAGCTACAGGCCACACACTATTATTATATTATGATTATGCTTATCTGTGTTCACGTAGACATCAACAACAATGAACGTGTCCACACGTACACACACAACCCTCAAACTTCACTGAAAACTTGGGGTACTTGGGTACTTTCGACACAACAGCTCATCAGACTTGCTCGAAACAAACCTTTTCTATTTTTCCCAATCGGAACCCATGTCTCATAATAAAAACTGATAATTTTCCATAGATCTCTCATCAAAGGTAATTAAATCTCACAAAATCGACAGCGCTTCCATCCGTTCACTCATATAAATTTTTTTTGGTGACCACTCAACATCGTTAACCCCGAGTTTAACTATAGGCGTGCTTGTTATATATAATAGGTAAGTCTTGGAGAGGACGAAGATTCCTTCACAGAGGACAATCACATCTTGATGGGGAGTTGAGGGTCACCAACTTCGTGATGTCACTGTATTGAGGCTCCTTAAGAGCTTGAAAAGATCCGACTTGTTCCAGTGTTAATTTCACTCAAACCAACAATTTTGTAGTTCAATTGACCTTAGAAATACATTTAGATTTAGATGGTGAACAGACGTAACATTGTTATATTTTGTATCATACTGTATTGACCTTTCTCCTTTGCCTGGACTTTGAGGGGGCGCATTCTCTTTCCACAGCTCCCTTTAGACTTCCGATCGAAAATCTGAAGGGATCTGTGGGAAACTATTTGATTGGCTGGATCATGGGTCACAGCACACAGCTTTAAATGGGGCTCTAACCCAGGGTAGGACAGCGGAGAGACAGCATTTACATTGTACCCTGAGATGTTGGAACAAATGCTTCCTGAAGTTTTATTCAGCTGAATAGTGTTTATCAAAGTCCTGACAGAAATAACCAGTTGGATTATATTGGATCAAGATTATTAGGAGGATTATTTCTATAACCGTGTTTAGTCGTTGGGGGCATTTAGAAGATTTAGAAGTTCTTCATTATTGTGTGTAGATACACACGAGTATATGCTCACTCTGTCATCAGGTGGAATGTAGGGATAGAACAAGGTAGGGATTCCAAATTGTTCGTCAGAACGCTAACTTGATTTGAACAGTGTCTGGTACACCATAATAAGGTTGATCTAGGACAAACAAGTGAGCTGTGGTTCAGCTGCTGTTTATTTGGTGCCATGTGGGGTTGATACAAAAAGTAGGAGTGGAGCTATTACAAAATATAACTTTAGGTAAATGTGAATATGGATTATGAATTATAAATTGAAATTATAACAAACAGTATTTTATTTCCAAATGACATATAACATACAAGAACTTAGGAAAAGTAAAATGGAAAATGGATCAGTAAACAGGCTACAATAGCCTATATAAATGCCTCTCTTAGACGAACACTAACATCATTTAAATACGTCTTAGAGTTTCGTTATACCTGGAAATGAACTGATCTCTTTATCTTCTTTTTATTGGATAGAGCAGAATGTTCACATTCACATGGTCCCAATGCCTCATCCATCAACACAGCCAATGCTCGAGATTGTTGTAGAACCTGTGGATGACTGTGCAGCCTATGGTAGGTTTTAAAAAGAGGGGTGATAGTGTGCTTTTAAACAGGTTAAGATGAGGGAGGGGGGGGGGGGGGGGGGGGTGCGATTTTGCTTTTAAACAGATTTTAAGATTAGGGGCAAGAGATTAAACAGCTTTCAATTAGCGGTAAAAGGATGGGCGGTTATATTTAAAAGCTTCTTCTACTTTTAAACAGTTTTAGATGAGGAGGTGAGCGATGGTGATTTAACGCAAGTTTCTGGTTGAAGGTTGGTCCTATCTTTAAGCAGGCTTGTAGACAAGGAGGTGAGCGATTGTGCTTGAAGGCAAGTTTCTGGTTGAAGGTTGGTCCTATCTTTAAGCAGGCGTGTAGACAAGGAGGTGAGCGATTGTGCTTGAAGGCAAGTTTCTGTTGGAGGGTTGGTTCTATCTTTAATCGGGTTTGTAGAGAAGGGGGTGAGCGATTGTGCTTGAAGGCAAGTTTCTGGTTGAAGGTTGGTTCTATCTTTAAGCAGGCTTGTAGACAAGGAGGTGAGCGATTGTGCTTGAAGGCAAGTTTCTGTTGGAGGGTTGGTTCTATCTTTAAGCAGGTTTAGATGAGGAGGTGAACGATGGAGCTTTAACGCAAGTTTCTGGTGGAGGGTTGATTCTACTTTTAAACAGTTTTAGATGAGGAGGTGAGCGGTGGTGTTTTAAAGAAGGTCTCTGATGAGAGGTCAGTGGTTCTGCCTTTAAGCAGGTGAGATGAAGTGAGCATTTAAGTAGGTTTCATCTTCATTTCCGTCCACAACAAGGAATATTCGTATCCATGCCATGCCTCCCAGTTGATGCCTTTGCTTTCCGCATCGTTTCCATAGTTACCATTGAGGTTAGACTTAAAGCAAGTGCCCATCCACCAAGCCCCTCCCCAGGTGGCTGCACAGCTGAGCCCAGGTATCGGGTCGTTGTCACGGTCAGCTGTGCTGAAAGGCAAACCGTTGTGCATAACCTCCAGCGAATCACCTGAAAAACGATTTATAACTTTATTTAATACTGGATTGTCTGCCTTGGTTTGCGACATTTGAGACGTGTTTATATCGGGCACTCATAAAACGTCAAAATAAGTAAAAAAGGAAGATGACATTTTAACTTAACCTAAATATAATCTCAAATCATGATAACCATTCCACATTTGGTGGAAAAGAATTTTACGCTTCCCAAGAAAAGAGCTCTAAAATAACGTCCAAATAATTTGAGAAGGAAGACGAAATACTGAAGATACAATCATGTGTAACTTTTTATCATGAGACTGGATTGTAAAGATGCAAGATGTAAAGATGAACTAAAACATTGAACGTCTACAGAATAAATCGTAAAAGAAGAACATTGACAGGTTCTATCATTGCATAAGTGAAGTTTATTTAAGGTGAGAACGTTGGCAACCGAAAAACATAGGTGCAATTAGAAGAAAATCACATATCCATTTGTGAATGGTAAGAATAACTTCTGGTAATGTGACATCGAAGAAAATGATATTGATTAGACTTAGTCAGTGTCTTAGGATCAACAAATGCCAATTACGTGTGCTGCGACCTAGTGCCCTCTTTCTCTCCCCTCTTCTAGCATACCCATCACAAATTTCCTGAATTCGTCCATGGGGATTTGCTGCCTTTCCTCATGTGGTGCTGCCTCTCATTCCCTGAGGTTTTGTGGAGGTTTTCCGTCGGCCAATTAACCCCCAGACATGCTCAATGGAGTTCAATCAAGAGCCACTGCTGGCCATGGGATCTATATAACACCATTGTTCTCCGAAATATTGATAAAAGCTCGAGAACATTGGAGTCGAGCATTATCATCCATTAAAGATGCATGATCAGTTTAATTTTAACTTGTTCCTTATATATTTAGCAAAACATTGCAACCAGCCCAAAGAAAATCATAACGTTATTCGTGAAAATAGACTTTAAACGAAAGGGCATTCTCCCACACTGGCTTATTGTTATAAATAGAAAGGGGCGTATTATTTGGAAGGTCGCGCGAAGGATTGTAGCACGCGAACAAAGTTGGCCGACAGGTCAAGACAATTGCGGAAATCAATGTGACAGCTGTCGACATGTAATCTTGTCAAGATAAAAGCTGCAGCTATCCACCTATTTCGTCCCCTAAGCACACTTGAATTTTGCCTTTCTCATGCCAAAAACAAAGTTCCTCCTCTGTTCTCAGAGTCTGACAAACTTTCACGTCCAAGGCGAAGATCATTGTATTTGATCAGTCACCCATTTTGTTCTGTTTACAAGCAACACATCAGATATCCCTACACATGTTCGGAACAACAAAAGGCTGCGGTCAGTATAGGAGGGTACTATGCTTTGAACTTGAAAATATGTACTTTATCATTGATTCAAAATTTTAAGTTTGCGGTAATAATTTGTTGAATGATTTTCCTACCGAATGATGTAATTGGAAATACACGTTAGAAAATATATAAAAGGAATGCAAAGATGATCATGCATCTTTAAGAAAGGCCTAGTGGTAAGTTTGTGGTCATAAATCAATGACTGATGATTGATAACAACTGGATCCAACATCTCCTGGATAAAGTGAGCGCCTCTAGGTGTCCCCTGGAGTGTCACCGAATCCAGCTCACAATCATAAAAGAAACACCCCCACACCATAACTGATCCTCCAATAACCATATGGTACAGTTGGTATGATGTTACTGGGTGTGTAACGCGTGTTTGTAGCCATCCATACTCTGATTTGTCCATCAACAGTATCAAAGAGGAAACGGCTGAATCCCTTCCACGACCTCAAGGTCCACTGTGTAGCGGTATGCGCTTGAAGCCCCTATATGCTTGTCTGGATTACGTCCCTTAGACTGTGTCGTTCGTTAGACGTTCTCAGAATAAAGAAGTGACAAGTTGATCGCCTCTCGTCTACTTTTACCTCTCACTACAATTAGGTCTACAATTGAGGACGCAACATGGTGTCAGAAGAAGGATCAAAACCCCTAATATTGTTGCAAAGTGTAATAATTCAATGACATTACCTTGTGAATATTATTTTTCGAGATTTTCGACACAATAGCGGTGTGCAGTCAGACCCTACATTATCGGACAGAGGTTTACATTTCTTGTGTACTAAATCGATGTACACTCAACCGCAAAAGAAACGTCACCACATTTTCAACAGTGTAAAAAACGAAATACTGCTGCCTGAGAAAGTCGATTTTGACTGATTTTATTAAGGACATGATTTGTAAAGAGATACCCGCAATTTCATGCTTCTTAGTATAATACTTTTATTTTTATGTATGCACAAGTGCACTTGGGGTGTTGAGATTGCTTTTTCAAAATGGGTTTTGGTAAAAATGTTTGGTATTTTAACTTCATAATTCATAAAATGTAGAAATTCCATTAATAAATAATGATGTCGACATTAATGACATTCTGGGACTTCAATTAACTGTAGGACGTCATAAAACAAGCCCCAAAATCCCCCTTTGACTTTCTCATCTCGTCTTGTTCAGGAGATTCGAAAATGATGATTTCTTAAACGCTTGTTTTTCGGAAATATGAACAGATAATGTTTTTAAATTATAAATTTAGTTCAGTTGGTGTATGATGAGATTGTGTATCTGTTTCAGTCGTGTTTATCACCCATGGATCGAATTATCTTCTATTTTGTATGGTGACCTTCTGTTGCGGTTGAGTGTAAGTGAGAGACATTTAAGAAGTAACACATGAATATTACTTCACATCAATGGACATTTTAATGATCATTTTCTCGTGTGTAGCAGACGCCACGTGTTTTCCTCTAGACTTGCCCTGGCGTTTTGGAATATTTTCACACAAACATGGCAGAGGGTGGTGAGCCACAAGTTGTACAGCAAAATAAATATTTGCCATCAGCATTCCCTTTACCACAAAAACTTGAACTTAAAGGCAATACCGGGGATGTAGCTCAGTTGGTAGAATGTCCGCTCATCACCCGGAAGACAGGGGTTCAATTCCCGGTCGCGTCACACCAAAAGACGTTAAAAGATGGGAGTTGTTGCTTCCTTGCTTGACACTCAGCATTATAAGGACAGAACAACGCTTGAACTGGAGCTGCACTGTGGCTGCCGGGTGCAAAAATGCACAAATCGAATTTCCAATGTACATTGTATTGCGGACAATAAAGTGTTATTATTATATTGCACAAAATTGGAGAAGATTTAAGAGAAATTGGGACAATAAATCATAGCTGCTAGGCTAACAGATGAAAATTCTAGTTTCAAGACAGCCACACTGTTGAGTGACATAGGTTGTGATGCATTAGACATTATAGATGGATTTCATGTTGCTACTGAGCAGGACAAAACAGATATAGACATAGTTCTAGGAAAGTTTGAAACTTATTGTGTTGGTGCCACAAATGAAACTTATGAAAGATATTTTTTAACCAAGCGAGATCAGGAAAATGGTTTAGACATGTGATCACTACATCACAGCACTGATAACATTAGTGAAATCATGTAATTATGGTCCTTTAGTAGATTCTCTTCTCCGTGACAGAATTGTGGTTGGAATTCTGGACAATGCTACTAGAGAGAAATTGTTACAGAGTGAGACACTTACTCTTGAGAGGTGTGTATCAATATGCAGAGCTTGTGAGAGTACAAACATTCAGATTAATGACATGAAAAGTGAACAGGTTTCAGCTATTTCTATCAAGACTGGAAAGCCTAAAGCACGATCTGAAAAGAACACCATTCAAACAGTCAAATCACAAAGTTGTACACAATTGTCGTTTATCTGGACAATCACATGAATGTGACAGAAAAAAGTGTCCAGCATTTAGAGCCATCTGCAATAACTGTAAGAAAGAAAACCATTTTGCTTCAAAGTGTAAGGAAAAACCGACATCAAAATCTAGAAAATTCCAAGGGAACAAGTCCAGAGTGAATCTTGTTGAGACTGATCAAAATGATTCGGATGATTCTGATCCTGCATACATCTTGACTGTAGGTGATAACAGACAAGATACAATGAGTGATTTTCCAAAAAAGCTCTTTGCTAGAATGCAGATTGATGAGAAGACAGTTAATTTTCAATTAGACTGTGGTGCAACTGTTAATGTCTTGTCAAAGCAGTTGTTTGATCATTTGTTTGAAGGAAATGGGTGTAATCTTCAATCTAACACAACACTGGAAGCTGTTGGAAAATGCAGAGTTCGAGTTAGAAATCCCAAGAACGGTGGTGTGAAAGAACTGCCTTTTGTTATCGTCAACGACGATGTTAAGCCTTTCCTAGGTTCCCAGGCCAAGCTCTTCAATGAACGTGTCTGATGATCTTCTTGAAGAGTATGCCGATGGTTTCAAAATTGGAGGAAAACTCGAAGGAAGCTTGCATTTGAAGATTGACAAGACTTTCGAACCTGTCAAACTGCCTCTAAGGAAAGTACCCTTAGCTCTCAAACAAAAGTCTGAACTCAAGCGACTCGAGGGTATGGGAATTATTGAACAGGTGTCTGTCCCTACAGATTGGATTTCAGCAATGGTTATTGTGACAAAACCAAGTGGGACCAAGTGTCTGGACCCTAAACCTCTTAACAAAGCATTGAAACGGAACCATTGTCCAACGCCAACCATGCATAGATGACTTGTTACCAGAGTTGTCACAAGCCAGAGTGTTTACAGTTGTTGATACTAAGAATGGTTTCTGGCATGTGGACTTGGATCATGAGAGCAGTATGTTGACTACCTTTGACACACAATGGGATTGGTATCGTTGGAAATATCTCAAGCCCCAGAAGAGTTTCAGTGACGTCTAGAGTGTGCTCTGGAAGGAATACAAGGTACCAAAGCAGTACATGATGTCATACTGATTTACGGAATTGGTGATACATACGAAGATGCTCTTGATGACCATGATAGCAAGTTGAAATCTCTTCTTGACAGAAGTAGAAAGAAGGGGATCAAGTTAAACAAGGACAAAATCAAGTTGAGGAAAACTGAAGTGTCCTATCTGGGTCATATCATCTCAGCTGATGAGTTGAAAATTGATCCTTTGAAAGTGGAGGCAATCATCAAGATGCCAAATCCAGTTAACAAATCTGGAATTCAGAGACTGTTATGAATGATTGTAACATGATTTCAGTGTATCCTTGATTCTGATTGGTTGATTTGCCTATGTTGAATGACAATAGGGCTGCTCGTTTTGTCGCCGATTTTCCTCGCCGGTTTGCCGGCGGCGTGACCCGGTCACGTGACCGGTAACTATGCAAATGAAGTGACCCGGCGTAATCAAACATGGCGGCGTCCGTCATCGCCGTCGCTTCAATTCTTAAAAAAACAAATTTTGTTTGTTGGATGAACTTGGATACACAATTAAAATCTCTTGTGATATTAAATTACTGTTTTAAAAGGAAACAATTATTTCGAAGTTTATTATGACAGGATTTTTAAACACATAGCTATATTATGAACCATGTACAAAACACAATAAATAATAGATCTACAACCAACAGTCTAATGAGATGTTTTGGTATATACTATATTATTTTTAGCGTTATAAAATTTATCGTATCTTTACGTATTCTATGCAAGGTTCAAGCTCAATGTGTGTTTTCCATGTCACCATTCCTCATGAAATAGATCTAAAACTCAACCGTTTACTACTTCCATGTAGATGTGTTTGTGTATTTCACTCATGTTTTGATTGAAACATATCTAGATCTATTTCCACACCGAACTACAAGAAACTTTGTTGATTAATTCATTGGAGATGCAATTATATGTAGGTTACAAAAGGCTACCGATAATGATATCGTAAATGTTCCTTACATACACAAAACATGCCAGTTACCCGCACTTTTCTGACTCTTTTTTTAGTTTGGACTTTGAAGTCATATATCATCAGTAGACTCTACTGTACAGTTGCTATATATCGTTGATACAAAAACAACAAGTAACATACACCTTTTTAACAAATTTGGCTTTAATCTAACTGTACTTACCATTTGTTTTATAAATGAATTTCACATTATCAACTTAGACTCAACAGATTCAACACATCCTAACTTTCCACAAGAAAAATGGAGGCGTTCACCGACGTCTTAACCAACGTAAACATCTAAGGGGATATAACTCTCAGAAACATCATGGAAAGACGTCCGCGAAAAAAAATGACAGAATCAAATTTAAATAAGCTGTTAATCTGTGCTGATGTGCAATTGTTTACTCAATATGTATAAATAAATAATCTTCACTCCGGTTTTTTTATATTATGTTTACAATGTGGTATGTGGGTTTTAAATAAGTACAAACTAAGAAAACATGTTTTACAATAACAATGAAGGCTATGTAAATATCTTAAAATTATTATAATTCATGAAGAAAATCTAGCTAGATCTGTATTTATACAAAAACTTTAATTTTTTTTCAAATGCTTCTGCACGTGTAAGAGTAGACTAACACAGAAACTAATTGGTTATCGTCAATGTAAAATAAAATAAAAGAGTTGATACAAATGAATGCTTATAATTTAATGAATATAGGAAATATTTATTATGTTCCCCAATTTTGACATTTAATTATATCATTGAAATAAAATAACAATTTCAAAAAATATAAAAAAAAAATAAATAAAATAAAAACCTAACGAGGTTCATATAGTAATGGAATTTACACTTAATTAATCCTTTTTGATATTTCTCTTATAAAAATAAATAATGGAAATGTTTTTACCTATCATCACACGAATTATAATTTTCCGTTCATCACCCTTGCAATTTGCCGGTCACCTGAAAGCGGCGCATTCGGCGTACGCCGCTGGCAAACCGGCAAGCTTTGCCGGTCAAATGAAGCAGGCGGGCCGCTGAAACCGGCAACCGGCACACGCCGGTTCTCTTGCCGGCGGACAAATCGAGCAGCCCTAATGAATACCCGCAAATTACTTGGGGCGAATCACCGCGAACATATACATCATGTTCACAAGATTCAGCCCGACTCAAAATTTAATTTTTCTATTTCTCTTAATATGTGCTCCTTACTCAAATTTGACAGGTGGCATTGTCATTTTCTAACTTGTGTATAACAGTATAGGTCACAAATAACTCTCAAAATTAATTAGTTTCAAGTAACTAAAATGTTTTCAACTAGTCAGATTTGTCCAAGTTTGACGCCTTCTTCTATGCGGTTGTGTTTACCGAATGCCGTTGCCATGGCATGACGTCATAGTGATCAACCGTTTTGACGTCACAATGCTAGCGTCATTGTCACAATGGGTTAGGGCAAGTTTAAGATTTATGTTCCCAAGTCTTTTTACTGTGTTGATGTCGTAGATAAATGTTTATCGCCATCTAAAAGGATACGTGAATATTGTGAAGTGACAATGATTGAGTGACACTGTTCTATCTTATGCGTAAATTGTTGCTAATGTACATATTACGCCGAGTATTTACATTTGTTTTGACCTGACCACCTTTTACAAAAATGGAACAGTCGCAAAGTCCTTTCCACTCAGAGATAGGTACGCAAAAAGAGAGTTCGTTTTAAAACGCCTGATAACTAAGGGTCATGTTACAATATCGATAAATAATTGCGTTTGTAAAATTTCCGGGATTCACCCGCAAATTTCAGCGTTTAAAACCTCTGGCCTCAAAGATAGGTCAGACGGGTAAGGTCTCCATTTAAAGAGCATTTAAAATGTGATGTACCTCGCACCTAGAAGTTTTGAATTAGTTAATGTATATAAAGTCTGATGAGCTACAGAGCCCATGGCTCAATTTTTTACTCTTGAAGGTTTAGTACCATTATGAAAATTGTATACAATCTGTACATGGTATTATATAGGAGGTTGAAATATAGATCACATTTATTCTTCTGACAAGTGATCACTGGTCTTGCTGCCGTAGACATATTTTACGTCGATACTATAGTAATATGTAAATACCATTGCCGTTTATAGCTCTTGTCTCGAACACAATCCCTTATGAACCCTTAACCAGCGACGAATGCCACGGTTCAAATACTCACTGACCAACCCTGATCACTTGATGCAGAAATCAATAAAATCGTTCTGGTACCCAGCTGTTCTGTATGATGCTCGTAAGACTAGCCATGTTAATTGAAGTGTTTAATGTTTATCTAACGCGGGTGCTAACTGCTGAGTATCACCAGTGACTATAGCCAGGACTACAATGCCCCCCTTCACGCCGAAAATTAAACACTACAATTAATGTGACTCGGCATACAACCGTTTAGCGCTCCGAACCCCATGACTACAATAATTGGTCAATTAACCCATTGTACCTGTATTGATCAGAACACGTGGCTACGATAGTCGGCCAATTAACCTATTAATCTATTCTACCCGTTTTGATCGGTCACGACGGGTGGACTCAAGCTGAGGCAGATCCAACTTAGCAAGGTTTCAAGGTTCTACCACGCACCTTACCACCTTAGCATTCCTCCCAAAGGGCACTAGCGACTGCTAAGGTGGGCTAACTTAGGCCTTAGCAGTCACACGTGCCCTCTAATACTACTATGTTACCCAAGGTCATAACCAGCACAACACATCTGTCTATTCAAAATGGTCCTTAAAGGGGCAGTAAAAGTATTCAAGTAATCAAGTTAAAAATGAGTGTACATGGTTCCGTAAAGCCATGGAGATCGTTTTTGTCATTCGAAATAATAAACTGTGTTCACAATAAAACGGTCGCCATGCAAATTTTGCTTTAAAAACAACACCGTTATGACTTCTACGGATACATGGTTTGTGTAATAGGATTGTTACCCTCTTAAGTTAATTTAAATGACACAAACTATCATTATAAATAGGAAATTTGAAGAAAATGTTTTGGGCAAAAAACAAGCTACTGCTCCTTTAAACTATTGAAAATGTACGATTTTGAATTTGGGTGTGTGTTTAATATGTTCTCAACAAACGAATCCTTCAATAACGAGAGACATATCTGCGAAGTTCATGATGTGGACCAGATGAGGAATGAACTTCTTTCTCTAACATCAAGATGATCTGCTTGAAAACGAATCGCAAACTCAAGACTGAGGCCATGGATGAGATGCAAATATCAAAGTTCTAGTAGACACCTATTATGACAAAATCCACATTCTCTCCAGCTATCCAGAACGGATAGTGGTCCTGGAAAGCAATTAGCGATAGTATTACCACTCAAAATGATGAATTGCTATATAATGCTAGCGCTTTTCTGTGAACAAATTTCGGATTTAAAAACCCTATAACGCGATAAGCACTCTAATTTACTTGATATCATAAATCATAAACATTACGACCACTGAGTTATTGCTCTAATGACCAAATATACGAAATAAAATATGTTCTGTACTATTAGGTAGAACAATAATGCAGCAGTGTTGAAACGAAAGGTGACTCGTCTAATCGTTCACTGTCTTAGGATAACGTGTTTTAGAATAGCTTGGTATATTGGTGTCAAAATCAAAGATATAAAAAAAGAATTTAGAAAAGAGTGTCAGAAACTTGAAATCCATTCCAGTGATGTAAAGACACACTAGCAGTATAAGCAATAAAAAAAATTAAGGCCTTTCTGTCAATAAAATTAAGATACAAGTACACATACTAAGTTATCAAAACATATCAACAATGTTAGTCAAACCATTTAAACTAACCTCTGTCGCCTGCAAATCCAGTCGCAGTCAATTCGTACTTGGCAGCCTCGTTTTCGACACGGAAGTTGGAATACGTGGCATATCCTGATTCGTCTGCTTGGTCGCGCATGTCTACACGCAGTTGTGAAGATTTCTGACTACTCAACAGACTGATGTAGTCATTTCCTGTGAAATTGAAACATGGCTCAGTGGAAATCTTTTTTGCAATATGCAATACGTTTCAAAAAATTAAATAAAAGATGTTTTAAGAAATATACAATGCAAAAAATTGATTTGTTTCATATAGATATTATTAAACGAGTTAGTGTGTTATATTACATGAATGTGCTGTTGTGTATTACCAGAGTGAAAACACTCATTTGCAGGAGTTGTTCATTTGATTATATAATTTCGTCCTTGAAGAGTCCCTTCCACGTGACGTCATGTCAATTTATTTTATGACGACGCATTCGACACATATGGTAGGTCACGCTGAGGAATGGTTATAAGGCAAACTAAATGCGAGTTTATTAGGGAAAGAGGAGCATTACAATTTGGCGTTGAACTAGTCTTGCTCCATTACTGTGTAAAAATAAAGTGTAAAAAAGTCTTTAATACAGTCTAGATCTTTATTCAGCAAATCTAGATACTGGATCTAGAACTGAATACACACTGAAAGTATTAAAAATATATAATCAAAAGAATGTTCAGGGTACAGTACTTATAAAAAATAGCATAGACTAAGTTCTATCTTGCTTAATTTCTATGATACAGATATTTACGGTTTAAGGACGACGGACGGACAGACTAAAAATACACCTCAATCAAAGAGCCGGTAATTGTTTCAATTACCCAATCACGCCTTGCCAAGTGTTATGCACATAGGCACCCGAGAGTGTTATTGTGTAAATTATTGCCTCGAAGTGGTAACGTATTTTCACTGATTTTACCTGTCACAACGATTACTAAGTGATGTCAACAGTTAAACTAACTAAACATAATGTCATTAAGTTGATTAGTTTTCTCGGTTTTGAACATGTGTTTTTTTTGGTACAATCTACTATAATGCTGAGTGAAAAATGGACTACCACATATAGGCTTAATTTCTCTACACTACAGTTAATTTAGCATTATGATGAAATAAGTTATACCATAACATTTTCAATTTCCAATCCTGACTGTTTCATAAATCGTGTCTTCGACGGACATAGGGGCATGTGTCGGTATAAGGCCCGGGAACGAGGATGTGAGCTACTCCAGGTCAAATGAATGTCAAGGTAATGAACGACTGACAAGTGGAACTGCATGGTGATGATTTTAGACATAATGCCTTGGTACAGTCGGAGAAATGATATGTAGGTGTTGTAATATGTTTTTACATCTGTAGTTTCACTCTGCGGTTCGAATCTGTCGATTCATAGGTGCTGTCAACATTGCTGGAATTAATAAACGATCTTAAAAGGTGAGTTTTCGCTGATTTTCTTGAGCGGAGAAATTGGCTTAAAAGTTTGGAGATAACAATATACAGACTTGTCTTGTCGCATACCTTTTGCAATAATGATCCAATTGTGACCATTTATAGCTCATTTTGTAGGGAAATCCTTTAGCTTCGTATCGTAGTCATCGACTGTGTCATAACAATTGTTTATGATGCGAAATATGAATTTGATCGAGCATGGGGTGGTTGCGTCGTTACATCCATTTTCTTTTATATAGTAATATTGTGGGGTATATATAGGTATATGTCTTTCAAACGCTGTTTCTAAGCGATACACGCCCCTGTGGGTCACAGAAGGTTAAACATGAGCGGAGCGCATTGTGTTCCAAAGTCAAGTTTATTATATCAAAGCATGTCAACGTATACATTTAATTATTTCATTTTTTAAATATGATATGTATAATATATTAATGAGAGAACATTTCGACACTATTTTTTCACTAGTTACAGTTGAAAGTATCGTTTGTATGAATACATTTTCGAATGAACAACGGGATTATTGTTCTTTAAACCAAGCCACAAGGCGAGAAAGTATAGAAAACTGCAATTACTCTGTTTAATGCTCTTACCAAGCCAGAATTCCCCTCTAGGATTTCCAAAGCCAAGTTTATATGTGTTCCAGTTCTGGTTGAAGTTAACTGTGCCGTCCTGCCTTCTTTGAAACACCTGAAATACACAATGGTGCATTTACCTACATGCACAACTCACTAAGTGACTGGTCGTAGTCATTTTGCACTCGTATTGTTTATACTTTATACATTTTTGTAACCTACGTGTGAGACAGAAATAAAATCTTCTTCTTTTTCATCTTTTTCACATCTTCCCGCGGCATAGACTGTACCTGGGCATTAAACAATGATGTCTATCTGCTTTCCATATGTATTAAAGGTTAAATGTCATGACACATTCGGATTTATTCAAATGGGATGTCAATTTGACAATTGCTAGATTTTAAATCGGCCTGGTTCCTGAAGCGATGACTCCTGTGACGTCACTGGAGTAATTTCATTATCCGGATAGTCATAATTCAACGTAATTTCGCAACATTTTGATTGTTAATTTACCTAACAAATCATCAATACAACAACTTAAATTTTCCATATATCGTATGTTTAGATATCCATCTAGGTAATTCCACAGCTGACAATTACATAATTATAAGAACATATATTTTTTAGCGATTTAACCCACCTCATAAATTCATAAAGCGGCAGTGATAATTATCATGAATTAATTAACGAGGGTCTACGGAGCGGTTACAGACGACCCTTCGTCTGTGTCTAATCACAGTCACGCCTCAAGGATTGTCTTCAAAGCTGATAGCGGCGGTGATTGTGGCATTGTTAAAATGGGTAAATTAAAATCGTCTTAATAATCAATAGCAAGTGTATTTTGTCTCGATTTTATGTAATGGAGAATGCATTCGGAGCCGTGGATTCGTTAAAAATAATCAACGAGCTCCGAAGGGGCGAGTTGATTATTTTTAACGAATCCACGGCTCCGAATGCATTCTCCATCTTAATCCATGTATGACGTCACGAAACATACGTATGTGATTATCTAGCATTATAGACAATACATTTCAATTATGTAACCTAAAACAATATTATTTTGCAAATTTCGGTGCCCATTCATCGGATATGGTACACGTAGCTTCGACCCTTATGAAATGGATTCATCCACGCACGTGCATGGCGCAAATCTTCCACGCAAAGCGATTTGACTGACAGCCAAATTCCTGCATTTCATGTGTTTCAGCACGATCCCCATGCGTTTCACACTTTACCAGTCCTGTTTAGAATGCAGGGATCTTACTGACAAACAATCAAATGATTACCAGCAGGCCTGGTAGCCCAATAGGTTAGGGCGCTGCGTAACAGTCGAAGGGTTACATGTTCGATTCCCTGGTCAGAGATTACAAACATAATCAGATATTTTAAGATTCTAATCAGATATACTAAGACAAAATACATCATTCTTGAACAAATTACATTGTGAGCCATTACGAAAATGTCAAAACCTGACACCCCTCCTGACTGGATTAGTCAATGACCAGTAGATTCTTAAAAATAATCCACTGTTAACACAATAGAGTGACGTCATCACCATGGATTAAGCTCAATTGATTCCGATATATAACGTTCGTAGGGGTAACAATCTGCCATTCTTGAGAAAAATGCATCACACAGGATCTTTAAACCTTTGCCTCAACGGCCTACATCCTCCATTTTAATGAACCCTGGTGGCAACATTCGTCAAGGTAAAGACTCAAGGGTTAGTTATATTAATTGGGCCGCCCATATTATGTATTAAACCTATGCCTCAATAGTCTACTTTCATGAAGTCCTAGTGGCAAAATAATTCAAAATAAAAACTTAAAGGTAAGGCAACTAGGATTTGCTTTGGACATTTCATCGAGTCCTAAAGGGGTCGCACACTTAAATTGAATCCTGTTTTGATCATATTTTTAGTACTGAAATTAACATGTCATATAATCCCCATCCAACAAAGATATTCTCAAAATGTTAGCTTCCTAGCATTGGTTCTTGAGGAGAAGTCGTTTATATATTTTAGGGTGTATCCCTTGCCACGCCCATACGTAAACCTCAAGAGTGATCAAGATCAAAGGAATACATTTAAGTCTCCATAAACGAAAGATGTGAAAATTGAAAAATTTAAGTTTTTATGCCAACAGGTTTCGGAAAAATTGTTTCAAGGTTTAAGTGAAAATGCTGCCACGCTCACATTTGATGGTGGGTGAGGACCAAATGACATATTTGGATCTCCTAGGTACAAGGTGTGCTGAGGGTCTGGGGCCATATTCTCGAAAGTTTCTTAGCTTTAAGGATTCTTAACTGTGATCGTAGCCCATATGTTTAGTACGGGCTAGGAGAAAATCTTAGACCTACAAAAGTTTCGAGAATACAAAAGGAGTCAAAATGTGAAATGTGAAGCTTGCGGACGACCAGCGATGGACGGACGCCGAACAACGTCCCATGACCTAAGCCAATCTGGTCTTTCAGGCCTAATGAACCTAAAATGTGTTGTCCAATCAACTATGGTTCAAACTGACCATATACGGCCTGATCCTGTAAGACAAGACAAGATTTGAATAGATAGAAATGAGGAACGTAATCGGTGTTCTTCACTGCTAAAGGTGTATTGAAGGCAACAGGTATACCAGTGTCTTGTAAAGGAGAGTATGTGCACATATATTATTGAAGTAATGGTTTGGGGAGAAAATGGTGTTTTTAATTACCGTCCAACCACCGCCATGTTGCGTCATGTCACAGTAGACTCTGAAGTGTCCGGCATCACCACCAGGATTGATGAAGTAGACTCCATTTTGAGAGTCAGGGTCTTTCAGCAGTAGATCAGCACAGTCTTCTGCTACCGACCAGCTACCCCCGCTGATTGGCATGTCACAGTAGACTCCAGCATGACCTTTCCCATCATTGGGGTTGATTACGTACACTCCGTCGGCTGAGTCAGGGTTGTTGCTCAGAATCTCCCCACAGTCTCGCTTGTCTGAGACAGAAATCGTGATTTAATTAGAATGAACAGCAGTAATATTTACAACACGCCTTTGAGAGGGACAGAGGAAAGCCTTAGAGATTCCCGACCACTACATTTCTTAAAATAGATAATAACAAAATTTCAATACCCTTATTAAATTCAATAATTACAAAATCACAAAACAGATATCCACAGATAACAATCACTGAGCTACAACTTGAAATGTATTCACGACTTTTCCCGACTCTTTCAAATTTTCGGCTACGACTTTTGGGGTCTACGAATATTTGGGGTCAAATTGTCAAATTGGATATTTCTATGAGTTACTTACGATCTATTTACGATCTTCTTACGACCTACTTACGACATATAGTGAGGCGGAACTCCTGACTCGTTCACCACTAACTGCCAACTCTTTTCCGACACTAATCCACCACCACGACTCTTACAAGGACTCGTTTCCAACGCGCTCGCGAAAATAACGACTAGTTTATGACTTAATCACGACCATTATGAATCATCACTTCTCAGATACAACTCACTTACGAGTCACACACGAATCACATACGAGTTATTTGGCCTTATTGTCGTGTTTAATCTGGAACAGGTCGTCACTGGTCGTCTTTGAGTATTGGTTAGTCGTACGTGAGTTGGCATAAGTTGGGAGTGAGTCGACAAGTATTTTAGGGGAAGACCTATTCCCGACTGACACACGACCACGACTTGATACGACTGAATACGACTAAATACGACTGACAACACGACTTAATAAGACTCAATAAGAATATGATACAAGCCACTTTCGACTTGATCACGACTGAATACGACTTGATGGAATTTCTGGAATTTCCGGTTGAAAAGTAAGAGCATTTCAGGTATGTTAAGGGTTTTAGACTTCTGCTCCAGAAGCAGTCAAATCAACAACAACCAACATCCCTCTCATGTTTCTATCGAAACAGAAACCAAATTAATTTTTCAGAAAAAATCTGAAAATATCAAAAGGCACCACTTCAGTGAGTGGGTAATTGACATGCAAAGTTTCAGGAAGATATGATGAACGGTTTTGGAGCTGTGCTCCGGAAACGAACCTGTCTCTGAACAAAGTCCAAATTCAACAAGTTTCTATGGAAACGAAAAAAAAAAATGTTCAGAAATCTGAAAATATCAAAAGGCACCACTTCAGTTAGTGGGTAATACACATGCAAAGTTTAAGGAAGATATGATGAACGGTTTTGGAGCTGTGCTCGGGAAACGAACCTGTCTCTGACAAAGTCCAAATTCAACAAGTTTCTATGGAAACAAAAAAAATAATAATTAAAAAATCTGAAAATATCAAAAGGCACCACTGCAGTAAATTTGTAATACATATGTGAAGTTTCAGAAAGATAAAATAAATGGTTTTCGAGTTCTGCTCCGGAAACGAAATGATTACGGACGAACGGACAGACAGACGGGGCGTTGACTATATCCCACGGTATTACATACCGGTGGGATAAAAATTAACTTAATTTGACCTCCCGACCTTTAAAGACTCTTAAGTACTATTAAAGTCTAATTTACGTTTCAGGCCAATTTATGGTAGACTCGTAGCTCCGAAAAATGGGGGTATAACAGTCATCCATCGATAACAAAATCACAAAGCCTTACCATTCTGATTGAAATTGACCGTTTTGCGAGGAATAAAAGTTGCAAAATAGTGCATATATCTGGATACAAACCCATATCGTGCGGAGGTTTCCTCGCAAAAAGTCTGATTACAGCCCGTAGACTTACTATGTCTCATTTCCATGACGCAATTCAGGTAACAAATCACATGACCTCCAACAAAAGCTTTCGTTGCGAGAAGCTAGGTGCAGATAACTCCAACTGCTATCCTTTCGTCTGTTCCGAATGCTTTCAAAACGGCGACCGTTTTAAAACTGTACATGTGAAGCTATTTGACTGGCCCGTCTGCGAGGAATCTACATAACCTGTTGGTATCCCGCTAGATGCATTATTTTTCAAAGTTATTCCTCGGAACAAGATCAATCCTTACCGACATCCAACAATGATGAAATAAAAAAATATATCTGCAATTTTTTTAAGCAGCAATGGGCGCGCTTGAAGCTAAACTTTTTAAGGAAGGCTAAATAAAGGTTTCGTTACAAACAATTATGATCTATTTGTTGATACTTTTCAAACTGAAGTTTCAATATATAAGCTGTCTATTGCTATGGGTAAGTAACCCAACAAAATACACCAAAGGTAAATGAAAAGAGTTCTTCATATACCCACTTAAACCATGTTGAGATATTGAGAGTGAGTGTTTAATAAGTTAATTAAGAAAAAATTAAGTATATAACTGCAAAATTCACCTTTACATAACCAACACTCGCTTATTCTTTATCGAGTATACGTTATATTACATGCGTTGCCGGTGCCTGATTGTGTTTTTAAAAGGTTATTTTGTTTGTGTTCCACTTCAAAATGTCCTTCTATGTTTTTGATTTATAATGCAATAATTCTAAAATGGATTTATCATTGAAGCCACAAAAGAAATATATAGCCAATTCATTTTTTTATGATTTTAAAAAAAAAGCCATTTTTACAGTTGTACATGGGCTCCAACAGGGAGTATGGTGGTCAATACACAGATTTACATCGTTACAATAAAGGTAGAATTCGTGCAAACATTACAAGGAAGATTTAAAATATATCAATCGTTGAACAAAAAATGACATGTCGACCAGAATTTGTAGAAGTTGTCAATTCTAGAACTTATCTTTGCTGCATATTTGGTTAAATAATAATACTGAGTAAGCTTTTGCTGCATGAACTGAAAGGTTGGCATACTACTTGATGTTTTACGATTAAAGATAAGTGTTTTTAAAAGTATTAGGATTACATTAATTGGATCGTTATTTTTATAACGAAATCCAAGGCGAATCTCCTCTTGTGAAATTAAAACCTCAAATCCAGTTCATTATTTAGCCAATCTTGGAGTTTCTGCTATATATGTATAACCATGTTACAGTCATAACATAGATGAGATGTTGTTTCTATAGATAAGGAGCGATAGCTACATAGGTTACGCTCGATATATTTCATTATAGTATGTCTACTGTTTGTCGGTAGAATATGATGTACCAGTTTCTATTGGAACCATTTGAGATCTGTGTATTTTGTGCAGCGAAAGGGAATATGGTTGTAGAGGTTCCAAGAACCTGTGTCAGTGCTAGTGTTGTTTCCTAACACTATATTCCATTTAATACAATATTGATTTCGATTTGTTTTTGTTTCAAATAAAGCCCTATACTACAGTTGGCTACCAGTCTTTAGTCTTGTCAAAATGTTGAAGATATACTTGTATGGTTTGATTGGGTTTTGTTTGTTGTTGATTTTTTCGAACTGTACTTTTTTATTTTTAAAAAATATTTTAACTGCATTATTGACTTCATAGTATTCTAAAAAGTTTGTTTTTATGTTATATCTTGTATCAAACCTTTCCTTTGATAGAAACTTGCCAGTGTAATCAAGAAGATCTTTTATGAATACTACATCCTTTGCCTGCCAAATAATTTGCTTAAATAATAGGTTTCCTATCTATGATAATGTTTTGATTATACCAAATCATTTGGGAAGTTATGTAAAGTTCGGAGTTTATGTCTTCCTGTGTAGACAGTAAATCCCACCATGAATTCAGTAGATCGCGATAGAATGTATTGCGTAGCAATGGATATATAACATTTCTTAGATTTGGACAGTTATATTAAAAAGACATTTGCATAGCCAAGTCTTGGTAAATTGTGTGCAAACATGTTATGGTTTTTGGAATAGTTTAGATAGAAACGTCTTATAACAGATAGTATTTTTTAGCCTGAATCACTCCCTTTATCTTTGGTGCATTCAGACCCTCGTATTAACCGTGCATATAAGTTGCTCACCTTTAACTTTATCGGGTTTGTTTCTCCATATAAATTTGAAGCATTTTCTTTGAAAGTCCTTTATCATTTTGTCTGGAGGATTTTGCAGGGAGGCGAAGAGATGATTTAATTTTGAATTGATAAGCGATTTAAGTACAGCAATTCTACCCAAAGGAGTGAGACTTATTATGGACCATATTAACATAAGCGCTTCACAGTGAGATTTCAACCAAAAGAACAAATAGATATGGGGAAAGCGAATCGCCTTGTCGACAGCCTCTATAGACTTTTTAATATTAAGAGCCGAAGACATTTACCAATACCCTGGAAGTTATATGTTTGTAAAATACACTCACCAAACTTTTGATGGACTCTCCAAAATTGAAAAAGGTGAGTGTCTTATCAATATATGACCAGTCCACTGTGTCGAAGGCTTTTTCAAAGTCTATGAGAAGCAAAAGTGCCGGAATTTGGTATGTTTCGGTTTAATCAATTAAGTCATAAATTTGCCTAGTAATATCACCTATATATCTGCCAAATATAAAGCCTTTTTTCATCTTATCAGAGTATCGAGAACAGTCCTGATTCGTTTTGAGATAGCCATAGAAGCAACTTTATGAAATACTGAAAGTAGTGATATTGGGCGCCATTGTTTTACATATTCTTTTGGCTTATCTCCCTTAGAAATACAAACGATCAGTCCATGCTTTTGAGTTACTGATAATTAACCATTTCAATATCCGTAGTTAAGAGACTGAACAAGGTATTCTCCCAGATCACACCAGAAAAACTTAATGAATTCAGCGGTGAACCCATCTGCGCCTGGACTTTTATCATTTTTGAGACACTTAAGGGCCATTAAGACTCCATCTTTGCTTAGTTCACCTTCGAGACTGGATTATCAAAATATCACTATTTATAACATTTGGCACATGTGACTCCTAATCATATAAAAATCCACAAAAATGTACCTTTTAACAAAAGATATACCTTCGTTTGATTAATTTGATTCTATGTTTGTTATTTTTGTTATTTTTTGTTATTTTCCATATTTTGAGATACAGGCAAGCAATTTTACACGACAAAACAAAGGTGCATACATACAGATACATAAATCCAAAATTTGGCTGATACAATTCAGCAGGATTATTTTCCAAGTAATACGTGCAGTGTAGACCAGTAATGGAAAAACATTTCTTCTGTTCCTGTTGACAGATAGACATATCTAGACATATCGTAATAATGTACAATTTCTTTTTTAATGTATTCCAACTTAGGTTTAAAACCATGTACGCTGCATCTATATATATATTGTTTGACTAGAAGAATGATTGCATTTACAGGATTATTGTTCTTTCCTTTCCTAAAATAATAATTTTATTTGTAAGTTCCAGTTTCAGTTGTACTGAATTTAACCATGATTTTTGTCCTTCCATAATTTGAGAAGAGGCTCACATTCCCATAGCATATGGTTGATAGTTTCTGATTTCGTTTCGCAGAACGGGCATAGCGCTGAAGGTATATACCCAATTTTATATAAAAATTATCTTGTTGGGAGGATATTGTGAATAATTCTGTATTGCAACCACTTCAAGTCTGTACTTCGTGAACATTTATTGGCAATCGTGTTATAAATGTTCCAATCCTTTTCAGTAAAATCCTTCTGAAGAATTATTTCCCATTTTGAATAACTTGGCAAGCGTACAAATTGTGAGTTTAAAAGAAAAGCATATACGTTTTTGCTTCCAATTATAGTATCAACGTTCACCAAATGAAAAGGGTAAATTGGGCCTACCAATTTCTTTTGAAACTGTTTTATGTTCAGCGCTCGAATATATGTAGTTACGGCTCATTCATTTGTCAGAAAGTGTTGATTGAAAAGGTATTGGAAAATTCTTCATAAGTCAATAATCTGCCGTCTTTATGAAGCAAGTCATTCACAAAGACAACATCCTTTTTATACCATTCAAGATACAAAAAAAGGATGTTTTCAATTATTATGTTGTTGTTATACCATAACGATTAACATTGTATATCTTCTTCATTTTTAATTTCACTTTAACGCATGGTTATGAAGTAACAACCTTCTAAAAGTATGTCCTTCCAAAAAAAGTTAGATGTTGAGGGAATTATTTTCTGTTGTATGAGGTAACTATCCGTTAATAAGAACGGAGTTTTGAGATTTAGTCGGCTGTTGAAAAGATATGTCCATTTAAAGTCCTTATCGTTTTTTTTTTATTTATCCATTTCAATTTTTGTGATGATATTATTTTTCTAATGTTTTGAGTTTTTATCCCCCCGTGTTCTGGATTTAGCATCATTACATCTCTTTTTACCGTATCTGGTTTGTTTTTCCATATAAGATTGAAACATTTTTTCTGAAGTTTGTTAACAACAGATTTCTTTGGAGTTGGTAGTGATGAGACCAGATTTTTGAGCTTTGGTAGTAGGAGTGATTTGAGAACAATATGCCTTCCATACGGGGTGAGGGTACGAGCTGACCAAATATTCATTTGCCTTTCAATCTGAGAAAGTTTTTCATTGTATATCAATCATTTTGTCTACATCAATATCAAAGTTTATTCCTAGAAGAGTGAATTTTTTTGTGACCAATCGAAATTCGATTCTTTGCACAACTTGTATCGGGATCTCTTTTTGGAGCCTATCCATATTAGTTTAATTTTGTCTTATCTATATTGACTCTTCATCCTGAAAAACGGGCAAATAGTTCTATAGTATTAGATGCTGCATAGAGGCTTCTTTCAGATCCACCTAGGGTAAGTGTTATATCATCTGCGAACTGTGAAAGAATATATTCTATATTTCCAAGTTTTACCCCCTTTATGTTTTTATTGTTCCGTATCATGATGCCTAAGATTTCAACACACATAAGAAAAATATACGGGGCTAACGGGTCACCCTGGCGACATCCCCGGCTTATTTCAAAGGGAGTTGATGCGAAACCGTTAACCATGACTCTCGATTCAATATCATTATAGAACGTTTCTATCCAGTGTGAAATACTGGGTCCGATATTAAAGAACTTTAAAACCTTTAAAACTTTGCTGAGGTAACTTCGGTCTACCGAATCAAAAGCTTTTTCGAAATCAATAAGAAGAAGTAATCCTGGTATTTGGCAGGTTTCAGTATGTTCCATTAGATCATATACGAGTCTTGTTACCTCATCAATATCTCTCCCTGTGACAAAGCCCTTTTGCTCTTCATTGATAATAGTAGGTAACACCGTTTTAATTCTGTTCGCAATTGCTGCTGCACCTACTTTATATGAGGTGTTAAGTAGCGATATAGGGCGCCAATTTTTAAAAAATTTCTTGGGTTTATTAGGTTAAGAATGCATGAAATAAGTCCCTGATTTTGCGAGATTGATACATTTCCCTCTTTATAACCACAATTTAATGAGTTGAGAAGAAATCCACCCAAATCTTTCCAAGAAAACCTTCAGAAATTCGGCAGTAAAACTGTCAGGCCCTGGACTTTTAAGTTTTTCATATTTTTCAGAGCAAACGACAGCTCACTCATTTTCAGTGTAAAGTTTTTCATAAAATAGTTTAGTTTCTTGAAGGAATTGTTTACTTTCTGTAATTGACGTTCCATCATTTTTTTCCCGAACAGTAATGGGTTTATTCAAATAGTTGACTCAAGCTTGACTCAAAAATATTTGGTTGTTTTTTTTTACCTTTTTCGACCCAATTTGCTTTAGACCGTAGTAGAATTCCGTTAATCTTATGATTGGTAATTGCATCAAGGTCATGCTTTAGAACATTTATTTCATTAAGCAAGTTTTGCTTCATATCCTTATCTTCATTTAAGTCTAATTCGTTTTCCAGATTTTCAAACCTAGTTTTCTAGCCTATGTGTGCTATGATACTACAGGGTTTTATTCAGTTGTACTTCGTCAGTTTAATTATCTCATATTAATGTAAAGGTTTCATTTAATCAGCTTTCGAAATAGCTTCCTGCCCGCCTGCCAATTGCTGGTTGCTTTCCTATTGGGCTTGTAGAAGTTATAACAATCAAGCCCGACTGGCTTGTTGGATTTTTGAGCTTATCTATAAGAGACTTCCAAAGACGTAAGTGATAAAAATAAATTACAAATTAACAATATTAATTTTGTACATACAACCTTAGAAGTCAGCTTGCAGGTAATTAGCATACACGTGTTTCCTAATACTATCTTCCACCTCTTGCTAAGGAAGTTTTACAAGTGAAGGATAATTTCAGCAAGAGTCTTGATAACACATAAACTATTTTTCCTCTTGGAATGTATGCTTAAATAACAAATTTATTTTTGTAGTCAAAACGTAAATTTTGCAGTCAAACAATATTATGTTTGGATTTGAATTATTTTTTTTGGAGATAACATAGCTATATCAAAATAATAGTCTTACAAAACATGTTTAAGAAATTTCAGTATTATCTTCAAAACAAACAATATGTAGGAGTATATGCCAGCAACAGTAGCCTAATATCATTTTTTTAAAACTATATAAAAAGCGGTATTTGTAATTATGGATCAAGATATAACCATAGCAAGCATGATACATAGGCCTACCCACTTTCTTTCCATTTGGTTTGAGTGGGGAAACCCCCTCGAGAAGTGTAAATTATGAGAAAGGGAATCCTCCTTCCGATTTCGTTTGCGATGCGATAAAATAGGTGCAGCACCTATTTTCATCGCATGGAATCGCATGCATTGACATATTGGACTTAGTGTGCGTAGCCTATGTGAAATACACTGCCTGCGTTTTTTAAACGCATCGCATAACAAATCAAACCTAGTGTGGGCCAAACCTGACGGTGATGCATTTATTGATTTGATAGACTCTACTGATCTTTTTGAAGAAAAATGCTTTTGTTTAAGTATGCTTTTTACTCAAGAACATTTGATTACACAACTTTATTATCAATAAATATCAATAAATATTTATAACATACCAATGTATCTAAACCTAATATTTGTACAATTTAATTGTTATAAAATACACAAGAAGCGATGATGAAGAGGAAAGCAAATTTTAAAATTCCTAAGTTTTCAGCTTCAAGTATTTCACGATTTTCATACAAAATTGTTCGGACAACATTACAATTTTTGTAGTATAATGCATCATTTTCTTAAAAAGGAGTAGTTTGAACACGCAAGTTGATAATGTGATTGGTCTTCATGATTTGACCCACACGAACAGGACGGTTCGTTTGAGATATGTCTTTCAAATTTATGATAGTTTAAATCACTGCAGCCTAATTTTTTTAAGATGTTTAATAAGAAGATGTTTTAAAAAGAAGGTTTTATAAATATAATGAGTTTCTCAATTTGTACGAATTGGTGGCCGAAACATAGTCAGGAACGAGGTTCCATAAGTAATTCGGTGCTTTGACATTTATTATTTTTTGTACACGTCTTCTTTCAACAAATGGTATGAATAGACACCAACACAACTTTATAGGCGATATGGAGAAAAATGCGGGACTCCTTGAAGAAGGAATTGATGATCCTCAGTACCATGGGTGAGTACTTTAAGCACCGTTGGCCTTCACGTCCATTCCATTGATTGTGTGACTAATTGTGTAACGCCAGAGACTTAAATAATGATATTATATTAAGGAAGTTAAACATTGATCAACATAAGTCTATAAGATATAAAGATGCTGCTTAGAATAAGATATCAGGACAGGTGTCTTATACAGATAAGATTGGGGAGTCTATCAAATTTATAGCTATGTGTCTTGATTCATATCAGCAGAATAGTGTCCGTTATTATCATTGCATATCAAACTTGCTAAAGATGCATATCATTTTATTTAGAATAGACAATTCGATTCTCATACAAGGATCAGATTAATGATTGTTAGAAAAAGGCATATATACTAGGAAACCATTCCGTTTTGAGAGACATGACCTACCAACTGACCATAGGAACACGAATTTTGACAAGCAGTATCGTAAATGTGACATACAGATCACACAGAGCTATATGACAAGGACTGACGCAGGTTGATCATAAAAGTATGACATGAAGTATGAAAAAAATTTCAATATGAGATATGCGCTTGAGCCACACAGAGCTATATGAAAGGACTGACGCAGGTTGATCATAAAAGTATGACATGAAGTATGAAAAAAATGTCAATATGAGATATGCGCTTGAGCCACACAGAGCTATATGAAAGGACTGACGCAGGTTGATCATAAAAGTATGACATGAAGTATGAAAAAAATGTCAATATGAGATATGCGCTTGAGCCACACAGAGCTATATGAAAGGACTGTCGCAGGTTGATCATAAAAGTATGACATGAAGTATGTAAAAAATTTCAATATGAGATATGCGCTTGAGCCACACAGAGCTATATGACAAGGACTGACGCAGGTTGATCATAAAAGTATGACATGAAGTATGAAAAAAATGTCAATATGAGATATGCGCTTGAGCCACACAGAGCTATATGACAAGGACTGACGCAGGTTGATCATAAAAGTATGACATGAAGTATGAAAAAAATGTCAATATGAGATATGCGCTTGAGCCACACAGAGCTATATGAAAGGACTGACGCAGGTTGATCATAAAAGTATGACATGAAGTATGAAAAAAATGTCAATATGAGATATGCGCTTGAGCCACACAGAGCTATATGAAAGGACTGACGCAGGTTGATCATAAAAGTATGACATGAAGTATGAACAAATGTCAGTATGAGATATGCGTCCTTGAGCCACACAGAGCTATATGACAAGGACTGACGAAGGTTGATCATAAAAGTATGACATGAAGTATGAAAAAATGTCAATAGGAGACATGCGTCCTTGAGCCACACAGAGCTATATGACAAGGACTGACGCAAGTTGATCATAAAAGTATGACATGAAGTATGAAAAAATGTCAATAGGAGACATGCGTCCTTGAGCCACACGGAGCTTTATGACAAGGACTGACGCAGGTTGATCATAAAAGTATGACATGAAGTATGAACAAATGTCAGTATGAGATATGCGTCCTTGAGCCACACAGAGCTATATGACAAGGACTGACGAAGGTTGATCATAAAAGTATGACATGAAGTATGAAAAAATGTCAATAGGAGACATGCGTCCTTGAGCCACACAGAGCTATATGACAAGGACTGACGCAGGTTGATCATAAAAGTATGACATGAAGTATGAACAAATGTCAGTATGAGATATGCGTCCTTGGGCCACACAGAGCTATATGACAAGGACTGACGAAGGTTGATAAAAATAGTATGACATGAAGTAATGATAAACATGTCAATATGAACACAGTTTATACGTGAATGAGTGAATAAGTCACCTACTGCATAGGTAAATTGCCGGACAGCGCTCAAGCAGTCAGAAATGCATTATCACACAGATTTCATTTGCCAGTTACATATATCAGAAATAAATTTGCGCTCTTTCGGACATGTTAAATATTTACTGACAAGGTTATTTGATGATAAAAGTAGCAATAAATTACCTTATGCACTAGTGAATATAATAGTGACGAATGACGAGAATTCACCGACTCAAAGATGGTCTATCACAATATTTTCTTCATTATAAGGTTCCAAACAGAAGTATACATGATACGGAAGGTCTCAGCTATGACGTTAAGACACAAATATATCAATATGAAGTGAGATGATATTGCATATGATGAAATATCGCAACAATATGTCAATCATTTCGATAATACACATCTTAAGGAATTAATATTTTCAACGAAGGGCATAATCAAGTAAAATATTTCAATTTATCCCCCAATCAATGATGATACTACTTAGAAATGTATGATGTACACAATAAGTCGTTGTCGGTTAGAACACTAGTACTGTGAATTGTAAAAAATATATCTATTACATTTTCATTAAGGAAATAGTTTGAAATCAAAGGTTAATTCTACTTATTGGAAAGAACATTGGCTCTTATAGTGCACAAGAAGGTTACATAATTGGAGGGTGGTGTCTTGGTAACGGAGTGAGAAGTGCTCCCAAACAGCTGACGCAGTAGCAAACGTCACCCAGGACAATTCCAGTGACCATCATGAATAATCAATGAGAAAATATATCATTCATTGGAAATAAATTGTGCTACCTTGTTCATAGCTTGTGGTGAATTTCAGCAAACTTTACAACTGTGTTCGTCTAATGTTGTTCTTACCAACTCTACCTGTGTATTTGCAAAGTACTATAGTGTACTTTTGAACTATAGCGGCCTACCTACATTGTACGTACCGGTACTATAATCCACATATTATATCCCACTAGACATCCCCAGTCTCTCACACCAAGAAACAGTGTCGACTGTGCCTAGTTGAGGTCAAAAATTGAATTAACTTGCACAACATAACAGCAATTTCTGTGATGGACGGCGATTAAGAAACTTCAATGAACTTTACACATGTGCTTGTCTGACGTTGTCCATATTACTTACTGTTGTTTATGTGTAATTCCATATACCGTATTTCACTACGCTAGATGTCTCCACCCAGGCATAGTACATGGTAGCCTGGACTCGCTCGTACATAGTGCCGCTGATGAAAGTGACTTTCTGACATGGGACGAAACCCGCCTAAGAACAGTGTGTGTAGTGCAGAGACAGTTTGTTTCACCCAGCCAAGCCGAGACCAACGTTAACCCAGCGATGGAAGACGACGACGAAACGGATCAATAACCCCGTTCACTGATGTGTGACTCGTGACTGTGTGTGAGCTGACAATTTACGAAATGGTCATGCAATGACTTAGGACGATTCAGATTGCAGTACACTGTTATGTATCTTATCACACATTGATAAATCGGGAGATTTATCTCTTTCGACCGGCGGCATATCACCTATATAGAATGATGCATATAGGCCTATGCCTGAAATTACAATAAATATACATTGTATAAAATGTTAGTGAATTGTAAACAAATAAAATAATAATGTAATGATTGACGAGGAATGATTTTAAAATGTGAAATATATATATATACATGTGCGTTGTTGTGTGATTCCAATGTGAGTAATATAATCATATTTGGTGAATATTATTTCAATAAAGATAGATGAAAAGTCTCTCTATTTTGCAAATCAAATATAACATTGAAGAATTAGTAAAGTTGTTTAGATGACTCATAGCAACTATGACTAACACTATATCTCTAGTAAGGCTATGACTCACGAGCTAGTATCGATTGAATAAGCGTACCAATGGTCGTGAGTGTCCAGTAAATTGGTAGAATCACTTAGATATGTTAATAAGGATATATATATGAAATATACCGCCCCTACTCGGGGAGGCTGAGCTGTAACGCCAGAACAACAGGACGGCGTCGCCATGCTAGGTGGCCCGCTTTCTCCTCTAATAAAGACAATATAGCGATACACTTTGTGTTTTGTCTTGTTGACCCAATCGCCAAGAGCTACATCCCCAGCGAGAGTTGCATCCCTCAGTCAAAGAGACGATAATACATATAAAACAACCTATAAGGCGATAATCCCCTTCACGCCTCTGGTGAGTGTTGCCTTTGTACTTAGGCCATCTGAACTTTATGAACTGAACTTTATTCAAGAACTCAGGCTGCAAACAGCAGCATAAGAGGTACATAAACATATATACATTGATACAATACACAATCAAACCATGTGATCTTAGGGTACGCTCTGGAACACTATCAATAGATTTTCTCTTTCTGGCAATTCGTTTTTAGTCTCCATATGAGCGGCGGCATAATAAATGTATTTGATGGCCAGAATTGAAAACAAAAGTTTCATCACCTCTTTCATTAGCAGCTTTCGGTACTCTTATACATCCTTTGTCAGTCAGGGTAACTAAATCCTCATTTTTTGAGGTTTGAGTTTTGGTCAGATACAACATTTATCTTCCATTTTGCAACCTCATGGCAAGGACAACAAAGGGAGATAACTCTCATTTCCCCCTTTTGCTTAGTGTAGGTTACCTAAAATTCAAGTTCAAACCTCATCACTTCAATCATTTTAAAATTATTTTAAACTTTTTTTGGTTTTTTAAACTTTATTTAGACAGTGTTGGGGGAGTGAAATAATATTTTAAAGAAATTTTTTTTTCAAAATGATAAATTGAAAATCATCAAAATTCACACTTTTCACCCAAAAAACCCACTAAGCATCACAATTGAACGGAGGACTTTTTATATTTTGTTTGTATTATCAATCTGAATGACTTACAATCACATTTATTTCTGTACCATTTTTTTTTACTGAACTGTACCTTCAAACTCAAATTACAAAACCCTTACCAACATCCAATGATAACAACATCACAAAACCCTTACCAACAAAATTACTAAACCCATACCAACATCCAATGATAACAAAATCACAAAACCCTTACCAACATCCAATGATAACAAAATCACAAAACCCTTACCAACAAAATTACAAAACCCTTACCAACATCCAATGATAACAAAATTACAAAACCCTTACCAACATCCAATGATAACAAAATCACAAAACCCTTACCAACATCCAGCAAGAGTCAGTACAAATGATGATTTATCTCCCCGGCCCCACATACAAAAATGTATGTTAAATGATCAGTTTTAGCGGTATATAATTGAAAATGATTAAGTAACTCATATTGTATGCATGCATGCATTTAATTAGTGACGTTGAATAGCCACGATAAAACTACGAGAGCAATTAACAGACGACGTATCGACCCTTTAATTAGTAAAAGGCACAACGTACCAAGTTGCGTAAGCTAGGGCTAACGGTTTTCGAGTTCTGCACAAGAAACATATTTCAACGAAAGTTGAATTTCGGTGGAAACGACCAAAATTGAAAATTCAAGAAAGTTGAAAACCCCAAAATCCCTTCTACATGACATATCAATAGACAACATGCCAAGACAAGTTTTATTAAGCTAGGACTAACAGTTTTCGAGTCCTGCTCCGGAAGCGGACAGACAGGACAGACGGACAGACGGACAGACAGACGGTTCCAACGACTAACAACCTCAAAACGACAAGATCACAAAACATCAAAACCCTAACTAACAACCAACGAGAGTATACTGGTATCTTTTCTAGCTTTAGAGCAGAAAACGGCCATCAAGTACCCTTTGGTCTCAACTCCTTAAAGGTACATCCATTGTGTTTCATAAAATTGTATTTGGTTTTAATATGCTCCAAATCCCGATATGTGCTGATTTCAGTTCAAATAATTTCACTCAGCTTGCATATTCATCCCCAATCGCCAAATATAAAATATTTACTAGTTTCCAATTAAAATCGAGCAACATCATTATACAAGTGCAGAAACCGAAACTACACATCCCGTTCACATGCACCTTAGTTGTGAGACCTATAAAACATTTTTCAACCGAAAGTTGTCTATTTGTCTGTTGTAAATAAGTTTCAGTTCAAATTATTATTTTCCAAAATTACGTTTGACTAATTGGCGAGCGCCACACGCTGTGCATTGTCCGGTTTTCGATCAGAAATCAATACTTTTACCTTTATAACGTCACTATACTCAGCCAACTATCATAAAATTAGTAATTATCGGCAACAGTACTTCTCGAAAAAATAACACCATTTATAATGTTTGGCATATGTGACCCCCAACAACACAATGGATGCACTTTTAATGCCGCACCTGGTTTCCGCTCCCCAGATTCCAGACTTGAAATACCACACAACCACTATCGGCACTCTATCGAATACTGACTAATAACACTGATACAGACTGTTTTTGTCTTTGTCACCATGTTTCCTGTTTCATGTTTCTTCTTCGTTATAGCATCTTTCTTAAGATATATCTGTTTGGAAACCAATGAAATATACATCGTACAGTACATATTGTATTTTTTTATAAGGAAGTATCAGATGATGAGTGCAAGTTCCTTTGCATTATACCTAAAAGCACAATATCAGTCTGTTCTGATAAAGTAGCAGTACATAACAATGTTTGTTTATAAGTTATATATTAACATCATATGACAATAATTAATTAGAACAGTATGTACTATACGTTATATAGCAACATAATACCGATAGATAACATCCATTCATATCTTTGGGTTCCCGACAAATACATTAGATATTATGCAAAGGGTCTGCTCACATCATTATGGCATCTAAGGAGTGGAAAGCAGGATGTGACATAGATATCAACTGGCACTTGATGGCTCTACTCTGGTCTAAAGCCAGAAAATTATATCTACCAACAAAAAAGAAATCTCAAAAGAGTAACCAAAATCCAAAAATAATAACAAAAGGCTCACCAACATTCAACCACACAACCCTCACTAACATTCAACCACAAGACCCTAACCCACATTAAACCACAAAACCCTCACCAACATTCAACAACAAAACCCTCACCAACATTCAACAACAAAACCCTCACCCACATTCAACAACAAAACCCTTACCAACATCCAAAAATAACAAAATAAAAAAACCCTCACCAACATTCAACAACAAAACCCTCACCAATGTTCACCGACAAAACCCTCTCCAACATCCAAAAATAACAAAACAACAAAACCCTCACCCACATTCAACCACAAAACCCTCGCCAACATTCAACAACAAAACCCACACCCACATTCAACCACAAAACCCTCGCCAACATTCAACAACAAAACCCACACCCACATACAACAACAAAATCCTCACCCACATACAACGACAAAACCCTTACCAACATCCACGGTGAAGTACATAGATCCCTCCTGATCAACACTGGACTCTGCGGAGTAGAACTGGACACTGTGAGTTACACACGTGTCCGTCATGTTGTTGTAGAAGACGGACACACATCTCGAGTGTCGGGCACAGTCACTGACACAATCAGCAGCTGACCCTAGACCGGACCTTGACCAGAGGTTGAGGCTTGAAATGAACTTGTTATTCAAGGTTTCAAAGTTATGGAAAGTCATGTCACAATCCGAAGTCTCAATGAGTCCCACACATAAAGCCAATACCACCAAGAAAATAAGTCTGGTCTTCAACACATTAGCAGCAGTTTTATGGCAAACAGACGATACGTGTTTGAATTTTAAACTACTGGTAAAGATTGTAGGATCCAAACCAACGCCAGTTGGTGTAGCCAGGAACATGTCTTAAGTAGTGGTCTATTTCATCATGGACACAGTGCTGGAGCATTCAGGAACAGCACTACCAGGTGTCTCACTTACTGGGCAATGTCGGTGTTTAGTCAATTCGAAGTTTGCGGTGTATTGATCAACAAGTTTGTAATTGCCAAATTTAAATTATTGAGTGATTCGAACCTCTTTGTCGAGTGCATGTACATGGAATCAAACACAACCATTCCTTTGATAATTCATTAAAAATTCGTTTGATAGGGAACAGGTTTAGCTTCACTTCTTGGAGCTACCTGTTATGTAGTGAATACAGTGATCGGATATGAAAAGTGCTGCAAAACTATATTAAAAAATGTTATCAAGTAATATTATATTAGATAGATTCTAAAATGCCTAGCTGTTAGAACAATCGAAAAAGTACTTTGTCAACGTAACACTTAAATGACAATTCCACTGTTTCCCGCTCCCCATTGTAATAGTTTGTGCCCATGGTAACCTTTGATCTCTGTTCTATCAACCGGGGCAAAACTATTTTTGACATATATCTATTATCTAGGGTGCAATGCTTTATTTAATTTCAGAGTAGCACGATCCATGTCTCGATAGTTCCTAGCGATTCTCACAGGTTTCACTGCAATGTATATAGTGACAATGGGGTTGTAGGCTTTCTCCCTGCATTAATAACAGCCGTTGTGTTAAATGTTATATATACTTGACAGCACATTCTCTTCCCACTTCATTCTGTTCCGCTTTTTATGCCCCCGAATCGGAGATTCCGGGTGTATATTGATTTTCACCTGTCCGTCTGTCCGTCCGTCCGTCCGTCCGTCTGTCCGCCTGTGTGTTTGTCCACAAAAACTTTAACCTTGGCCATAACTTTTGATTTCTCAGAGCTAGGGCTTTAATACTTGGCATGTGCATACCTTGTGATGAGACCTTTCAGATGAGGTCATCATATTTGACCTTGTGACCTTGACCTTGACCTTGCCGCAGTGGACATCTTCAGTAAACTTTAACCTTGGCCATAACTTTAGATTGCTCAGAGCTACGGCTTTCATACTTGGCATGTGCATACCTTGTGATGAGACCTTTCAGATCAGGTCATCATATTTGACCTTGTGACCTTGACCTTGCCGCAGTGGACAATATTCAGAAAACTTTTAACCTTGGCCATAACTTTGGTATATATCCGGGGGCATCCGTGTTTAACAAACACATCTTGTTTTATCCTAGCCTCTGCTCTACATAGCTTGAAATCGAGGAAAGAAATGTTTCAAAAGTGACATTTGCCAATGACACGTCATAATGAAATAAATAAATAAACGTAAGATAAACTTTTTCTCGTTTCATGAGTTTTCCGCATATGCTGTTTGATTTTGGAAAACAATTGATTGTAAACATTCTGATGAATAAAGAAGACCAAATCAGAGACGAATAGCAAAAATGGTTCAGTTGTGTTATTTACATAAGACTTATTCGAAGGACAAATACTAATGAGCAAGACCTTATATAAAAGTCAAATGCCTAGATCTTTGAAATCACTCGATCGACTAGGCCGCTGAAAGATGAGTTTTCATTGGTTAAACAGCAGGAATACAGTATGAGATTCCACTTTTTCCCGCTATGGGATTTTGCTGGAGAACAGAGGTTAGGATCAGAAATCTGAAGGGAGTAACCTCCGTGGGAAGAGAATACTGACAGCAATCTCATTGAAATCAGATCAAACCTTACACTCGTACCTCGGACCGATTAGAGTTGACAATAAAAAAAAACTCATTCCACATTCAAACTCGAAGAACGAATCTTTTCCGAATGAATCCGAATAAGACTAGCAACCCGAGTGTTTATCCAGAGGGTAAGGGTTTAAATCTCATTACACCCTTTGGCATGTTTTATCATACACATAAAGAAGTCTTCCATTATTTTGTGCGTCAAGGGATCAGACCCTAAGTATTCACTTGGGACAAACAGCGGGTGTTTGAGTCCTTTATTTGTTGTTCGTGAATTCTAAGCCTTCGGTATTCGCATTCTGCTTGGCCAATGTAATTCTCGCTGCAAACAATATCCGCCATGGCAGAGTGCACTGAAGTTCACTTTTACCAAATAAAAGGAGATCTCATTTATTTGGAAATACTTTATTAAGCCTACACAAAATAAATATTCTTGCCTCATCTCAAGTATCAGAATAGAACAAAAACAGTATACAAATACTCCACAATTATTAGTGAGTTTCTTTGTTTTTGTTATTTTCTTGTGTTCTTCAATTATTTCCTGTACTTCACTTAACACTGAAGTGTGTTATATTGAAACGTTAATGATAAGTAGAACACAGTTACGTGGTGGATAGGTACATCACTGATATTGAAGAAAACAAGCAAACAAGTGAGTTTGGCTCACTATATATATACCCCGACTATTAAATTACATTAGTAGTACCACACTAGTGCCATTACCATCGATTTCAATTTTTTTTTGGAAATTAATTCTTCATAACGATTCATTCGAGTGACATACATGAAAGTACACCCCTCTGACCAACGGTTTCAGGGACAAGCCGCTCATTGTAAGTGTTATTTAACAACGGTAACTATCAACTCATAAAAACAGACAAATAATATAGGAATAATTATAATTAGTTAATTATTTCAATTGCTGTCACATTTATTTGACAATTCAAGATATTTCATTTCAAATGACCCATGATTTCAGAATATGGGGGGAAAATTTAATAAGAAAAACCGCAGCCCCCTGACCATCGGATCAAAGATCAAAGGGACACCCCTTTGAAACGCGATACTGTTGGAATAAATTACGAGGCAGAGAATATTTCACGTTAATCTACGGTTTGAATAACTGTAATCATCTAACTGTATCATGTAATAGGACACGGGAACTGTATCGTGTAACGTGGGACCGCCTAACGCAATACGGGGGATGTGAATATATTAACGATAAACAGTTCATACAATAAGTGTAGGGGTGTAACAATAGTTGGCTTGGCAATAGTACTCTATTGATGGTATATACAAATACACTATCGCTATCGCAATAGTAAGGTTAACTATCGATACTATCGAAACTATTAAATTTCCCTTAATTATGAATGATTTACACAAGCCTCACTGCATTTAATTCAAGATGTTCCATTTTAGAATTTCAAAAGGAATAACTAGAGACAGGAAATAGCAAAATGACAAAAAGTATTTTCATTTATGATTTCTTTACTGATTTTGGTTCCATAGTCCTTACATCAATTAAACATTTCCACTAAAACCTATAAGAAATCTAGCTGATTATTGCGTATTTGTACAAAAAAGCCTATCGCAATAGTTATTGCAATAGTGAGTTGCAATAGTCTATCGCTATCGCATTAGTAAGTGGCAATAGAGTATCGCTATCGCAAGTCTCTTAAGGTCAATAGTCACCCCTAAATAAGTGAGCATAAATTATTGTTAAAAAGAACTATGCATATAAGTATCTCATTATAACTAGTTTCAATGCGATGCAGATTCATTGTAAGTGTGTTTTCACAGTGGTCACAGTGTAACTTATTATTTTCAATTGCTGTCACATTATTTGACAATTCACTATGTCACTATGTGCGTAATATGTGTTTGATAAATGGAAAGTTTTTATTTCAAACTGTCATTATGTAAACGATGCATCAATTGTGACTTTAATACGTGCCAGCATTTCATATGTGCTGATTCCTGTTCAAGCATTTGCACTCATCACTTCATCCCCAATGACCAAATATATCATAATTACTAATTTCCAATCAAAATCGAGAAACATCATTATACATGAACAGAAAAGCAAAACATAAAAACGCTCCGATTAACACGTATAGTAGTTAAAAGACCCACTGAACATTATCAACTCAAATTTGTCATTTTGTCCGTTGTAAATAAGTTTCCGAAATTATGTTTGACTTATTGATGTGCGACAGTGCATTGTCCGGTTTTCGATCACTACCTTTACATTTATATTGATACTATACTGAATCGACCATCATCAAAATGGTAACAGTCACGACATGACGTGGCCGTCACGTTAACGTTGCTACCGAGGTGGATATGACATCGCGGATCTGGAAACGCTGCTGCAAAACATTACATGCTCGTTTTCCTTCTCCAGATGGAAAAGAGCTTCCTTTTCCCCCAGCTCCGTTAAAGCCTGACAAAACTGTGTGTACCGCATCCCGGTATTATAAGGTCGTCAGCAAGGCCTCTCTTTCCTGCAAAACATTACCAAACATTTTAGTCGATTGTATTCAATTTACTAACTAACTGTTTTCATTTTTGATTACAAACTACTTTTCTCACAGAAACAGATTTTTTGAAAGAAGACTTACCATTATGACAGTTTTGTTGAACTGGGCTAATATTCCTTCTTCTTCCAAAATATCCACAATGCTTTTAGGATCTTGTATGTTGTCCAACAGCACGTTGCGATGTTGATGAAGTTTGTTCATCTCTTGACAATCCATGATCTCTGTCTCTGTCTGTCTGTCTGTCTGTCTGTCTGTCTCTCTCTCCCTCCCTCCCTCCCTCTCTCTCCCTCTCCCTCCCTCCCTCCCTCTCTCTCTCTCTCTCTCTCTCTCTCTCTCTCTCTCTCTCTCTCTCTATTGACATGATATGATACTTATTTTCAATTCCTATATAGGCAGTGACATACATGTACTCCTCATATAACAACCATTAAAGTGTCTCAACAGTTCCACATGTTCTATTGCACAATACAGTCATCCCCACAGACTAAATTTAAATATTCTCCCAAAGTTCAAATGGTCAGTTTTTGATTGACAGGTGCTAATAATCTCCATAATAAATAATAAATTGTAAGTGTGGTGACTGGACAATGCCTTATTATTGATATTTTCATCTTTACCTCAATGGTAATTACAAATGCATTAGCTGATGAGTTACAGAGCCCATGATCTTTTTTTAGTTGCAAGGTGTTAACATCAGTCATTCCAGACAAGTTTCATATCGAATCAAATATTGTTTATGTTTTTAACCATGGAGATCCAAACAGTTTGTCTGAATGTTCTTCCCCCTGAATAAATTGGAACAATAGAATCCCATCTTCAATAATTCATGAAACACAACTTACGTTTAGTTTGAAGCTTATATTTGTCTCTAGTGCTGTGTGCAGAGTAAATCTATTCTACAAATCTGGGTTTCAGTGAATGGTGGTCTAAAGCAAGGATGTCCTCTATCTTATATATCATTTAACCGTTTTATCAATGATTTGTTGATCAATGATTCTCAACCTTGGTTTTAATATAGCTAATTTCAATTCCACTGCCAGCGGAAAGTGAAACCGAAATACAAATACACACTATACCTACATACCATCAGATGGCGCATGAACGCATAGCAAATTTTGCATTTACACACCTGAGTATATTTACATAGTGTGTATTTTTGTATACGGTGCAAATGTTTGGCGCATGGACGGGGCTTAAGTTTATAAATGTCGAGGGCATACTTTCAGTACTTATTTAAAATTACATGCCAGCACGCATTGGTCAGTCTTAAATTATTGGGGTGTATACGACGTATCTGCAGTAAATACAGTGCATCCCAGGATCATTCGATTCTTTATGGGACTTTGAAAGAATGCCCCTAATGTTGCAATTAATGGGAATATGGGATGGGTTTGTATCTTACGTTTCTTTTATCATTACTACGTGCCATTGGCAAATGTCACTTTTACAACGGCATCGCTGATAGCACAACTAGATTCTATTGCAACCAATCAGGACACTTGATTTCTGCACTCGGATTCAGGCCATGTAGAACAGAGGTTAGGATCGGAAATCTGAAGGGAGTAACATATGTTGGAAGAGGATGAATTAAGCCAGGACAGGTATGGATTGTGCGTAGTGTAAACATTGAATGAAAGCACTTTTAGGAAAAGTGTCATTCTGGCTGCGTTTGATTTAACAAAACTGGAGTCTTGTCAGCACATGCGCTTTCACCTTTCAAATCAAATCAAACACATCAAATACAACTCGAATGCGACTCACAGTATCAAAATACGCCTCAGCTATCAAAACAACAAATTTAGTTTTCAGTGAAAATAATTTAATTTATCTAAATGTAAACACGCATCTTGACACTTTATCAATCATAACCATGTGGTGTATGTGAAATAATGACCTCGACTTCGTGTCGATCTGTGATAACCATAATCTTGCGTATCGCTCGATGGTTATCACAGATATTCACTCGGTCAGCCATTATTTCCACCATAACTGTGCCAAAAACATTCAACTGCCTTTCTCCGAAGCAAAAGTTCAAAATGATTTTGTTTTCGCGTTGATATGATGCTTAAACATCCCATAATGTATGATATTTGTACTGAGAAGCACCAGTAGGTGAACAAACTTTCGGGATGCAGGTGTATTATACTGGGGAACTTGTGTGTATCATTCTACCAATGGCGCGATGACAAACGTTTAATTTTTAATGACCACTTTTACTTCGACGACAACAATGCAAAGTAAACCTTGTGATCACCCAACCGCATCATACAGCCACATCGTCCCAACAAGGCATCTGGAAACGTCAATCGATTTGTGAAGATTAAGATCAGGAAGCTTGTTTCTGCGTAGTGTTTACATTAAAGGTGCATCCATTGTGTTTCATAAACTTGTATTTGGCTTTAATACGTTTTCAACACACCAAATGTGCTGTTTACAATGCAAACAAATTCACTCAGCTTGCATATTCATCCACAATCGCCAAACATATCATAATTAGTAGTTTCCGATTAAAATCGAGTAACATCATTATGCATGTTCAGAAACCAAAACTGCACGTCCTATTTACATGCACAGTAGTTTTGTGACCTATTAAACATAATCAACTCAAATTTGTCTTTTTGTCTGTTATAAATAAGATTCCCAAATTACGTTTGACTCATTGACGCGCGCCACACGCTGTGCATTGTTCGGTTTTCGATCAAGAACACTACTTTTACCTTCATATCGTCAATATGCTAAGTCTTCTATTATCAAAATGGTAGTTTTCGGTAACAGTCGGTACTTCTCGATAAAGTAACACCATTTATAATGTTTGCAATATGTGACCCCCAATAACACAATGAATGTACCTTTAAAATGGCCGCTGGAAGGTAGTACAAGAGATCTAGCTGATGTGTCTGTACCTAAACACCAAGAGTAGAGTTATAAATATGGTAGAATGATGGAATGGTCAAAAATTTTAATGTCCTAACTTTCAAATTCTCATGAGAAGTCTACCTCTTACACTGAAGAGTTCCATACAACTGTCGTTTTATACGTCGCCCCATTGTCTTCGAATGCGGATAGCTGCTTTCTATGGATACGGCTCACCGGGTCGTGTAATGAGATGTTAACGTCAAGTCTTTATTCAAGTATGAAGGCCTCAGGCACATATACAGGACAATATATATATATACATACAAACACATATACAATTTTTTACAAAATCGATTACAATATTGCTTCAAATTACAAGGGATACAACTATACAAATTATGATATACAGGTATGTTATTTAAATTATGTTAAAATGATATAGATGTAATTATGAATTGTGTTTATTTTCTCTCAATTTATATGCATGCCATACAAATTTACTTAGCCCTTGTAATACTAATACATTATTTGTTAACATTAATGATTTAAATTTGTACATGTTTGGATTATTATGATAAACAGTTGGTAGGTATTTAATTCGTAGAGCTCTATAGAGTGTACATATAAATAAGAAATGGTATTCGTCTTCATTACCTAAATTACAAAATGGACATAATCGTTGCTTTTTATCTATTCCTAACCATGTTAAACTCATTATATATGCCCAAAAATTGCTACAGCGCCTTTACATGTACAACGCGATTACCATTGGGCCGTACAAGATGTTCAATATTAAAACAAAACGCTTAACAATAAGGTGTATATGTAATATAGAAGATGTTGTGTTTGAATTTACCACATGAGTAGATGTAATCATTATTGAGATTGCAAAGAGTAAAACATATGTTCCTATGAAAATAATCTTTTTTTGGGGGGCCCTAGACGCAAAATGCCAAATAGATGGGAAATATTGTTCACATTTTGGTGAAGGTTTTATTAAATTATCTTAAATAGTCTTTGTGGTATTGAGGTTTGATGTTTTTACACGTTTAGTTATTCCCCCTTTTTAGATAGAAATTAAAGGGACAAGGCGACATACTATTATCACTGAAATTTCATGCCAATCGGTTCAGCCATTACCTCACAGTAGGCGGTATCACCACTAATACCCTGTTCGCATGCACTAAATTTACTCCTATGAGCAAATTTGCTCATAAGTAAATATACTCATCTGAATAAAAGCAAAATTACTAAGCGTTCGCATGACATTGACAACAAGGGGGAGTATTTCACTATTTTATGTTGTTAAACTCACGGATTTTCTCAAACCTGAAGAAAAAAAAGAGCCATGGGACCTGTTACTTATCAGAATGTATATTGTTTGATGTTGAACACTGAAATAGATTGTTCTCAATATGATTTAGTCTTACACATAGACTCTGAAAAGTATTTATTCTGAAAATATCACCATTTTATTGAATATTGAAAAGGAGAATGTAAGAAATGGGATTTTCAGAAAAAGAGACTCCTTTCCATTTTTTTTCAATAATTGTTTTTAGAGTCTTAGTTACACAATTCATTATCACCAGTCCAGAAAAATCTCCGTATTTACAATTTAAAAACATGACTTGACACTAAAGTTTGATCAAATTGGTTGTCCAATTCCAAGTATCACGGTTTCTGCAAAGATATTAAAGTAAAGATGATCCTCCCAAGTGCAATCCCAAGTACAATCCCTATTACAAGTACAATCCCTTGACACGACATTGACACTCGCGAGAGAATGAGGGTAAGAGAGGCAGGGAGGCAGAGGATTGGAGAGGGAGAGAGGTAGGGAGAGAGAGAGGCAGGGGGAGGGAGAGAGAGGGGCAGGGGGAGGGAGAGAGAGGGGAGGCGGGAGTGTGGTGTTGCAATGCATCATCCCTAATATCCTATATGTTTTACAATTGATATTTTACCTGTAACATATCATGTGACACTTAAATAAAATATTTCTGTCTGTCTGTCTGTCTGTCCTAACGAAGTCTCATTGACCAGCTTTCCACCTCAATGCACACTACTGGTGTGGCCTGGTAGAATAAAGGGAAACATAGAATTTTATGATAGCGTTATAATCTTAATTTTTCACAGTAGAAAAGGTTGTAGTCTTCATAATACAAATATGATCTTCTCAAAATTGGAGTGTCCTAGCATTACTAGTTCCAGGAGTGAAATTTAAGGTTTGAGTTCAACACCCTGCCACGGCCAGATTTAAGGAAGGATTTTGACCAAATGACCAAACTTAAGTTTACATGTTACAAAGATGTTATTCTGAAAATTGTAGCTTTCTGTTTTAAATTTTTTTTTCAGAAGAAGTCGTTTAAAGAGCTAAAAATGTGATGGCATGACCAATTTACTCTGTCAAAAAATTTGCTCATGAGTAAATATACTTTTGCATGACCCCTTGACTAGGTGCAAATTTGCTCATGGAGTAAATTTTCTTAGGTGAGTAATTGCGTTCGTATGCACTAAATACTCACGTGAGTATATTTACTCACATGAGTAAATATACTCAAGTGAGTAAATTGATGCATGCGAATGGGGTATAAGACATTACAACGCCAAAAATACCCTAGTAATAACAATAGGTGTTTAGTACATTCGTTCTGAAGAATATTTCGTTTCCTGATTTATTTTTGCTAACAAGGCTCGTTGAAAATACGTCTTTAGAAACTATGCATGTTCATTTCTAATGTTATTCAAAATTTATTTAAACAGAGAAATAGAGATATAAAAAAACGAGAGGGTGTTGGATATCGAAAATATTCCAACGAGGTATTTTTTAATGTTGTTATTTATTCACTCGCTTTCGCTCACAACATATACAAATATTGAGTGATCTATTTATTACATACGAAACTCGATAGGCCTATTCATTTGAGGCAACTAAGGCTTTCTTAATTGGATGTAAAAAAACATAAAATTAGCGCCAACATAGTTAAGTAAAAGGGTTAACAATATAGAACACATCTTCATGGAAATTCTGTCGAAAGATAACACAGATGGAAAAACAACTTACAGTCAGGCCTCTATAATCCGAACGCTTCCGTTTTTCATCAAAAACGTTCGGATAGTGAAATGTTCGGACTACTGAAATGAACCAAACAAGATGGAGTTGATTCCCTTTGAATCTACAGACAGACGAGAACGTATTTAGAATATCACATGAGTTTGACACGCTGGATATTTTAAAACTATCACACAAAATGCAAAATTTCAATTTATTACAATCACAAACTACCGATACACAGTGTAAGACATCAACATTTATTAAAATCACAAACTATTGACACGCTCAAAAGCTGTGTCAATGGGATTACCTGAACGCTTTTGATGAACCACCGGATTTATGAAGCAGTAATAGTTGTAATTAGCTAATCCGTTACGGCTAATTGACGTTCGGATTCGGAAACGGAATCAACGGATTAATGATTCAACATTTAATGAGTTTATACAGAGATTAGTTTGGTTACTGCAAGATTCGGATTATCGGTGGCCGGACTATCGCGGCTTGACTGTAATTTAATAACCGAAATGTTAAAATATTTACATCAACAAGTTTCAGTACTTCAGAAAATATCCCAGTATCGCAAGTCTTTCAGCAAAGGCAATGATTTAGAGTCTCCTTTCTGGGAACACCATTTTGTCCTGCCAAGGAACAGATCCTGCAGGTGACGAATAGTAGTGGACAGGTAATCACGTTGGTCTGTAATTTCGGCCCTGCATGCTTCTCAAAAACTCTAACAGTTCATTGTCTCTCCATGCACTTGGTCTCATGATGTGTGTTAACTTACTGGGTCCTACGAGTCAACCTCGTTGATGGACAGTGGGTATCTGTGTAGCATGCCCATACGTGAGGAATACAGTAGCAGTGGAGAGCAGCACCCCCCAGTGGCAGTTAGATGATTTTCTTTTGACCAAGACGGATTGAGTCGAGGCTTGGCGGAAAACGTTGCAAATTGGCAAATGCGAGGCGTGGATAAAGGCCAAGCATTGCATACGATTTAGCGGGTAATTGCAGAAGAGCGCTTAAATTGGTCATAATGCTTTGTAAGCCGAAATACACATGTTCAAGAAAAATTTGATTGACAGGCCAATTTGTTGATTTCACTGTACAATTTCTTCTGCAATATGGGTAACACATCAGAATGTGTCTTAGCCGTTTTGCCGGCAAGTGTAAATGAGGCATAGGAACCTCCTTAAGGCCTCGGCACCAACCGCTATAGCAGGGATCCCTGCACCACCAGCTCTAGAAGCCACACTAGCACCACCCCGCTGAACCTATGGTCCAAAGCAGTCTCGTCAAGTGATTATACACGTCCAAGATGGAGTCGCATGTCACAAAGTTTGATAACCCCATTTTTCTTTTTTTATTAGTCCCTCAATTGAAATTTTATCGATTGCTATATGCAAGGCACCTATATTTTTCCAGAACGGTGATGACATTCTGATATTCTGAAGTTATCTTGGGAAGTACTCAGGACCCCAGTTTCCGTTCAGCAGCCATTTGCGTGTACATGCATCAGCTGCCCGCAGTTAAATATATGTGAATCCTAGGCAAAATGTACATCTACATGCTTAATGATCATTCACGCTACGTTACATACCAGATTTTTTCAATTCCGTAACTAAGGTACTCCACTAAAACCTTAGGAGCCTCCAAAACGATCATTATATTTCACCATGCTTTCATCTGACATTATTTTTCACCATGCAGAATTGTTGATGATCAAACCAGAAATGATTTCGTGATAATTAGTTCATTTCAAATAAATCCAAATATATGTCTGTTGAAATCACGTAAGTTGATGATTGTTCGAATTTTGTAAACTGGTACCTGCTCAACTGAATCTTTTTTGTATGTCCCCGAATCTGAGATTCCGTAGGTATATTGTTTTTGCACATGTCCCATCTGTCTGTGTGTCTGAAAAACTTGGCACCTTTCACACCATGTTTTGAGAGAAAAATATTACTAACATTTCGTTCTCGTCTCCTGGGGCATGTATTGTCAAAAATAGGCGACTAGAAAGCACATGACGTCGACTATCAAACCCCTTTGTACTACAATAGTAAGGGGATGTAACATGGTCAACACCCCATGTCCGTTTGAAATTAAATTTCAGAATGTTGTCATCGTATTATCGTTCAATATCACTTACCAAGTCACAGCCAATACATTTTCCTTTAAATAGGCCATAAAACATAAACATTGAACGCGTATTTACAAAGATATGAATTTTCAATGCTACATATTGCTGAAGTGAGCCCACCAAAAAAAAAACTTGAAACAAATTAAATAAAAGTGCTAAAAATATCCCTTCAGCTAAAAGTGGCCCAATTTCAATACCCAGTACTTGGTGCATCAGATAACACAAGAATTATAACATGACTGACACTTTTTCGACAATACTGGCCACTTTGGGTGAAAACAAAATGAAAGCGCATATTATTCTCTCAAAAATTGGTGTGAAAGGGGGGCTTATTATAAAGAGTTCAACGTGTACACCCAACTCCAAAAATCTTATTTAATAAGCTGACATTTGGCTATGAGGTTTAAAATACAGGATTTCATGGAGTTTCATAGAGCTATACACACTTTCTTGTTAAAAAAATAAATGAATAAGAATTACGTTTTGATTCAGAAATAATGTTTTCAATGATGAGGTCGAGCAGATTTTTTTTATCAAGTTGTAAAATCATGATTTTTCATATAACGAGCTTCAATAAGCTCAAGCAGGCATGTGATAAAAACATTTATTCTCAACTATTCTCTGACTTTTGCCCTCTGTGGCTGACTTTTTATTGAGACTATTTGATTGGCTGGATCATAGGTCACAGCCCACAGATTTAAATGGGGCTCTAACCCAGGGTAGGAAAGCGAACGACAGCATATACATTGTACCCTGAGAGTTGGGAACAGATGCTTGTATTGAACTGAATAGTGTTTATCAAAGTCTTTACGGAAATAACCAGTTGGAATATACTGAATCAAGATTTTTTAGGAGGATTATTTATATAATCGGATTTAATTTTATGGGGGCATTTAAAAGTGGAATACATAGGAGTACAACATTTTCTGGATAACAACTTCTTTATTTTGTGTATATACATAATCTTTTGGAGTATATGCTCACTCCTTCGAGGATCAAGATTTTTAGGAGGATTATTTCTATAACTTGATTTAGTCTTATGGGGGCATTTAGAAGTGGAAAAACATTTCTTTTCTACGTTATTGTGTGTTATTGTGTGTAGATACACGTGAGAATATGCTCACTCCGTCATCAGGTGGAATGTGGAATGTGGGGATAGAACAAGGCAGGGATTCCAAATTGTTCGTCAGAACGCTAACTTGATTTGAACTATTGGGCTATTGTGCTTGTAATGACGTTTCTAGATGAGGGGGAGCGATTTTGCTTTTAAACAGATTTTAAGATGTAGGGGCGAGAGATTAAACAGGTTTCAAGTAGAAGTAAAAAGGGATTCCAAATTGTTCGTCAGAACGCTAACTTAATTTGAACAGTATTTTATTTTCAAATCACATATACACTGTTGGCCAAAAGAAACGCCTACTTGATTTTCCTTAAAATGAAAGATGAAATAATTTCTGAAATATAATCAATGGTGGTCTCTACATTATGCTGAAACATTAATTAATGTTATAGTCAATTGAAATCGTGGAAAACAGTGACTCGAGTCAATAACATTCATGAAAACCACGCCCAATGAAGACTACTATTTCCGGTTGATTCGCATCATAATCAAATACATATGTTGCGTCATTACCACTTTAATGTGAATGCGTGTCTATTTTGTTGCTCGTGGTTGTATGAAAAGCTGTTTCAAATGTTTTTCTGACCAAGCACTGAACGAAAACTGAACAATGTCTCTTTTCAACAATTGCCATTCTTTTGTGACATGACAATTTCTGAAATTTAATTATATTATGCAGAAATGGTGCAACTTCTGATGCTATAATATTGCTAAACTGTTCATTTTAGTTTTACGAAATCTGATAAGATATCTGGAAGGCATTTCTTTTGGCCGACATTTAAACATACACGAAATTAAGTACAATGGTACAATGAGTTTTGTTATACCTGGACATGGGCTAATTTCTCTTTCGTCTTGTCCTTGGATAGAGCAGAATGTTCATATTCACATGATCACAATGCCTCGTCCATCAACACACGCACCTGCTCGAGATTGTTGCATGATTGTGCAGGCTACGGTAGATTTTAAAATGAAGGGTGGGTGATATTGTGCTTTTAAGCAGATTTCAAGATAAGGGGTGAGCTATTTTACTTTTGAACATGTTAGGATGAGGGTTAAGCCATTTTACCTTTTAACAGGTTAAAATGAGGGGTAATCACAAGCGATTGTGCTTGTAATCACGTTTCAAGATGACGGGGAGTGATTGTGCATTAAACAGGTTTGAAGATGAGGCGAGAGATTTAAGAGGTTTCAAGTAGAAGTAGAGGGATGGGCTGTTATATTTTAAAGCAAGCTCCTGGTGGAGAGTTGGTGCTATCTTAACAAAAAATTGTAGACTAGGATGTGAGCGATTGTGCTTGAAAGCAAGTTTCTGGTGCAGGGTTGGTTCTATCTTTGAGCAGGTTTGTAGACTAGGGGGTGAGCGATTGTGCTTGAAGGCAAGTTTCTGGTGGAGGGTTGATTCTATCTTTAAGCAGGTTTAATGAGGAGGTGAACGATGGAGCTTCAACGCAAGTTTCTGGTGGAGGGTTGGTGCTATCTTTAATCAGGTTTGTACATTAGGAGGTGAGCGATTGTGCTATAAGGCAAGTTTTTGGTGGAGGGTTGGTTCTATCTTCAAGCAGGTTAAGATGGGGAGATGAACGGTTGTGCTTTAACACAAGTTTCTTGTGGAGGGTTGGTGCCATCTTTAAGCAGGTGTGAAGACAAGGGGTGAGCGATTGTGCTTGAAGGCAAGTTTCTGGTGGAGGGTTGGTTCTACTTTTAAACTGTTTTAGATGAGGAGGTGAGCGATGGTGTTTTAATGAAGGTCTCTGATGAGAGGTCAGTGGTTCTGCCTTTGAGCAGGTGAGATGAAGTGTGCATTTAAGTAGTTTGTAGACAAGGAGGTGAGCCATTGTGATTAAGGCAAGTTTCTGGTGGAGGGTTGGTTCTACTTTTAAACAGTTTTAGATGTTTTAAAGAAGGTCTCTGATGAGAGGTCAGTGGTTCTGCCTTTAAACAGGTGAGATGAAGTATGCATTTAAGTAGGTTTCATCTTCATTTCCGTCCACAACAAGGAGTATTCGAATCCATGCCATGCCTCCCAGTTGATGCCTTTGCTACCCGCATTGTTTCCATAGTTACCATTGAGGTTAGACGTAAAGCAAGTGTTCATCCACCAAGCCCCTCCCCAGGTGGCTGCACAGCTGAACCCAGGTATCGGGTCGTTGTCACGGTCAACTGTGCTAAAAGGCTGACCGTTGTGTCCAACCTCCAGCGAATCACCTGAAAAACGATTTATAACTTTATTTAATACTGGATTGTCTGACTTGGTTTGCGACATCTAAGACGTGTTTATATCGGGCACTCATAAAACGTCAAAACAAGTAAAAAAGGAAGATGACTTTTTAACTTACCCTAAATGTAATTTCAAATTATGACAACCATTCCACATTTGGTGGAAAAGATTTTTACGCTGCCCAAGAAAAGTTTTACTGAGCTCTAAAAAAACGTCCAAATAATTTGAAAACGAAGATGAAATACTGAAGATACAATCATGTGTAACGTTTTATCATGAGACTGGATAGTAAAGATGCATTACCAAGAACTAAACTTTGAACGTCTACAGAATAAATGGTAAAGAAGAACATTGACATGTTCTATCATTGCATAAGTGAAGTTTATTTAAAGTGAGAACGTTGGCACCAAGACATCAGAAAAACAATTTGAAGAAAATCACATATCCATTTGTGAATGGTAAGAATAACTCTTGGTAAAATTATTGATTAGACTTAGTCAGTGTCTTAGGATCAATAAATGTCAATTACGTGTGCTACCAACAAGTGCCCTCTTTCTCTCCACTCTTCTAAGCATACCCATCACAAATTCCTGAATTCGTCCATGGGGATTTGCTGCATTTCCTCATATGGTGCTGCCTCTCAGTTCCCATTCGCATTCCCTGAGGTTTTGTGGAGAAGGTTTTCCGTCGGCCAAATAGGCCCCAGGCATGTTCAATGGGGTTATTAGACATTATTATTATTATTATTAGACATTGTGGCCATGGGATTTGTGTAACACAATTGTTCTCAGGATGTTTGATTACAGCTCGGAAACAATTGGGTCGAACATTTTCATCCATTAAGCTCTTGTAGTTGCTCACTGTTTGATTATTCAAAAGGCGATTTTGAAGCCAGGTCTGTTTCAAGACGGTACTGGAGGCAAAAGGCTGTCGCCGAACATGATGCAATAAAGCTCTATCATCTTGAGGTGAGATTGCACGGGGTCAACCAGACGGTCCCATACATTGTGTGTTTGGACATGTTCCTCATTAGATTGCTGTACTGTACTGGTACCCTGTTTTGCTATCAATTTTCTTGTGGACAGTCCTGCTAAGTGGATTCCTCTAACAAGCTCCTTCGTGCCATAACCATAGAAATCGAACCGAAAAGACACAACACAGAAATCAAACACTACCGGACAAAAGAAACGCCTACTTGATTTTTCTTGACATGGAAGATGAATTAATTATAACTTAATATAATTAAGTGTGGTCTCCACGTGATGCTTAATATGAAAGTCCATTGAAATTGTGGAAAGGTGTGATTTGAGTCAATAACATTCATGAAAACCACGCCCAATGAAGAACAATAACAAATTTAGAAAAAGGTGTCCGGAATTGAAAATAAAACGAAAAAGATAGGATATTTAAACATATCAATTTTAATCAAATCATCTAAACTAACCTCTGTCGCCTGCAAATCCAGTCGCAGTCAATTTGTACTTGGCAGCCTCATTTTCGACACGGAAGTTGGAATACGTGGCATATCCTGATTCGTCTGCTTGGTCGCGCATGTCTATACGCAGTTGTGAAGATTTCTGGGTACTCAACAGGCTGATGTAGTCATTTCCTGCGCATTTGAAACATGGCTCAGTCGGGGTCTTTTTGTTATGTGCAATGCAAACATTAACGGAAGCTTTTAAAGAAATAAACAGTGCAAACAATGGAAATAGATTGTGTTAAGAGAGTAAGTGTGTCATATTACACGAGTGTGCTTGTGTGTATTATCCGAGCGTAAATGAGGGTTTCACACACATTTGCACGAGCTGTTCATTTAATTATGCAATTTTGGTCACTGTCCATGTAAGTGACGTCATGTCATATTTTATGACGACACAAATTACGAATATGGGAAATAATGGTTGCTAGGCAAAAATGATGTGAGAATATAACACTTATTTAACATTTACTACCCACGTGAGGAAATGTGACCTCTGTCGAGCAGTACTCGGATCAAGAATGTAGCTAGGTTATGTTTGATCTGATTTAATGAGAATGTAGCTCATAATGACACTGCGTTCTGATCACGTATGTTCTTTAAATTAAATATTTAAAAAGTGTTGTCACAAACGTAACCATGTCCCCCGCCAACATCCAGAAATGAGCTAAAAGGGATTTACACACAGTTTCTACAGCCAAGTTAGCTTTTCATGTTTGATTCAATTTGCAAAAAATATTTCAAAAACTGGTCTCAGTCTTGTAGTGACCTTGAAAATGAGGTCAAGGTCACCGAAATTGACTTGTATCTGTTTATTCACCCAAATGAAGACTGGTACCAAATGGAAGACTCTAAGTGCAGCGGTTCATGAGATATCGCGCTAACAACATTTTAAAAACAAGAAACTGGACCGACGTACAGACAGACAGACGTAGCTGAATACCATGTCGCCTGCTCTGCGCTTCGCTGCGGCGGAGGACACTAACACATAAAGAAGGAAAGTTTAGAAAACTCGAGTGGTTCTGCTCAATGCTCTTACCAAGCCAGAATTCGCCTCCAGGATGTCCAAAACCAAGTTTGTATGTGTTCCAGTTCTGGTTGAAGTTGACTGCGCCGTCCTGCCTTCTTTGAAACACCTGAAATACACCGTGTTACATTTAGATTTAATTAAGAAAGATAGAATTCAGGTTTCAAATCAATCAAAGAATACTCAGACATATATCCGCTTCAGTGCAGGTCTTCACTTGTAAGACCGATTGAGGTTCTGATTGGTTGCAATATAATATTTGGTGTGCGATCAGCGATGTCGGTGCAAATTGATCATTCGGCCTGTTTCTTTTTCTTAAAAGGAGGGTTCTACCAGGATATTTTTGGTGGAAACAAAATTCGATAGTATATCCCCGTTTATACATTAATGCTATTAATACATGATTACACAGTCAAATTGCAACATATCAATGAAGGTAATATTTTGATGGTTTTTATATTTCACAACTTGACAAAGACAAGGGCAATTTGTTGAAAAATATAAACAATGAGGACTGAAGCCATTCATCGGCGCTGAGTGGGAACAACTTCGAAACGGCATAACAGCATATCGTTTATTAGTTTTTATGATACGATATGTGTTACTATGTGAATATTTAATCAGTGTATATCTTTGATTATAAAAAAATGTTGTAAAATTAGGTAAATTATTGCCTGTTTTCATTTCACGTAATGCAACAAATCCAAAATGGCGGATATATACTGCCGATAAATAGAACTTTCCCTTTAAACCCGAAAGACAAGATTTGATTGGACAGAAATAAGGGAGGTAATCGATGTTCAGGGGCATTGTCTTGACTAAAGCTTCCCTGCACACCCCTGCACACCCACCCGGTCCCGCGTATCATACCTCGGTACTCTTCACTGCTAAATCCGTTTTGATGAAACCAGGATAATTAGTATATCGTAAAGGAGATTATATGCAAATGTATGACTAGAGCAACTTATGAGGGGAAATACGGTCTCTTATAGTTATTACCGTCCATCCACCGCCATGTTGTGTCATCTCACAGTAGACTCTGAAGTGTCCAGTATCACCACCAGGTTTGACGAAGTAGACTCCATTTTGAGAGTCAGGGTCTTTCAGCAGGATATCTGCACAGTCTTCTACTACCGACCAGTTACCCTCGCTGATTGGCATGTCACAGTAGACTCCAGCATGACCTTTCCCATCATTGGGGTTGATTACATACACTCCGTCGGCTGAGTCAGGGTTGTTGATTAGAATTTCACCACAGTCTCGCTTGTCTGAAAGAGAAATCGTATCTCCTTTCGCACAAGCAGCGGTGATAGGTAAAAGACAAAACACGCCCCTGAGGTTATGGTAGAAAGTGTAAATCTGTAAGTAGAGGGAAGGTGTGACTCCCGACTCCGGGAGAAAATAGAAATCATCGCTGAGATGTCCGTGTTATTTGCATAAACGTTACCAAAAACTTATGAAAAACAGTTTGATAGAGCATATGCTTTTTTTTATATGATGAGTTAGGTTGCCTCCATAGTTGTGCGGTAAGGTGTTAGCCTAGGAAGCTAGAGGTTGTGCTTTGATATCTGAAGAAATACTACCGACATCCAACAAAATCAAAGAAAACATAAACCTCTCACAAATATCCGATCAATTCAAACTACAGAAATCATACAAACATTCAATGAACACTTACATGTTTTAAATGTTACCAAAATTTATACAAAACAAAAACATTTACATCCAACTAACCAAAAGTAATTAGTTATATATATTTACCAAAAATTACTCCAACAAAAACACACAATAATAAACCCCTCCAACATCCTCACAAAACAAAAATAAATTTTTTAAAAAACTAAAATAAAACACCTCAACAAACAAGTATAAGCAAAACCACCTAAACCATTCAATAACAAAACCCTCACAAACATTCAATAACAAAACCCTCACCAACATTCAATAACCAAACCCTCTATAACATTCAACTAAACCCTCTGTGGCATTCAACAACAAAACTCTTTTAAAACATTCAAAAACAAAACCCTCACAAACATTCAACAACAAAATCCATTTTAACATTCATCAACAATCACAAACATTCAACAATTTTGTTTACCAACATCAAACAACAAAATCCTTACCCACATTCAATAAAAAAAAAACCGCATAAACATTCACCAACGAAACCCTCACCCATATTCAACAACAATATCCTCATCAACATTCAAAAATAACAAAACAACAAAAGTCTCACCAACATTCAACCACAAAACCCTCACAAACATTCAACAACAAAACCCTCACCAACATCCAACAACAAAACCCTTATCAACATTCAACGACAAAACCCCTATCAACATTCAACAACCACTAAACACTCACCAACATTCAACAACAAAACCCTCACCAACACCCAAAAATAACATAAACACAAAACCCACAGCCACATTCAACAACAAAACCCACACCCACATTCAACCACAAAACCCTCACCAACATTCAACAACAAAACCCCTACCAACATTCAACGACAAAACCCTCACCAACATTCAACAACAAAACCCCTACCAACATTCAACGACAAAACCCCTATCAACATTCAACGACAAAACCCCTATCAACATTCAACGACAAAACCCTCACCAACATTCAACGACAAAACCCCTATCAACATTCAACAACAAAACCCTCACCAACATCCAACAACAAAACCCTCACCAACATCCAACAACAAAACCCTCACCAACATCCAACAACAAAACCCTCACCAACATCCAACAACAAAACCCACACCCACATCCAACAACAAAACCCACACCCACATTCAACAACAAAACCCTCACCAACATCCAACAACAAAACCCACACCCACATTCAACAACAAAACCCTCACCCACATCCAACAACAAAACCCACACCCACATTCAACAACAAATCCCTAATCAACATCCAACAACAAAACCCACACCCACATTCAACAACAAAACCCTCACCCACATCCAACAACAAAACCCTCACCAACATCCACGGTGAAGTACATAGATCCCTCCTGGTCAACACTGAACTCGGCGGAGTAGAACTGGACACTGTGAGCTACACACGTGTCCGTCAAGATGTTGTAGAAGACGGACACACATCTCGAGTGTCGGGCACAGTCACTGACACAATCAGCAGCTGACCCTAGACCGGACCTTGACCAGAGGTTGAGGCTTGAAATGAACTTGTTATTCAAGGTTTCAAAGTTATGGAAAGTCATGTCACAATCGGAAGTCTCAATGAGTCCAACACAGAAAGTCAAGATCACCAAGAAGACAAGTCTGAACCTTGAAACATTAGCAGCATTTTTATGATATCCAGACTGAGACGTTCCATGTGCGAACTTTAAACCACTGGTAAAGTTTGTAAGAACCCTCCCAAGGCGAAATGGTGTATTCGGGAACATGCCTGTCAACTTCAACATTGGTACTTGGCAAAGTTCTAGAGCACTATTAGATGTCGCACAGTCTGGACAAGGTCGTTATAGCGTCAGTTCGATGAAAACAGTTTCTATTTACATTTTGTTGATACAGGTGTGCAATTGTCGGCATTAATCCAAAAGAAGTAAATTATTGATTGATACGCACCTGTTTGTTGACTTCACGGGCTTGGTATAAAACACAACCATTCCATTAATAATTTAACAAAGATTTTAATGACAGGAACTGGCTTTTGTTTCACTTCTTGTGGGTACAGTTTATTGAATGAACACAGTGATCGAATATGGCAAGTGGTCAACAAATTATTTTTTTTAGATTGTTTAGAAAATTTTCCAAACACAATATAATACTAAACCGTGCTTTGAGTACTTTCTCACTTTAGGCAGATTGACACTCGTGCTTGAAAAGGTCCTTATTGTAGAGGTTATACTATCTCTTCCCACAGAGGTTACATCCTTCAGATTTCTGTATGATTCATATAGAAAGTAGTTTCGTCCGTGACCTAACTAAACGGTGTTGGTTAGACCATGGTTTAAACACAGGAGCCATCGTCGAACTTCAAATAAAGGATGATATTGTGAATTGTGAATCTTTCTCCTCCTTTAAGTAAAGAGTGGAAGAGATACTGAGTATGTTGTTGGAGTCACATTAAGTCAAACGTTATAAATGATATTATTTATCGAGAATTGCCGACTGTTGCTGAAAATTATAAATTCAATACCAGTTCATGCAGTGAATTGACACAATAAAGACGAAAAGTTGTGAGTTATTTCAGTAACAGACAAAAAAGGGTTGGTATAATTTAAAGGGGCAGTAGCACGTTTTTTCGCTGAAATAAGTTGATGAAATGTTTTTGAAAAATAATGTCACTAATAGTAAAACACCCTTCTCTCTTCGGAAAATCAAGTTAAAAAATGAGTGTACATGGTTCCGTAAAGCCATGAGAATCATTTTTGTCATTCAAAATAATAAATTGTGTTCACAATTTGCAATTTTTGCCTTATACGCAACATCGTTAGTAACACTACGGATAATTGGTTTGTGTAATAAGATGTTTTACCCTCTAAAGTAAATATGAATGACATAAACTATCATTATAAATGGGAAATTTGAACAAATAAAATTTGCAAAAAACGTGCTACTGCCCCTTTAACAGGTCATATAACTGACTGCACATATATTTCGGACGTGTAATTTCGGTTTCTGCGCATGGACAATAGTGATGATCATGTATTTGGCGAAAGGGTATGAATACACACATGGGCAAAAGAAACGATACCACAAAATAAGAGATATTTCAATCCACGACTGACACAGAGATACATAATGTCTTCAGAAACCAACTAAACTCTTTTTGAAATTTCAAAACAGTATCTCTTCATATTTCTGAGAAAAAACACGTTTTCAGAAATCGTCGTTTTCGAATCTCCTGAACTAGACTATTTGGTTTGTTTTATGACGTCATACAGTACAGTAATGATACGTCAATAACTTAAAGAGCCATCAAGGATGTTAGTGTTTCAAATCAAAAATATTTTTTGGAAAATATACTTATAACGTCATTCGCCAGGGAAATCTTTTATCTACAACATGGCATATGTTAAATAATTTTCATATCACGACAATGTATTGCAATTTGGTTTCAAAGAGTAGTACCAATTCGACTAGCGCGCGCTAAGGGTATCTAGCGTCATATAAACAGAATCCCCTTTTTGCGTAATACGTACTACACAAACAGTTAGCGCTTTCGAAGCGTGAAGGCTCGTCTCTAGCGCAAGTCGCCATAACAACCCATGTGCTCTTGCAAGTTACCCTTGTCACACATTACTAAATGTGACGATTGCTTTACAAACAATGTTTCTAAATGTCCTGAGAATATACAAATTATTTCCTGTTTAATGTACTTTTTATTGAGATAAGATAAGAAAAATACCTAGTTGGATAAAACAATTATTACAATATCTGTAGCAAATACATAATTAAATGGTAAATAAATAACCGCCAAAAATTATATATTTCGATTTCTTTCATTGCTCATAATTTGTGTTATTCTTTCGTGTCTTTGTTTACTGTGTGTGAGCTAGGCCATAATGCTTTGCGCTTGAAAATAATAGACTGGATCTATATTTAGACTGGAAAACACCTTTACTAATTAATGCAATTTCTCTGCTTATTTTAAGTTGAAAAAAATTGGGAAAAATTAAGTGTATTTATTTCACGGAGATAGATTTTTGGAAAATTTTCGATATGTTCATCAACATCCTTGATGGCTCTTTAAAATCAAAGAAAGTACATTATGTCGAAAACATATTATAACATGATTAACATGATTTCCATATTTCATAAATTTGTACCTTATTTCCAGAAAAACCCCTTTGAAATAGCAATTTCAGCACCCTATATATGTTTGAATAGGTATAAAATATTAGGTATATCATACTCTAATGAATGGAATTTTGTACATCTCTTTACGATATATATACCCTCATTTGCGCTCTACCAGTGATACATTATTATATTAATGACACACAACACAAAATGTTAGTGCCAATACGTATTGTAATAACTGTGGTTAGATTTTAATGCGACTGACGGTCGCGAAATTGTTGCCTTCTACCACAAGAGAAAATGAATGATTTAAGTTCATAATGTTAAACAATATTGCGATTTACGTAGCCTATTTTAGAACATTCTGTTTTTAAAATGCCAAATCTTTCATAAAATGAATATAAACATTGTCTAGACCACTGCATTTGTCCTTAATTCTTAGTGTTATAGACATGTTTGGTTTACTAAAAATAGCCAATGTCGCTTACAACGCAAAGAACTCGAGCGTGAACGTCTGAGGAAATTAGTCTTGAAGTCTCATTGTGAACTTGAAGGGCGGTTTTTTTCTACCTCTCAGGATCTATTTACGATTTTTCCGAATGCATACGCTTGCCCTTTTTTCTTTCGTAAGTGGACTTGAATAATGAAGACACAATAGGGTTATTATGTAAGGCTATGCGTCGTTAGACTCTTTAATCTCTGTTCAGGGGCTATTTCTGTAGAAAAGATGCTTTTATAGGACTAAAGAGGCGTTACTTTCGATTAACGATTTTGGAAGCATTCCATTATACCCCTCTTATTCGTTGATCACAAGCAGATGTGAATTACAAAAATAAATTTCAATTATGGGTTATTTTGAGCTTAACCTTTAAAGGGACACCGCGTCGAGGATAAAAATGAGATCAGATTAGCGTGTCTGCTAGGAAGTCACGCTTCGCTTCACTGTATACATGGGGTTGATTTTATTACCAATTACATAAAAGTGTCTGAATTGGGGGTCTATAACTCGTTAGCAGACACTCTAATTAGCGTAGGTGAATAAATCTGGGTTCTGTTCCATAACAGCGAGCGCTTATAATCGCTCATTGATTGCTCAATGTAGCGCTCATTCTCTCCTAAACGACACGGTGCAAAAACCTCAATGTTCGCTCGCTTTGCAACGTAGCGCTACATTGAGCAATCGCGTTCAAGAGAGGTTTCAAAGTAATCGCTAATTGAGCGATTACTTTGAAACCTCTCTTGAACACGGCCCAGATCTCATCTTTATCCTCGTCGCGGTGTCCCTTTAAGGTGAGATGAACTGGATTTTAACGCAGTTTTACTTATAACCTGCGCGGAAAATGAAACTATACCCAATTTTCAACAATGTGAAACACAACATATTGCTAATGGAAAACGTCGATTTAAATTGTCGATGAGGATATATTTCGTAAATAAGTATACACAATGTCCGGTGTATATATGATACTTTAAATTGTTATCTGTTAAAACTCACATAGGGGGTTGAATAGCTATTTCAAAATGGTTCTTTAAACATAATGTTTGTCATTTAAGTTAAAGAATGAGGAAATATTGAAATAAAGTTAATAAAAGTTGATGTCGACATAAGGTACCTTCTTGGATTTTCAATTCGTTGACGAACCGTTACTGTGTAAGTGGACATATTTTACTATCCTATCTTACATAAATCATAAATACATTGTAAGGAGATTCAAAAACGACTTTTAAAGGCGCTGTAGCACGATTTTCTTTTCAAAGTCAATCAGAAGAGTTCTAAAACGAATGTACATGGTTCGGTTAAGCCATGCGAGTCCATCTGCCATCGAGCGGCCATGTTAATGTGTTCACGTTAAAATAGTCGCTCGAAGGTAGTTCAAGTGATATAACTGACATAGCGATACCTAAACACTCAGAATAGAGTTTTTTTGTTTTAAATATGGTGCAATAATGAAATGGTCAACCATCTTGCTGTCTGAACTCTCAAATTCTCATGAGACCTACAAATCTACCTCTGACACCGAAGAGTTCCACACCACTGTCGCTTAATACGTCGTAGGTTTACGTGCAAATCATCTCACTCGACATGCATATTTATCCCTTGAAGTCAAATATTTTACAATAACTTGCTTTCTCTGAAAATCGAGCAGCGGCTTAATTCATGATGAGAAGCCGAATTCCTGGCTCCAAGAAGTCGACCTTTTGAATATACTAAAATATCAGGAGGTCGATCCGCGGTAAGCTATGAAGTTTGGGTGTTGTTTTAGTACAAGGGTAATCTCATTAGCGATGTTGTTACAACGTTGTTCATATTCACTGAGATTAATTGAACATAATTTACGAAGTGAACATATTTCAATAATACATACATAAATAAGGATATATATTGCGAAGAAACATGACCGTATTCATTCGATTTTGAAATGGCTTATGCTCAACTTGAACATAAGTTTATTCCAACACCTCGTGGTGGACGTTATGTATGCGTTGGTTGATTCAAGCATCCTATCTGTTACATCTCTTCTAAATGTAATTTGTGTTGATGTATCTGTATGTTTGTATTATGAACAATGTATGTATTCAGTGTATTTCAATGAACAATTGGATTGTAAAAAAGCGTATATGAATAAAGATTGGTGCGTGAAAACCGATCCAGGATACAAAAGTTTATACATTTATATTTTCTTATCATTTTAATTTCCTCCAATGTTTTAAATGATCATATCAAACTGAATATGCCTAATGTAATTCCGTGTTAATCATTCTGAATAATACATATATGATGAATTGATAAAATGAATGTACACATGTCTATATATGTATATGTACATTTGTATTTAATTACGTACCTTTTTATTAGCTCATCAGGCCTGAAAGGCCCGATGGGCTTATGGCATGGGATGGCGTCCGTCCATCCGTCCGTCCGTCCGTCCGTCCGTCCGTAAACTTTTCACTTTTTCGACTTCTTCTCCAGAACCAGTGACTCCAGAGAGCTGAAATTTTATGTACAGACTCCTTGGCCAATGGGGATTCTAAAGTGTAGATTTGGTGACTCTGTGAGCCCCAATTAAGGGCCCCAGGGGTCATAAACTAAAAAGCTATTTTTATCTTCTCCTCCAGAACCAATGACTCCAGAGAGCTGAAATTAATATGAACAGACTCCTTGGCCAATGGGGATTCTAAATTGTAGATTTGGTGACCCTGTGACCCCAAATAAGGGCCTCACAGGCCATTACCTAAAATCCTCTTTTCATCTTTTTCTCCGAAACAAAAAGACTTAGAAGGCTGTAATAATGTATGCAAACTCTTTAGCCAATGGGGATTCTAACTTGTAAATTTGGTGACCCTGTGACCCCAAATATGGGCCACAGCCTAAAAAACCTGTTGAAATTGTATTTTGAACTGATCTTTTATGAGTACTTCATTCACTTTATTTGAAGTGTATGTCGACTTGAGATAACAATCTACATTGTGGACATGTTTGTCAAATTGATGTAATCAATGTGAAATGAGAACTATTGAATAGCCTATGAACTGAAAATTGTGACAAGTCATAAAGGACTAAATTGAAGAGGAGTTAAGAATTCTATTATTTTACATGAGATATGTGAACTGCATATGACTGGTGATGAAATGATAAGCTAAGACTATTTTCATCTTCTTCTCCAGAACGAAAAGACCTAGAAGGTTGTCATGTTGTGTAATGAGTCTTTAGCCAATGAAGATTCTAAATTGTAGATTTGGTGACGCTGTGGCTCCAAATAAGGGCCTCACAGGCCATTACCTAAAATCCTCTTTTCATCTTTTTCTCCGGAACAAAAAGATCTAGAAGGCTGTAATATTGTATGCAAACTCTTTAGCCAATTGGGATTCTAACTTGTAAATTTGGTGACCCTGTGACCCCAAATATGGGCCACAGCCTAAAAAACCTGTTGAAATTGAATTTTGAACTGATCTTTTATGAGTACTTCATTCACTTTATTTGAAGTGTATGTCGACTTGAGATAACAATCTACATTGTGGACATGTTTGTCAAATTGATGTAACAATTGTGAAATGAGAACTATTGAATAGCCTATGAACTGAAAATTGTGACAAGTCATAAAGGACTAAATTGAAGAGGAGTTAAGAATTCTATTATTTTACATGAGATATGTGAACTGCATATGACTGGTGATGAAATGATAAGCTAAGATTATTTTCATCTTCTTCTCCAGAACGAAAAGACCTAGAAGGTTGTCATGTTGTGTAATGAGTCTTTAGCCAATGAAGATTCTAAATTGTAGATTTGGTGACGCTGTGGCTCCAAATAAGGGCCTCACAGGCCATTACCTAAAATCCTGTTTTCATCTTTTTCTCCGGAACAAAAAGATCTAGAAGGCTGTAATATTGTATGCAAACTCTTTAGCCAATTGGGATTCTAACTTGTAAATTTGGTGACCCTGTGACCCCAAATATGGGCCACAGCCTAAAAAACCTGTTGAAATTGAATTTTGAACTGATATTTTATGAGCACTTCATTTACTATCTATTTAAAATATATGTCGACTTGAGATAACAATCTACATTGTGGACATGTTTGTCAAATTGATGTAATCAATGTGAACTGAGAACTATTGAAGAACCTATGAACTGAAAATTGTGACAAGTCATAAAGGACTAAATTGAAGAGGAGTTAAGAATTCTTTTATTTTACATGAGATATGTGAACTGCATATGACTGGTGATGAAATGATAAGCTAAGATTATTTTCATCTTCTTCTCCAGAACGAAAAGACCTAGAAGGTTGTCATGTTGTGTAATGAGTCTTTAGCCAATGGAGATTCTATATTGTATATTTGGTGACGCTGTGACCCCAAATAAGGGCCTCACAGTCCATAACCTAAAATCCTGTTTTCATCCAGAACAAACTAGAAGGAATATTGTGTTCAGAATGTTTAGATGTTTGGATGACAAGACTTAGAACCGATAAAATTGTGCAGAGATTGTTTAGCCAAAGTGATTCTAAATTGTACTATGTACCATGAGATTCATCACATTGCCTGTTCTCTTTAAGCCTTATACAGTTAGATCAGTGCTGCCAGTGTTTAGTGCAAGCAAGAGTCTATTACATAATTTGGCGGTAAAACACAAAAAAAACCAGCTGGCTTGTAACCAGAGCCAATGGGTCAGAATATTGCATAATCTCCCGTGTGTTGACCTTGCTGAGTGCTCTCTCTCAATTTCAAGACTAAGATTTGTCAGGGTTAGGGATTGTGAATTATATTGAAACAACATATTTCTGTCTTCATCATCAAACAAAATAAACTCTGATGAGCTACAGAGCCCATGGCTCTATTTTTATTTCTGTAAACAATAATGTTTTAATACACTCAAATAAAAAAATGTATTATACTATCTTACTCTTTATTTTATGTTTCAATGTATATTCTTTGTGAAGTAAAACACTTTTTACGTGGCATGTTTTCTCTTTAAGCGTGCTCTCATCCGCATAATCCGGATTATCATCAACAACATGTCGACGCGTCTTTGTCTTTATAATCCAACTTAAATTGCTGATACATCGACAAACTCAGGACATCGACCTTTTTTTCTTCACCCATCCGTGAATACACGACTTAAGGTCGACTTCCTGAGGCCAAACCATTAAGATACCATTCATATGATTCATACCAATATACCAACCAACATCTGTCTCTTTGCTACATATAAGTTTTCAAAAATACGTTTGACCAATTGACCGGCTGCGGTACATTGTTCTGACCTTGGTCATACTCATGATAAACATCTTATTATTGTCACTTTAATAAAGAAGAGAAGAAGAAGAAGAATATTTTATTTGCGTGTCACATGCCGTACATAAATAATGATACTGACAAATGAAACATGATTATAAATAATAGCATCCAGCCCTCAAGCTTACGAAACACGATTCCCTCCCGATTAAATACCATCCTTGGTAACTTTTAAGATATGTGACTACAATACTACAAACTACAATAACAAACTGAGTGTTACTTTAATGTCTTTTGGAAAACTTCTAAAATTATTCCATTGCCCGATACGAAAAACACATCCGTTAACGATGACTGCAGATCAGTTGCTCTAACCTCTATTGCCATGATGAAACGTATAATTAAGAATGTATTGTTTGGTGAAGTCAGTCATATGACTCGTTTATTGTTTGTTGATTTTTCATCTGCCTTTAATACCAATCAGCCTCATCTACTTATTGACAAACTTTCCAAAATGAATGTTAATTTTAATATCGGATAAATGCATTCCTGGTTAATCAATCTCAATCTTTATTTCGTACTGAAGAGGCCTCAGGCCTGTAGTACATTTGCATAAGTCATGTGAATATATACATAAATAAATAGTGTACATTAGTTCGCTATGGCATTTTTTCTACAAATCATAGCTTTATTAATATACATAGAAAGATTTTGTAACGTTCTTTGATTTGTACTGCTCATTAAATTAGAGAATTTAGTGATACTTGGATGGACATAGTAATATTGTTTAATATACTTACAACGTAATGAGTTATATAGTGAACAAGTGAAAAGAAAGTGGTATTCATCTTCAATTTCGTTTAAATTACAAAGTGTACATAATCTGTCTTCTCTTTTAATATGTCTATACCTGCCATTTTCAATAAATAAATCATGGGATGAACATCTAAATCTTGCTAATGATCGTCTGTACTTTTTTATATCAACACATGATAAGTAAGCTTCTTTTAACAGATCCTCTTTAAATATTGCATAATAGAAACATTTTTTCGACAGAGTAATTTTATCACACCATGTTTGAAAATATATATTGTCGTTAGCGAATGGATGAATAACTTATGAGATTCTACATATTGTGAATTCCAAGCATTCCCGAAGCCGATAGAGAACAGTAGGCTTCTGACACGGGATGCCCAATTTCTTTGACCATTATTATCGTACAAAAGCATCATATTATAACATTTTTTCGGTATTCTAGTAGAAGGCATAGCTAGAAGTCTTAACCAATATTTAACTGCATTTACGGTGGTGGAAATATAAAGTGGAAACCTCCCAAGTTCACCGTAGACCATAACATTGGGTGTGGTTGGTTTTACTCCTAGAAATTTCTTACATGCGTATAAGTGAACCTTTTCAATTACCTCCGTATTTTGCAAACCCCATACTTCTGAGCCATACAATAATATTGGTTTTATTTTTGCATCAAAGATTTTGAAAAAGGTCTGGTGCGTGAGATCGCCTAAGATACGTGTCTGCCTCCAGATACCGATGAACACTTTTTTAGCTTGGGTTGCTGCCTGATTGAAATGTCTGTGCCACGAGAAGTTTCTGCTAAAATATACACCCAAATATTTATAAAATGACGTTGTCTCCAGTAGTTCCTTTTTAAAATACCATTGTTCTGCTTTTGCTAGTTTCCCGCCATTTTTAAATACAATAATTTTCGATTTAGATCTGTTCACTTTTAGATTCCATTCATCCGAATACTTCTCTAATTCATTGATTTGTCTTTGTAAGCCAATAATAGTTGACGAAAATAAGACAATGTCATCCGCAAATAAGAGCAAAAACAACTCAATAATGTCTGGGTGTAGCTGTATACCATGGGCACAGTTTTTTCTAATTCGAATGGCTAATTCATTAATGAAAATAGTGAATAAAAACGGGCTCAAAACGCAACCCTGTCTAACTCCCAAATGGCTATTGAAAATATCGGATATATCGTTGTTATTCCGAACACATACTTTGACATTCTCGTAAATGTTGCATAATAATTTGCTCATTTTCATACTCAAACTGTGTGATTTTAATAAGTTCCATAATTTGTTTCTTTCAACTGAGTCAAATGCTTTGGCAAAATCAACAAAAAATATATAAAATTTCCCCCCTCTAGCATTTAAATATCTTTCTATGAGAGTTTGTAAAGTGAAAATATTATCGATTGTTGAATATCCCTCTCTAAATCCTGCTTGCTCTTCGCTTATTTTATCCAGGGTATCTGCCCAGAAAACTAGTCTCTTGTTAATTATATAGGTGAATACCTTGCCGAGGATGCTTAAAAGAGTGATACCCCTGTAATTATTCATGTCTTGTTTACTACCTTGTTTATGTATCGGGACAATAACTCCAAGAGACCATGATTCAGGAAATTTTCCATTTTCTAATATCACATTAAATAGTAATTCTAAATACGGAAGCAAAATATCTGTCGAGTTTTTTAAGAATTCCGGCAGTGTACTGTCTATTCCCGGAGCTTTATTACATTTCAGATGGCGAATACTATCGAGAATTTCTTCTCTGCTAATAGGTGAATCTAAAATATCATTAGCAAACTGTAATTCAGAGTCTGTTTGTAATGAAGCTTGACTGCCATGAACGTCTGTATCAAATAGAGTATCATTCCTAATATCTATAGAAGAGGAGAATATATCTTTGAAGTAATCATGCCAGTCACTGATATCAATCTCGTTTGAATTACGTTGGTTGCCCAGACTTCTAAGTTCGGACCAGAATTGTTTAGAATTATTAATGCTTTTCTCTAAATCATGTTGTCTATCATTTAAATATTTCCGTTGCTTTCGTTTGTAAGTTTCACTATACTTGTTTCTAGCTATATGGTATTCACGAAGGATCTCAATCGTTTTATTTTTCCTAAAGTGATTTAAATATCGACATCTTTCTTTTTTCAAACGATCGCATTCGGCATCAAACCATTTACATGTATTCCCCTTGCTCGCATAGCATTTATGTTTTCCATTTTGTTTTTTCATACTTGAGGCGGCTAAACATAGCGCATCTGTTAACAAACTTACACTCGTATCAATATTAAACATGGCACTATCCATAGATTTGTCGAGTAGTTCTTGAATAGAATCAGAAAAGAGATTATCTCTAAATGTTTGTAATTCATTGATATCCCAAACAAACCTAAATGATTTCGAATGATCATGTTCTTCTTTATCAGATGTAAACGGACGTTTGTGAAGCGCACGTAATTTTCGACAACAATTTGTACGGGTTAACCAAGTAGAGTCTTCAATATCAAATATATCCACTACTGCGCCCCAGGGTTGTGTGATTTGTATATCAATGACTGCATATCCAAAGCAAAAGAATGTCTGACAATAAAATTTGCTGACGATGCTGCATTGGTTTGCCTGATAAGAGAATCTGAACTGAGTTACAGATCAGAAATTTCCAAATTTGTAGAATAGTGCAAATCAAACTTTTTACATTGTATTTTTTAATGTGGAAAGGACCAAAGAAAGTGTCATAGCTTTCAGGAAAACTAGATCTGCAATAAATCTAGTGACTATTGATGATAATGAAATAGAAAGAGTAACGGAATATAAATATATGGGTTCTGTCTTAGATTCGAAACTTTCTTGGAATGAAAACACTGGCAAAATTTATAGGAAAGGACAGCAACGATAGCATGTTTTGAAACATTTTAAATTAGATCAAACTATTTCGAGGTTAAACTACCAAACGTTTATTCAAAGGGTGGTAACATTTTATTTTTTCATTTGGTACGGAAACCTCTCCGTTCAAAACAAAAATAAACTCTCTAAAATTGTTAATACCATTTTTAAAAATATTCAAATTCCTAAAGTATCGGCAGTTTTTTATGAGCAGCAACTTTTTAAAAAAAAAGCAAATAAGATTTTAAGTGACTCGACTCACATTCTATTTTGAAATACTCTTCACTGCCCTCTGGGCGTAGATTGCGTATGCTGACGAGTAGAACAAACAGATTTCGTCAATCATGTTCTGATTCAACCTCATCCCCAGGGCTGATCAACTGTAAAAAAAAAAAAGGTCCCGATATGAACTATTTTGCAGATTTAATTCCTCAGAACCGGGTCGATTTTAATCAGACTGAAAATTACAAAGACTGCATATTCGATTTTCTTTTTGGATTGATTTGAATCTTTTTGAATAAATAAATCATGTGACGAACATCTTAATCTTAACGCTATCATAAACCGTTTTTACATTTATACATGTAAGTAAAATTTCTGTGTCTACAGTACATTTAAACATCTGATAATACAGACACTTACTAGAAAGTGATATATTTTCAGTCCATCCTTGTAAATAAATATATTTTAATCTCCTCGTTAGTTGACAAATAAAGCCATAGTTTGAATCAACATATTACTTCTTATCTGACTACACAATTTTATGTCCATTAGAAATGAAAAATTTAAATATGATACTTTCCAAAACCTCAAGTGGGCCCCTTGAGGAGAAAAAAGTTAGAGTAACCTCCCTTGCGTTACTCTTTAGTTTTGAAGTCCACAGTTTATTAGTAACTATGGCGTCCTTTCCGGTTTGACGTTTGGCATTTATTTAGAGATCAAAATATTGATAAAATGACACATGATGTACTGGAATAATTTTTCAGTGACATAACAAATAGTCACTCCTGCCGTGGCAGTATGTTCAGGAGACTTCTAATGGCTGCGATTTCCAATACAAAACCCAGAGGTAAAAACTAAACATTTTCTTTATGACATGTTCACTGTTTCAGTGTTTGGCAGAAGTTTTGTTATTTAATGATTTAGTTTTGATAAGGATCAGTATTCTAAATTTTAGTATTTGTATACGAAGTAAGTTAGTTGTTTATTTGTTTGGAAAGTTTGTGTTTCGGAGGTAATATTTCGATTACAAAATTTAAAAAAAACCCATAGAGACCTTTTTAAAGAATTTATTTTATTAATTATTTTATTAGAGTTTCCGTAGAAACAAATTATCCAAATAAATTTAAAACTTATGAAAGTGCTGTTTAAGCCATTGTCGCATCCACTCAAATTTGCTTTATAAATGTTTCTTCTTGTATAAGTTTTACAATTTTCGATATGTCAATATTGAATCTTGAGACATGATATTTTGAAAAAGGAAAACTACATTAGTTGATTAACTTTTGGTTCGGTGTGTATATATAGTGTGCCAAAGTGTATTTCGGTATGTACATGTTATACCACGTATAAATATTTTTCAATTAAATAAGTCGTTCGCTGTAACAATGAATGTTATTTAATATTTTTTTATTAAAATTTCATTTTTGTCTTCAATTTTTATCTTCAATTTTTAATCTTTTAAAAATAGCATTCATTGTGAAGAAACGGTTGTATGTTGATACATTTGGTGTTTGAAAAGTAATGTTTAAATTAAAGGTAAAGAAAGTGAACACTTATGAATTAATAGAATATGAAATGCAACATTATATATACTGCGCATGGTAGAGTACTCACATTCTACCAACTGGACCTATGATTACTGTATAGGAATAATAACATGACACAGTAACAACACAAAGTTGAAACTGACACAATAACAATACATAGTTGAAACATGACACAATAAGCAACAAAAAGGTGAAAATTTTCAAGAAATTTTGTGTTATGAGATGATCGAAAATCGAAGATTAAAACAGTTTTTTTCTTTCTAAAAACAGTTATTTATGAATCAGATTGCTTCATGCTTGCTGTAGTTACTGCACAACACTAGCTGGTTTTATAGTGTTCACTTAGTTTTTCTTTTCATTTTTAAGTTAGTGAAATCTATTTTTTGTGTACCACGATACAGGAAGCTCACGATACAATAATCACGATTTCCCAAGCTACGATTGTATCGTAGGTATTGATGAATCGCCACAGCCCTATAACCAACCGTGGTGGTTTTACACTTTGAATAATTATACCTTAAAAATCAATGCAAATGATCCTTTGACCTATATTTATTTAATATCATTAATGAATCATTTCAAAGTTGAATCTCCGAAGGACCTTTAGAAGTCAGTGACATTTTGAAGATACAAGTGCATTTTCAAGATCATTGTATAATAAAGAAGAAAATAAAATATTTTATCAGAAATCTTGCTTTTATTTATTTAAAATTTGATTTAAAAATGTTGAGAAAATGTCAGTTTTGGTTAATTAATTGCAAAAATACCAATAATTGCATCTACTTGAAATTCTGTGTGCTTAAGTATCCTCAGAGTATTTCAGAGTGTGAATACTTGTAGCTATCAAATCCTAGGAGATCAGTTACAATCTCTCGTACTAGATTGATGCAACGTGAATAATTAATAGACCAGTATTGGCCTCCACTCCCTGTGTCCTGATACTCTTGCAGTTCTCTTCTCCTGGTAGGCAAACCGTACAACTAATTAAAGATCAATCGTCTTGTTCGATCACAATGGCAGATAAACACTGAAGTGTCAACATAAATAATCAAGTTCTATTTTAATTGTGGTTTATTGATGAACCTCAGCGAGCAGTCCGTACCGAATTTACAACTTCTCTTATTGGACATAACTCATTCGTGCGATGGGATCAAGATTTAGATCTTCCAGTGCGTCAAGTAGGTTCTACCTTTATTTAGTCTAAATTGTTTAAATTTGTTAAAGGATTCTTATGTTATTTGGAAGGTATTGTAACATATTCTGTATTATTTTCATAATTGGGCATTATTAATTGCATTGTTGCTTTATTGATGAAGTAATGTTTGAAAAAGAATGCCAATTCAAGATGAAGACCTTTAAGCATGTGATGTAGATTGTTTTGCAGCTGTTATCAATGTAGCTGGAGCCTTTGGGGTAAGAAATACAGACAAAATCTGATGGATACAAAATCAGCTCAGTATTTAATGCATTACAAAGTATTTTTGTTAGTACCTCACTATGCTATTCTTTAGGTGATCAAGTTTATTTCGTTGCTTTACCATGATTCTGACCAGTTCGAACAAAAATTTAATTCTACTGATGACTACTATATAACAATATTACAATTTTTTGATTAAAATATTTTTTGTTATAGTTTTTAATGCTTTTATCCTCTGTATGTCTGTCTCTCCCTTAATACAATATCTAAATGTTTTCTATCATGTTTTTTTTTTATTCCGTTAGGGACCATAGTAGTGGACTGCACCAAATAGACATTATTTATTATCTTAAATAAAATTATTGATCATATTCATAATTGATGACACTTATCATTATTCTCTCTTTATTTTTCTTACCTAAACGGTGATAAATTTACAAATGTGACATATGACTCGCTACCACAAGTTTTTGTGAGTCCCAGCATATATAAGTGAGTCCCTCAATAAGTAAGCAAATACTACCAAAAAAAACTTGAGTCTAGGGAACTCGCAACTCATATTTTTATGAGTTCTTTCCAAATTGTATGAGTATTTGATGCAGGACTCGGGGTAACTTTATCACTGCCTAAAGGACAAAATGAGAATCAAAGCAGAGAATAAGAAAGCCATACGACCATTTCCTCGAGTAATAATCTCTATATATGAAATATCCTTAATACATTTTCTTTGAAGAGAAGATTGACATATGAATTAAATCTATACTGAAATCAATGTGACATGTACAGCGCGGGTTAGATAAGACAGTTACTACAATGTCAATCGTTGAGTCACTCAGTTAAACCGAGCAACCTCCACAGCCAACAAAATATATAGACACACAGTACTTAACTCTTTCCCTCCGGAGCAGTATGATATTCCCAATTTAAAAACAACAATCCATTCAACGCAAATGTTCTCATTACAAAATCAATACTTTATAAATGCAAAACAAAAAAGTTGCAACAAATTCGAAATTACTGCAGCAAGAAATTATTAACTATTATCAAATAACAAAAACAATTGCATTTTCGAATTGTAAATATGCAAGTTTTCATACATTCTGGTCAACACTCTATGCTCTTCAAAAATCATGTCAATAAATGCCATATTTTGACCTATATACAATATGCACATTACCTTACTTTGTTGTATTTGAAATGTATGGAAATGTAAAAAATGGAAATAAAAAAAAAATCCAACGCTTGAAAATATAAATTTTCTATCTCACTCGATGACATAAACAAAGTATTATTAGTCAAGAAAAATACAGATATCCTCTATATATCAAAGCTGCTAGTATTATTGCAGAGGGAAAGGCTATACAACACCTTCAAAGTTTATAATATCCTTTAAACAAAGGCTACACGATATATATTTGCAAGACTGGCTTAACCATTTATCTGTATCAAATAAATGTTTTTATTACAGAAAGTTTAAACAATCTATATATAATGAAAGTTATTTATCCTCGTTAAATATTCGGAAATATAGAATCTCCCTTACAAAAGTTCCTTGCTCATGTCATGATTTGCAGATAGAAACAGGAAGATATACTGGATTAAAAAGAGGAGATAGAATTTGTAAAATGTGCAATTTGAATTTAATTGAAGATGAATATCATTTCCTTTGTGTATGTCCAGTTTAAGAATAAATATTACTTTACACATCACAGTATTCATAAATTTGTATCATTATTATCCTGTTCTAGTAAAACACATTTAGAAAATCTGTCAATGTATTTATATCATGCCTTGTACATAGAAAAAATGTACTCTCAACTGCATAAGATATCGTATGTACTATATGCCTTAGGCCTTTTAAATGCAAATAAAGATTGATTGATTGTGGTAATAAGATACTTCTTTATTGCTCGTTATTGAATTTGTTTCACGTCTGAGTGAGCATAAATACAAAATTATACACACACATTCATTTTTAATTATACATGGAATATTTACATGGTTATATAACATGGACAAAGAGTATGATGATGGGAACATTAACGCTTATTCAATAGAGAAATTGATTTTGGTACAAAAGACATTTTATAACGTTTGGTTTTGCATGTCGGTACATTATATCGACGGCAAGAGGGTCACAGATAATATTTGAAGCCAAGTTTTGAGCCTGTCCTTCATGAAGTTCATCTAATGTCTTAAATATATGATAAGAAATTATCTCTCCTTGTTTAATTATCTTATTTAATTTGTTTCTATTTGTTAGTGACAGGGAGCCGAACCAACATTGGATAGAGAACATGAGAATAGACTGAAAAAAGGTTTTATAGAAAAGAGCCAAAATAGTTGAGTCAATGTGGTAAGATCGGAGCTTCCTGAGGAAATGAAGGCGAGATTGACACTTGCTATAAATACGATCCGTATTATCAGAGAAATTTAACTTATTATCAATTTTAGTTCCAAGATATTTGTAACTACTAACTACTTCAACAACATCTCCATTTATAATGACTGGACTACCTGCTGGCTTATTCCTTCAAAAATCTATAACAAGTTCCTTTGTTTTTTTAGTTCCAAAAAGTTGTCACGACAACACTTAACAAAATGATTTATTTCATCTTTATATGTATTCTCACTGTCAAAGAGTAGACTGCTAATAGCTGTATCATCGGCAAACTTGAACCTGGAACAGTTTGGTTGAGAACTTACACAGTCATTAGTATACAATGTGAAAAGTATTGGAGACAACGCACATCCTTGAGGAGCACTGGTGTTAATAGACACAGTCCGGGAACAAGAACTTATCATTTTGACATATTGGGACCTGTCAGACAAGAATGAGGCTATCCATTTAACCAGAGAAGGACATGTATCTAAATCAATTAATTTCTTAATCAAAATTTGAGGTTGAATGGTGTTAAGGTTAGGGGGAAGTCAACAAACAGTATTCTGACATAGGCAGCAGGTTTCTCAAGATGTTGATAAACAGAGTTTAACAGAGACACAGTAGCATCTTCTATGCCTGCCTCGCTCTGAAAGCGAATTGCAAAGGATCTAAATGCGGATTAACATGATTGAGGAGCATACAAAGCACAATACGTTCAAAACACTTCATAGCAATTGAAGTTAAAGCAGCAGGTCTAAAGTCATTATTAACAGTGGGTTTACTCTTCTTGGGAACAGGTATCAGTCGGATAACTTCCAGGATAGGGGTATAACATGATTGTCCAAAGAGAGTTGATAGATTTTACAGAAGACGATAACAGCTGATCTCCACATTCTTTCAATATAACACTACTTAAACAGTCTGGGCCTGATGATTTCCTGACGTTTATTTTTGAGAATCTAAACAAAACGTCTTCTTCGGATATGCGGGGTTTGTAATTGTCAATTGGCATATTATTTAACAAGTCTTTTAATTCTTTTGAAAAATCTTTATTATTATACTTCTAAAAATGGCCATTTAGGCTGTTTAAGCACTTTTTAGAGGTTCTAAAGTCACATTTTCTTTATTTCATTTGTTTTTTAAAAGTATATAGATGATGTAGAATATAATGAAGTAAATAAAAATGACAAAAAATCTTTACTTGATCATATTTCATTTTTGAAGTTCAACAAGAAGAAGCGAACAATTTAGGCGATTCCGGGGAAATGTTTTCTAATTCGTCAACATGTTTCTGTATAACTCCAGCAGCATTTTGATTGTTTGCACTTGGCGGTGTATACATAAGCGTAATGAAAATTTGTCCAAATTCATGTGGAAGGTAGAATGGCAGTTTTTCCGGTATTGTCAATATCACGATGTAATCGAAGCGGCATGCCAAAATCAGGAAGTGCAAGGCTGTTATTATCTATTGAAGGATTTAACCAAATCTCTGTAAAACACAGAAGACAACTTTCCTTATAATCCTACAGATATTTGACACATTTGATATTTGAATGTATGCAGTGAAACCTGCAAGCACAGCTGGAACTACCGAACCATGGGTGAACGTGTGCAGATACTCAGTGTAGCATTGCACCCAAACCTTACTGCGTGAAAACAATTCTCTCCAGCAGACAAGGTTTCCAAGCCCATGGCCCGATTTCAAATCTGATATATTGATTTGTTGCCAAATGTACTGACTAGGACTGGCACGGGTAACCAGGATACCCATGACTGAGTAGGACCTGGTAACCATCACATTATCCGGGCTTGTTATTATCATATGACTAAATATAAAATATTTTGATTTGTAATTATTTCACAAGATTGCAATGTATTTGAAGATTTCAACATAATATTAAAGGTACATCCATTGTGTTGTTGTGGGTCACATATGCCAAACATTATAAATGGTGTTAATCTTTCGAGAAGTACTGACTGTTACCAAAAAGTGTCATGTGATAGATGACTCAGTATACCAACGATATTAAGGTAAAAGTATTCATTTCTGATCGAAAACCGGACAATGCACAAATGTAATTTTCGAAACTTATTTACACCAGACAAACAGACAACTTTGGGTTGATTATGTTAAAGAGGTCTTATAACTACAGTGCATGTAAATGGGACATGTAGTTTCGGTTTCTGTACATGTATAATAATGTTGCTCAATTTTAATTAGAAACTAGTAATTATGATATATTTGGCTATTATGGATGACTGCAGGTTCAGTGATATTATTTGAACTGATATCAGCACATATTGTATGTTGGTACGTATTAAAGCCAAATATAATTTTATGAAACACAATGGATGCACCTTTAGAGTCAATTGTCGTTCATTATCAAATCTGTCCTAGCACTAACCACTGCACTATTATGCCCCAAGTAGTAAGCAGTATACCCGAGTATCAGCTGTTTCACGTAGCTATGACATATATATACCCGAGTCAGCTGTTTAACGTAGCTATGACATATATATACCCGAGTCAGCTGTTTAACGTAGCTATGACATATATATACCCGAGTCAGCTGTTTAACGTAGCTATGACATATATATACCCGAGTCAGCTGTTTAACGTAGCTATGACATATATATACCCGAGTCAGCTGTTTAACGTAGCTATGACATATATATACCCGAGTCAGCTGTTTCACGTAGCTATGACATATATATACCCGAGTCAGCTGTTTCACGTAGCTATGACATATATATACCCGAGTCAGCTGTTTCACGTAGCTATGACATATATATACCCGAGTCAGCTGTTTCACGTAACTATGACATGGAGTGCATGATTGATTGAAACCACTGATCAGTAGATATTGATTTCCTATTGTTACAGTAATACTTGATAGACAGAACATGATTCTCTTACATCAGAATTATTCAGTTCACATTTAGAGTATTGTGCAGAGCTTATGAAGGTAATGAACCGTAATCAACTGTTTCCAACCAATAACTGTCAAACTGTATTAGAATTGATTGAATTGACAGAATGTTGGTTTGAGTTATTCTGTATGAAGGCAAATTCTTTATTAATTTGACATACGTATATATGGAATTAATCGCCTGGTTGTATATTAGTCTGATATTGAGTTAGCTCTATGCAAGGTTCATTGTTTTTGTTGGCTCTTATTCGCATGAGTTATAAGGAGACATCTCTCAATGTCTGTTTCAAGGATAATGGGGGTGGCATAGCGCAGTGGTTAGCGCGTTCGACTTCGGATCAAGAGTTCTTGGTTCGAATCCCGCCAGGGCATGGCAACTTTGTCTGCACTTGAGAACTGTTCTACACGCAGTAAGTTTTTGTTGCATTGCTACACTGAATTTCAGCGTAGTACCAACCATGGTTCGCTAGTTCCAGCCGATGCTTGCAGTTACCGCAATGTATAGTTAAACAGCGTTGTAAGCTTTCTCCTTGCCATTATACTAGCAGCCGTGATGTAGTAAAATACTCTTGACAGCTGTGTTAAACCCCAACTCACCTCATCTTACCTCAAGGAAAATGTATTTGATTCGATAATATTTCAGAGATCAAACAAACACTGAACCAGGTAATGAACATGTCTGGTGAACATTTTTCTTTCGTTTATTTTTTCATTGGGCAAGTTTGATCCTGGAATCTGTCCAGTCGACGACCAGAGGTTTCACTTCTGTGATAAATAGTTGCAACACACAGAAATTAAATTTAGTTTAAAATTGACCTCGTGAGTTGGTTTGAAGTTTTAAAGGCTAAAATTTGCATTTTTTGAATTACAAAAAATCCCTGTTTTACTAACACAACTGTTATCGATATTGTAGCATGGATGTTAGTTATCAAAGAGATTTATGACTTCATATTTTAACTTGCCTCACCATACCATAACATCAACCTCACCAATACAGTACCAAACCGCATTCCACCACACCACACCACACCACACCACACCACACCACACCACACCGCACCGCACCGCACCGCACCACACCGCACCACTCACAATCTTTCCGAAACCCAAACCACACACCATATCACCACACATAATCTCACCGAACCCAAACCAGCCAACCTATATTCACATTCACTCACCATTTTTAAATTTCAGGTAAGTCTACAATCAGTGAGAAGCCAAACCCAGTCACATCTACAATGGGAAAGAAGAAAGCTCCGATGAGGACCTTCAGCTCCAAGAGCAGTCCGGTCTACAAGACACAATCGGACACGTCCCTCGTCGACGGTATGAAGAACCTCAGCCTCAGAGACAAGACAAACTCCCCCTCCAGACCCCACCCTCCCAGGTAGACAGTTGCCTCAGTTTATTGCTAAGCCATTCTGAGTTGCCAATTACAGGAATGGAATGTCAGTCAAGGGAATAATGTGGGGTAGTTCATTAGTTTAAAGAAGACTATCACAGAATAACTGTGATAAATTTTAACCTTTTACCAGCTAATACAATAATATTCTAGCCAATTTCTAGGTATGAAATTCTATAGCCTTAGGGGATAGGAGTGCAGTTGCTCGGTTTCAGATCATGAGATTCGAGGTTTAAATCTCGGCAGTACAGATCAGTTCAATGTGCAGTAAGGTTTTGGTGCAATGCTTCACTGAATTTCAGAGCAGTACCACCCATGGTTCGCTAGTTCCAATTGATCAAAGGTTTCACTGCAATACATAGCAAAACAATACTAGTAGCCGTATGCAAGTGAAATTCTCTTGAATGCAGATTCACTGCCCTACACAGAGACATGATTTATGAAACTTGTGGTGTTACTTTTGTGACCTTATTCAAAGTATGCCTCAGTCGACCCAGCAGTAAAACTGGGTACCTAATATGATATGATGGTATCCTGAATTAGAATCTTGAGTGCATTACATGGTACAGAAGCAAAGGCAATGTGACAGATAACCTAATTTGGCAGCTTGACTGCATACTCCAAGAAAATTAAGAATATAAAAGGAACGATGTTACTCCTTATACCAGGGTGATAATGTGCATGTGCTTTGAGTTTGCTCTTCATGGCGTGGAGTTGAGCGAGGTATAAAACTCATTATTATTATGAACTACTTTCAGACGGGCGTTCGGAAGTGGTACAGGTGTAGTCAAGTGTCTGGGCGATGTGGCGGCGGCGCTCCGAGATCAACAGGTGAAGAACGTTGTCATCGTAGCAGGAGCTGGGATTAGCACGTCCAGCGGCATACCAGACTTCAGGTAAATCCCTTTATAGGTCGAGGTTAGTAACTGAGCAACTGTGTCATACCATTTTCACTAAATGAATATAAATGTTTGTGTTTTAAAATAAGAACGAGAGTTATACAGTAATTTGCAAAGCATAAGTTATTATGGGCCGTATGACACTTTCGAGTGTAATAAATTCTGGTCGTCTTTGAATTCAATTTGAAATACTTATAATTTTCAAGAATTTGTTCTTCTTTTGCAATGATTCTCCTCTGGTGTAACACTATAAAAGTGATAAAAAAAACACCCCAGAAAATCAACTAAAGATAATGGTTGTCAAGCAAAGTGATATTTGCACCAGAGGCTGCGAGCACATACCATTATTCATCACACTGATTATGAACAAATTTAAATAAATTTTGATAAGTTTGTGATAATTTAGAAAACAAATAAGGTTATCTCCCTTGCAGAACCCCAGGAACTGGTCTCTATGACAACCTACAGCAGTACAAGATACCTTACCCAGAAGCCATCTTTGATATCGACTACTTCCACCACAACCCTCGTCCATTCTTCACCCTCGCTAAAGAGCTTTATCCGTCTGGCAAATACCGACCCAACTACATCCATTACTTTGCCCGTCTGCTCCATGACAAGGGCATGTTACTCCGGGTGTACACCCAGAACATTGATGGCCTTGAGAGATGTGAGTTACAGAGTTTTTTTTAAAAATAAATTAAATATTTATGTTCATCCATCCGTAAACTTTTCTCTTCTAAAAAACACAGACTTTAGAGAGCTATCTTACGTATAGACTCCATGGTCAGTGGGGATTATCGATTGAAGATTTGATGTCTCTGTGATCTCAAGGGCCATGACCTAAAAACCTTTTCAATTTCTCCAGAATGAATATCCCCAGAGAAGTTAAGATATTGTGTATAGACTCCTTGGTCAATGGGGATTATGAATTGTAGTTTTGGTGAATTTGTGGTCCTATCAACGGTTCTATTTTCATAAATTGAAAAGGGGAGAGGGGGTTCAACCAGGGGGTCCGGGGTCAATAAAATTTACATGCATCATTTTCAATAAAGGGGGATTCACCACTTAATACCCCGATAGAACCCTCCCTTTAATGAAACTGTTTCTCTATCCCCAGTGGCGGGTATACCGCCCACCAAGATGGTGGAGGCTCATGGAACTTTCGCTACAGCTACGTGCGTCATCTGCAGTCAGAAATATAACGGAGAGGACATTAAGGTAAGGCCTGGTGCAATTTAAAGGGAAAGTTCTATCACCGATCTATCGCCACATCCGCCATATTGGATTCTTGGCTTTATGTGAAATGAAAACACGCTATATTTAACCCAATTTTACACTTTCTAAAAAATAAAACATATACAATGATAGAAAATTCACATAGTAACAGATAACACATAATAAAACTAATAAATTGTTAGACCGTAGCGAAATTTTCCCCACTCGCAACACCGATGAATGGCTTCAGTTCTCATCGTTTTTATATTTCAACAAGTGTGTGCTTGCTTTTATCAATTTGTGAAATATAAAGTCATCAAAATATTACTTTCATTAGTATCTTTCAATTTGACTGTGTTTTAATCGTGTATTGATAACAATTTATATACCGGGTATGTGTAAACAGGAATATATCCTCTCGAATTTCGATTCCACAAAAAATACTCCGATAGAATACTCCTTTTAAAGGTACACTGCGTCGAGGATAAAAATGAGATCACTTTTATCTGCTTAGGCTGTTTAACTTGTCTGCTAACTAGTTACGCTTTGCTTCACTGTCTACATGCAGTACGTTTTATTACTAATTACTTTAATTGTCTGAAATTGGGGGTCTGTGACGCATTATGAGACACGTTAATCAGCATAGGTAGATAAATCCTATCTCATATTTATCCTCGACCCGGTGTCCCTTTAAGCTTGAGGACTGTGCAATGTCAAAGAAAATGTATTGCATAGAAAATACTTAACGACATCCTGTTTAATACTATATTTAGAGACTGGGTTGGTATTATATGCGCAAAAACAAGTTTGATAAGTAAACAGTATTTTGTGTTTATTTTACACAATATATTGCTTGATTAAAACCATACTGACCTTATTTGTATAACATGTTCTGGAACTGTATGTAATAGTGTAGATTGATATGTATTGTAACTGTTGTAACATATATATTATTTATTTTTCCAGGAAAAAATATTTGATGACAAAATACCAAGATGCAAAAGAACTGGTTGCCCTGTAAGTTGAGATTTGTTTTATTTTTCATCCATTAATATTCTAAACTGTAACTCATAGAGATTATATTAAAAATATATTTTATGGATATAAAGCGGTGTTCAACAAGAACTCTGTAACATATTCATACCCAATCCAAAAATATATGATCATAACTTGTTTCCAATGAAAATCAAGCAGTGTCCTTATACAAGCACAGAAATCATATGACCGATTAAATATTACCAACCCAAATTTGTCATTTTGTCTAATGAAGTTCAATGTCATGTGCGGATTACTTTCAGGGGATGATCAAACCAGACATTGTGTTTTTTGGAGAAGAACTACCAAAGCGTTTCTACTATTACTTGAAGGACATGCTGCAGACCGATCTGGTGTTGGTTATGGGCACGTCACTGGAGGTGTGTCTTTAGTCTGTCGATATGCTGTCAATTCATTCATAACTTTTTATCCCTATGACACTCTGATTAGAATCGACAGAAGAAAAAAGTTGAAAAATAGTGCATCTACCTGGATATGAACTCATATCATTTGGAGGTTTCCTCTCCAAACTGTTTGATGGTGCCTGTATGCTAGCATGTTCTGACACAATTTAGGTAGCCAATCACAAGACCTCCAACAAAAGCTTTCCATGTGAGAAGCCAGGTGAAAGTAACTCCAGATAACAATCCATCCTTCTTTTTCCATTATAGGAAGGCCGAAATAAAATATTTTTTATTGAATTCTTAACTGCAATTGGTTCATTAGACTATTTTGTGAAAAATTAGACCAAAAAAAATCCATATGTTGTTCCTATATTAAACTAGAGCGGCATAAAAACACCCAAAAACATCGTCTGCTTTTCACCCGTGACCAACAAACCAAAAATAGGGCGGGGCTTAGAGAGTTTGAAGATACCGGAAGTGACGTACGTGAAGGGACGGGCCGGAAGCATTCGCTTACTATTTACAATGGCAAACACTGGGGAATCGGTCAGTTAATCTGTTATATCTACGCTTTGCAATGATGCCACATCGCTGTTCTGCTGTGTAATCTGTTGGAGTAATGTTAGTTATCAAGTTTCACTTTACAAATGCACCAAAATATCGTTATATATATCAAATCAAATATAATTGGTATAACTAGTGAGAGACGGTGGATTCATAGACGTTCGTAGACATAGGATAAATCAATGCTAATGATATATAAGATGACAAAATGAAACCAAGATATGATAATATGAACGAAGTACAGTTGAGACAACGAAATCAGATAGTCGGTGTTGTTATTTTTTGTAAGAGATTGTTTGTGTTTAAAATGAAAAAACAAACGTGAGATAAGCACGCCGGCGAAGTAGACCCTATTGTAAGCCATCGACAATAAAAGCACTTCACAACATCCTGTTTTTAAACATCGTTAATCAACCGACAACCTAATTTACTAACTGTACATTACAAAAATCAAAATGACTCACCACATATTTTAAAACATCAAAAGAATAATACGTCTACGCATCCACCTACGAAAACATCGCATCCCAATGTTACATTTTACGATTAAGTTATCACTTATTACACATTAAAACATTCAGAATTTCATAGTTTATAAGATAATGTTTTCAATAAAATGTGTGGTTAATCAAATATAATCAAATAAACATCGTATTAAATTGACAATTCATCAAGAGTGTCAATTTAATGTAAGAAACTTACCTTATAAACGTATCCAAAAGGACAATATGAATATCCAAATGCACATTAGACACAAAATGTTAACCTATAATTCCGTCAATGACAGTACTTGGAAACAGAAGATGGTCAAATAATAACCCTCTTTCAGCAAATGTCTTTTTGCAAATGGCAAGATAGAAATCCAAATAGTTATGATGATTTTACACTAAAAATAATTTCATTGGTACATTAGATTTAAACAAGAGTTTTTATTGGATAACTTGATAGAGATATGTTCATTGGCTGACAATTTCTAGACTGAATGTCGCGTTAAGTGTATTGTGTGTCACCAAGACAGGACGTTGCCAATAAACATGACATGCTGGTCACCGACTTGTGTTATATAATTCAGTCGGTCCAGTAAACTTGTTATCTGTACAAACATAATTACACTCCTTCCTTCTCACACACTCAGCTTCTTAATTGCGTAAACTAATGTGCTGTAACAACACTTCTCCCCTTTGATCTGGAAGAAACATCTATATGGTCCGCTAAACTGAGAATTGTGTGTTGATGTGCAGAAGTGACACATAAAAGCTACCAGACTATTAATTAAACCATTTCGTTTTCATTAACGATATGTTCATTAAAATGCTTCTGGTAACATAATTCTTTTATTCGATAATGTTCGTTGTCTATATCAATCTGTATATATACACAGATTGATATATGTTTAGCGTGCACAATAGAGCAATCTTCATGTAAATTTCATTGAGCTTGTTGACCAATACAGTTCATTTACTTATTCATGAAAGTGAAGTGAAAATGGTTTGCATTCCATTACATCATATATAGAATATTTTAATTGACAAACTGAAAATACAGTAATCTTTAATATAAAATACAAAATGTTATTTATAAATCTGCAACGTTGTCTCACTTGTTTGAACAGTCAATCGTTCAGTGTATATGAAGTTATACCTACCATATATATTTATTTATTAATACATACAAAACAAAATTAACATGCCGATTATTCAACATACTTTGATCAATTGATGCTACTTAATCTCTGTTCACCCGATTCCCGCGATAATCTTCTTCCCTTGTTTCAGTGTCACTTGAACTGTCATACCTTCCCTTCTAGTTCCGCGATTAATTGCTACAAACATACTATACAAAAGCGCAGAATGCACTCTAATAAAGCACGCCCCGGTTGTTGTAACCATATAAAATCGCTAGTTGAGTAGTTTAGTAATCCGTTTATCGAAAATTGGGGTTGTTTTGATGAAGTTTTCTGTATTATATGAGCAGTCTAAAAGTGGGGAAAACGCGTTAAATTATGATTAGCGGCCATGTAGAGGTTCCTTCACGTACGTCACAGCCCGATACGCTTCAGTGACCACCCCCGCCCATTTTCATTCTGGTCGCCGGGGCTAAATTGGGCACTTTTAAAAAAAGCCGTATATAAGTTATTTATGGGTCGATTTAAATTTTTTTAAATCTAGCAATTGTCAAATTGAAACCCCTTTTCAACGAATCCGAAAGTGACCATATGTCATTTCATCTAACCTTTAACAAATTTTTCCGAATGCTTTGAGGTTGTCAATCAGTGACTGATCCAGGAATTTTGAAGGGGCGGGGGGGGTTCACCAATGGAAAAGGGGGGTCCCCGTGGTACAGAACACAAAATACAGGGTGTCATCAGACCTTGTGAGGAATCTAAGAACAACTTTGTATCCTGGTAGATGAACTATTTTGCCGATTTTATTTCTAACAACAGGGGCAATTTTAATCAGACTGATACCACTGACATACTGATGTTTTTTGTAGTATGTTGCTGTTGTAGTTCTGTCTGTCTGTCTGTCCATCCATACGTCAGTTTCACATTAAATTTGCTGTTAACAACTCCCAACATCTTTTGGTATGACCCGACCTGAAATCAAACCCTGGTCTTCTGGGTTATAAATGGACACTATACCAACTGAGTTCTAACAACTTCTGTATTGGGAAAACTTGAATTTTATGCTCACTCATCATCTGATAAGCAAATACTAATTTTTTGCTGTTTTTTTGTGTGGAGTGCATGTGTACTTAAAAAAATTAAACCCATCAAAGATTACATTCTCTCTTGTATATCTATTCTGCTATAGGTGCAGCCATTTGCCGGTATCATTGACAACGTGAGGTGGGGAGTCCCGCGGGTGCTGTTCAATATGAAGGCGGTAGGTCCGTTCAGACACAACAAGAGAAGCAAGGACCTCGTAGCAGAAGGTAGGAGCTGATGACGATAATGAAGATTTTAGTCTGACAATATGGGATCCTGCTCCATCAGTGTATTTGTATAAACTGCTCAACTGCAATACCTTGATTCCCTGAGGCTTCCATTTGAGCAAAAGGCAGTACAAAGATGAGAGGACTGAACGATCATTGACATTCCAAATGACGATATTTCATTGACTGTAAAAATTACATGCTATATGATGAGTAATCAATCTACAACAAAACAAGAGTTAAAGATGCTAAGTGAATCAGAGTATTGTAGTAGGGTAGCATATAAATTCACTGATAGAGCAAAATGGCAATATGATAATCTTCAGTTTCAATCTAAATAAATTTAGATCAACAGTTTTATATTTAGTTAGTGTATAACCCAATATAAAAACTGTTGATCTAAATTTATTTAGATTGCTTCAGTTTCAAACTACTAGAATTACAAACCTTCGTCACCACTATCATTTCTAGGGACTAAACTTCTCTACAGCTCATTTGGTCAGGTATTGTATCTCTTCAAGTGAATATCATCTCCTTATGATCTGCCTGGTTGACCGTTAGCTAATCCGGCACAAAAGGCCAGATCGGTTTTTACATGGGGCATTGTCCGACGCCTGTCCGTTGGCCATCTTCCATTTGTCATATTTTCGACTTCTCCTCCAGAACTGATGCCCCCATCCGATCAAATGAGGGTTACTGATGCAGTCGAGAAGTCAAGGGACTACTACTGACTTTGTAACCATTTTGTTCACAGGAGATCTCCTAGATACGATGCAAAAGTTTGTTGGAATGATGGACTGGAAGACCGACATGGCTGATCTCATTACCAAATGTGAAGGAGAATTTAAAATTGTAAGTATTTGATACATATCTGATCGACTAACACCTTTCAATCTCTTATTTAACAGCCTCATAAACTTATAGCAAATTTTTTTTTCAATTCTTTACAAAGGCATTGTAATTGAATAATTGACATTGTATTGATGTTGTATATGCTTGGAATTTTTACAATTCAATGTACTTACCTACAGTCTTTTTGATGTCTTAGAATTAATTTAAAAAAATTAGGCTATTTACATTAATGAAGAGGTAATGATATATAACCTTCAAAATGATAATTTATCTCAAATAATATCTGTATAAAATGTTAAAGACACCTTGATTGTGAGTAATTCATTCATCACCAGCAACTCGTCAAACGTCAGTGACGTGTCAATATATAGAAATCCTTTGGGCCACAAATGTGGCCTCTAGCATTCAGGATCTTAAGGCAAGCATAAACTAGATTTGAAATGCGTTGATATTTCCAGAATACCACATAAGATACAAATTCTTGTTTTATTTCAGAGTAAGTGTTGATAAGGTACATATACGGATATCTAGCATGCATTAGAAATATCGGACACGGTGGAGAAAGTCTCTCCTTGGTCACAATCAACTTATTTGCCTGAAAAGATTTGTTTGGAATAATTTTTATTTTTATCTATCCATTTTTTTATTTTCAGTTTTCTTTTTAATTAATTCAAATATAAAAGTACACAATCACATATTGCGATCATTTTTATCTCCACAATATTCAAGATACTTTCAATTCCAATATGTAAGATACTCATGGTGGTATATGACCGTTGTTAGTTTATAGAAATTGTCAAATCTGACCAAAAATAAATGTAACATTTAACATAGTAAAGCTTATAGTGCAAATACTCATGTTTCATATTCAGAAATAAATACAATTATTTGACTTAAATTCTTAAAGGGACATTCAGTATGTTGCTTAACGTTATAAATGGTGTTATTTTATCTAGATGTACTCAATGTCGCTGAAATTACCATTGTAAAACTAGTTCACTATTGTGACAATATGAAGGTGACAGTCCTGGGTTTTTTTATGGGAAAAAAAACAAACCCAAACAATGTACCGCAATTGATGCTCGATTTTAATTGAAACAAGTAATTATTATATAATTTTTGATTGGCTATGAATATGAAGGATTTTATTTGAACTGAAAATTTAAAGTTCACTTATTTCAATGTGGGGGAGATTTTTCTTTACTTGACAAAAATAGTAATGGATATTTTGAAATTTTGAAATTTTGAAATTATGAAACTATGAAACTGTATATTTATTACTTGACATGAAATATTGTCATAAAACATCTAATATCCCTAACTTATTTTGTCCAGTATATTATGAATTTAAAGTTCACTTATTTCAATATACCAAAATGTTTGATAGAACAATTTCTGCTTTTATCATAATAACGGCTAAGCTAAATGTTAACAACAGTTGCAATGCTAAAACTGGATATTAGTTGCTTAAAATTGGGAACGTGACAAATCAAGGTATGCACATTTGGTGAATGGGTATCTGTCAGGTTGGGTATTTTATGTTTTTCAGCTCCAGCACAATGTTGCCTTTCTGTTCGAGCATAATATTTTTACCTTTAATATTAAATAATATAAATTTCATTTTTTCAATTATGTTTATATTAAAAATTGTAAATCCATAACATTTTCACTTTTTTCACTAAATCACATACAATGACAATTTTCTGAAAATATATAAATGCACAATTACTTCAAACATAGTTTTTTAGTTATAAGACTTGATAATGTTGGTAATATTGATGTGTTGATTTAGTTTATCTTTTAAGCTTATACCAAACTATGCCATAAATGAGGCTATCCACAAATATACAATTTAACATACTATCCTCAAAATGCAATTGGCAGAAAGGATATGGAATAAATCATATTCCCTGTCACATACCAACTTCTTAAAAAGTTTTTACATTTTTCATTCAAACAGATAATTCAAATCTGCTACAAAATGATTGATTTCACTTACATGTAAATTGATGTTCCAAAATGATTTTTGAGATTTTCATTTTTCAGTCGAACTGTAGTATAAAACCTGCTACAATGCATGTTGCTGAAACCCAGTTTCTAGAATGTTGGGTTAGTGGTATAAAACGGTTGTTATGCATGGCACGTGTGTATTGTATGTACAGTGTTTCTTAAACCATGAGAGAGAGGATCATATTGGTAATATTTCCACATTCAGGGGTCATATTGATAATATTTCAATGGTCAGGGATAATTTTGGTAATATTTCCACGTTCAGCGTTCATGTTGGTAATATTTCCACATTCAGAGGTCATGTTTGTAATATTTCCATATTCTGGGGTCATGTTGGTAATATTTCCCTTTTCTGGGTTCATGTTGGTAATTTTTCCACATTCTTTGTTCATGTTGGTAATATTTCCACATTCAGGGTGTCATCTTGGTAATATTTCCACATTCTGGGATCATGTTGGTAATATTTCCACATTCTTGGATCATGTTGGTAATATTTCCACATTCTGGGGTCATGTTGGTAATATTTCAATGGTCAGGGATAATTTTGGTAATATTTTCACATTCAGGGTGTCATCTTGGTAATATTTCCACATTCAGGGATCATGTTGGTAATATTTCCACATTCTGGGATCATGTTGGTAATATTTCCACATTCAGGGATCATGTTGGTAATATTTCCACATTCTGGGATCATGTTGGTAATATTTCCACATTCTGGGGTCATGTTGGTAATATTTCCACATTCTGGGGTCATGTTGGTAATATTTCCATATTCAAGGGTCATGTTGGAAAAATGTCATTGCTCAGGGGTCATATAGATACTTTTTCCTTGTCCAGGTTTTCATGTTGGTAATATTTCAATGGTCAGGGATAATTTTGGTAATATTTTCACATTCAGGGTGTCATCTTGGTAATATTTCCACATTCAGGGATCATGTTGGTAATATTTCCACATTCTGGGATCATGTTGGTAATATTTCCACATTCAGGGATCATGTTGGTAATATTTCCACATTCTGGGATCATGTTGGTAATATTTCCACATTCTTGGATCATGTTGGTAATATTTCCACATTCTGGGGTCATATTGGTAATATTTCAATGGTCAGGGATAATTTTGGTAATATTTTCACATTCAGGGTGTCATCTTGGTAATATTTCCACATTCAGGGATCATGTTGGTAATATTTCCACATTCTGGGATCATGTTGGTAATATTTCCACATTCAGGGATCATGTTGGTAATATTTCCACATTCTGGGATCATGTTGGTAATATTTCCACATTCTGGGATCATGTTGGTAATATTTCCACATTCTGGGATCATGTTGGTAATATTTCCACATTCTGGGATCATGTTGGTAATATTTCCACATTCTGGGGTCATGTTGGTAATATTTCCACATTCTGGGGTCATGTTGGTAATATTACAATGTTCAGGGGTTCATGTTAGTAATATTTCCATGCTCAGGGGTCCATGTTGGCAATATTTCAATTTTCAGAGGGTCTTGTAGGTTCCTTTTTCAAGGGTCATGTTGGTAATATTTCCATATTCAGGGGTCATGTTGGTAATATTTCCATATTCAGGGGTCATGTTGGTAATATTTCCATATTCAAGGGTCATGTTGGAAAAATGTCATTGCTCAGGGGTCATATAGATACTTTTTCCTTGTCCAGGTTTTCATGTTGGTAATATTTCCAAATTCAGGGGTCATATTGGTATCTGGGGGTGTAAAGTTGGAAATGTTTCTGTGTTCAGTGACGGTAAACTTTGAACATTTGGAAAAGGCAATGTGACACAGTTCAAAGGGTAGCAACCTCGCAGCAAGAGTATAATCAAACAACCCCGTGACTCTCTTAACACAACGCTGCATGGTCCACATTTACTTAATCCTTTATCTGCTATGATGCCCACAACATCCTCCACACATCATAACTCACGCCGATCTCCATCACTAGCTAATATACCTGTATAATCCCGGGTATAAGACCACCAAGTCTAAGACCACCCCACTTTTCGGAGGGTTAATTTGTCCTGGTTGGGTTATACTCAGGTTACAGCCCACCCCCAATTTTGCCAGGTGTTCCATTGTCATACATTACATAAATGTATAATATTATTTTAAGCTAACTGTCAAAACCTTACAATAAAACCTATTCTGACTTTCTGATGATCTCTGGTATGAATTTTCATCTGAGTTTGGGTCTCTCCCGTCTAAAAGTCCATCCCGATGTTTTCAAGATGTTTGGCCCCTCTGGTCTTATACCCGAGAGAATACAGTAAAGACTATCATGAGTTCAGGTGTATAGTGCTGCTACACTAACACAGAAAGGTTTCGAAATGCAGCAATGCTTGAATTAGTCATTGATTGAGACTGGCGTGGATTATATCTTGGAGGTTGTGATGTCCATTTCAATTTCCGAGTTGTTGCAAGTCCTGTAATTCAGACACTCAGAATGGTTTTCATTGAGTAATTCAGGAGGTAAATGTCAACTCCGTGATCATCTTACACATAATGATGTAATTACCGGTAAGCAATTAATTAATTAATGTAAATATGTACAGTGGCGAATGCAGGAATTTTGAAGGAGGGGGGGGGGGGGGGGTCCAGAATTTTTTTCCCCAATACCCCCATACCCCACCCCTGGATTCGCCACTGATGTATTTATTTGTATATATATATAAATGTATATTAAAGGGAGTTATGAAAACATTATTACTATTTTAGCCCTTGAATACTGATTTTGACTGAACTCCAATTTTAACCCACCCATGTATTGTTATATATATGTATATATATATACCATGGGTGATGGGTGTATTTAATCATGATAATATTGGGTGAAGGGGAATGGTTTATACGTGATCATTAACTGATTAATGATATTTAATTAAGTATTATTAACGATGATAGCACTAAACCCTACACCGTTTGTTGTTAAACTGCACAAAAGTAACATTTCAGTTATAGATTTGAAATTTGATTTTTAGTTGATAATATGACAAATCATTTATACATGTACAAAATATTTTGTTTCAAATGAATATAATCGTAATTGAAATTATCACAAATTGAAACTTAACCAACATTCAAAGCCATTTGACATTTTCATGTCTAATTACCAGTTCTAAATCCAAATAAATCAATCACATTTAACAATCTTTGTTAATGGAGGTTTTGTATTTAAAAATTTTTAAAATATAACAAAAAATTATTATTATTAAAATTTTGGTTTGATTATAGGCGAAGCCTCCGCCAGCGGTGGAGAAGACATTGACCGCAACAAATAAACAGATTCAACACGAAGCAGTTATGTGGCGGCAGAGAGCTAGATTAGATTTATTCAAAGGAAACTTCTATTTTTCTAGTAGTGAAAGTTCGTCTTCCGAATCTGAAACTGAATCTGATTCATCCGAGGATGCAAAACCTCGAAACAGAGCAGGCCTGGGTAGGGGTAAAGGACTTAATTCTAGATTTCAAAATTCTAAAAACGACCCATCAACCCGGAAGTATGGTACATCAAGTCAACGAAACTTAACGACTCCTGTACATAAAAAGCCCCCGATGGGTGCATGGATTAAACCTCCACTAAAACAGAAAGAAAATGGATCTATAACAAAGACAAAAGAAAATGGAACATCAAAACAAACCGTGAATTCACAATTGAGAATAAATCGCTCATACCGACCTCAATCCGATTCCAGTAGGCCTGTAACTAGATGTGGTTCGGGCCGAAAAGTTACAACTCCAACGCAAAATGAAAAAGGTCCCAAAGGAGTCAACCCTGATCCAAAGACTGTCAACGGACAAGGGACGAACAGACAGACTCGTGGTCTGCCTGGTGTAAGTCCGAAAGTTCCGTTAACACGACCCCCGATTCAACCAAGTTCCAAAACAAGAGTTGCCCAACAGCAACGAATGGTCGAAAGACAAAAGACATTATTCCGCGTGGGGTCGGCGGAGGTCCCTCGTTTGACTTATAGACACAGATTACCAAATTCTACTTACTCTAATCAATCCAGTTCGGAAAGTTCGAGCGATTCTTCCTCCGATGACGATTCTAGATGATAAATTATTCCGATTTATCCAAATTGTGAACATCTGATTCCTCCCCAGGAGTATCTTACTGTATGACGGTTGTCTAAAAGACGAGTCTATGTCATCAAGATTTTTGCTTCAATGGGATTCCTACTTGTACTTGATTCCAAATAATATATTAAATTCATTAGATATAATTTGTATTCCAAATGTGACTGTGGATTTCAGATGATAAATAATTGATTCCAGATTTCCTATTCATTATGTGGATATGCGTATTACGTCAGAAACTTGGGGATTCATTTGGATTCTGAGGATATATTTTTATTTTTATTTTTCCAAATGATTTTTCTTTTAATTCTGAAATTATTTTCAGATATGATTTGTAGATATTTTATATTCCATGAATCCAAATAATAAATAGTGGCTTCAAGTATATTATTTATGTATTTAGAAAACATATTTATTCAGTCTACAAAAGCACCATCGCTACAGCACTTTACCTGTTTAGATGCCCTTTTTGGGGTGGATGCTTTATTACAACTTCCCAGCTCAAACCCTTGCCAAAATGACAGAAGCTGAACCTAAGATGTCAGTAGATATATATATAAAATGTTGCACAAACCAAATTTTATGACTCTGCTTAAAACACCACCATGTATAGCCACTTAAGAGCCCCGAAACTCAGGTTTCTGGGCCATTTCTAAGCTCTGTAAAAACCAGTGTTTCCGCTGGCTTTTTTTCCAGCCGGACATTGTGACCGGCGAGCATGTAAAATACCGGACATTTGTAAATTTTATCGGTCAAGTCATTGAAATGCAAACAAAGAAAATATAACAAAAACTATTCACTTTAATCTTCCTGTTTTATTACTGATTAGCTGTGTATGTCTAATATGAAAATTGTTCGTGTGCATATTCATAAAAAAAATATCTTTCCTTACGTCCAGGTTCCTGTAAAAACCTCACGGTACTGTACATATCGTTTGTGATGAATGAATAAACCGTTAACTTATAAATGATTAAAATGATTTGCCAGGTGGTAGAAAAATATATATATTGGATCTAAATCACGGTGAAAATAGAAAATGGCGTCTGCTTAACATGGTAAAAAAATATATGAAAATATAGGCTACTTCTCACAAAGTTGCTGTCTTCATGTGCAAGTAACTTGCGGCCATTTGCATTGTTGAAGGGGGTGGTTTCAAAGAATGCTATTTGAATATTTTCCTTCGTGCATTAATACAAAAATTATCTCGCACGTTTTATTCGATTTTCTTTGCTTTGACTATCTTAAGAATATCTTGTCCACATAACGTGTGTTACGACCATTCAAATAAATGTAGAACAAATGTACAATAAAGCGTCATTATGAATGTTATACGGCCCCCATACGTCACAACCATATTCAACCAATCACAATGAAGGAACCTTCTAGCGCATAAGTATGTCAATTTGACGGCTTCGACTGAATGATGACTGATGTTACAATTTTAAATTGAAAAATACTAATTCAAAGAAATTAAGATGTTTCATGATTACTATCAGTATCTGAGTACTGGCATGACTAAAATTGTTTTGAATGGTGGATACAGTCTGACAAAACAATTTTTCAAAATGATTCTACATTATGACTCGCCGATCGATCAGTGATGAACTGGCTTTATTTTGACTGGTATTTTTATGTCAGTTTCAATTTAAACATAATTTAAGATGTATTGAATATTTTATTATTTATTCATGACGGAAAAGATGCTTCTTGTTCTTTTTATACAGGAGATAGTTTCAAGAGTATGACGTGATATTGTGTCGCGCATCTGAAACACACACACAATTTATTTTTTCAAGTTTCAAATTATTGCAAGAACTGATTAATTTTGACAGGTAATTAACTGAACGTCTTTTACAAACAATTTGACAGAACATCTTGGAATCACACCAGTCATCTACAGAAAGTGACACAATATATTTTAATTTGAACTTGTTTTCTGGAATATTTAGTTATTAGCACATCGACTGACAAAACATGCTACAGTACTGTTTGTACTGGGACTCGACATGTAACTATGCGATATTTTCTTCCTCTGCTTTGTATATTATCGGCTTCTCATGATCATTATTTATCAAGTTAGTGGCATTACAACCAAAATATGACAACGTGTGTTTTTTAAATCAATGACGTCACTGAGATCACGCTTTGAACAAGACTCTGTATGAACCAATCAGCGCATATCTCATGGTGTCAGGTTATTTATAGCCTGGTTTCCCCCCATAACTCGTACCTCTTGTTTGAAAAAACACTGATATCATTGTGAATGAAACGATTGCATCAACAAGAATCCAAATTACATAGAATTAGGAAAAATGGTTTTGAAAATTTTGCCGTACATGATGACCGGCAGCCTTTGAAATTACCGGTCATGTTCAATTTAAATCGGTCAAAGTCCGGCATATGCCGGACAACGGAAACACTGAAAACGATGTCTGGTGAAACGGCCTGAGTTTCGGGGCCGTTAAGTGTACAACTTTCAAACACAAGGCATCACTCTTGCCAGTCTCCAACTGTCTGATTTAAGCCTTGCAGCATTTCCCTCACTTTTCAATGCTAGAAGAGTGCTGTACCTGAAATACATAGTGGACTCTGATTTCCTAGCACAGAAATCTTAAGGAAATACTGCAAGGTTTAATTAGCCAGTTATGTAGACTGGCAAGAGTGTTGCACCTTATTTTGTATTGTCTTTCATTGGTCTTTGGGGTTGTTATTGACAGATATCTGGGCCCATATTTTCGAAGTTGTCTTAGTGATAAGATAGTCATAAGTCAATGTTAATTTATGGCACTTATGCCTAGTGAATCTTGACCTTAGAAAGATATATGGCTTAAGTAAAATGATCTTACAAATTGATACTTGTATTTGGTTAGTTAGATTTCTGTTAAGTATCTCAAAGCTACACTTTCTTATTGATACAATAAGTAGTATAGTAAGATAATATTTTTCATTATATCAAAATTCATCCAGGTAAATTACGTTAAACATGAAAGCTAACCATACTTCTATATACTTCACAAAATGGAAAACAGAAATATTCAATAATTCCTTAAATTTCTAGTTGAGTATATATTAATAAAATTGACTACCATGACACAGGAATTCTAGTCTTGCATTTGGTGTGCAAACATGTAAATGTAACCTTGAACCATGTTGTTTGAAATGTATTGTAGATATAATTGTTACTGAAGTGATACTAGGAGTGAAACGGTACATTTGAGCTTACAGTTCGGTATATGTATATATATATTGCGGTACAGAACCCTTGGTTCGGTACATTTTTAGTTCGTTCCAAAACCAAGATTGCAACAAAAGATATGTTTCTTGAAAATAAAGTCTAATGAACACTAAAAAAAATTGTTTTAAAATTAAAAAAAAAGGAAATGTCTGATGAAGGGGGTCTAACCCCCGAAACATGTAACTACACCCATTCTCCTCCTCCTCGTGCGACTAACTTCATGTGTTTGGCGGCTCCCTCCTCCTCAATTTTTTTTTATGAAATTAATAGCCTAAAATAAGCCTAAAGTAAGCCCTAAGTGATATTGTAAATACAAAGAAGTATTGCAGATAACTTAAATTAATTCATAAGAATGGTGATGTGTATATTGCTATGCAAGCTGATTTGTTTTTGATCTTACAATTATAGTGCTATGTTTGTGAAGCATCCCTAAAATCACTGTCCAAAAAAAGAAATTTTGATTGATTATAATTCCCATGCCTTTTGAATGTATGACCAAAGATGAAGATATTTTGTGAATAAACTAGAAATCTCATTCTGTGGTTCTTGTATTTTGTGTGTGTCCATTGACATTTCTTATTTAACTATCCAGTCTGATAAAAATCTTCCTTGTTTCGAGGAATAAAATTTGCAAATTAGTGCATCTACCGGGTTACGAACTGGTTCTATAATTATATCCCCCGCCACAGGCTCTGATGACATCTCATGTAGGCGAGTGTTCTGTTCCAGTTTAGTGTAGACCAATCGCAACATTGTCGACATTTTGAACACATTTGTAATCGTTTGTTAATACGTTCCAAGTGTTGCGAAAGACGAAAGGATGGCTGTCTGGAGTTATTTGCCCATGGCTTCTCTCGCAATTAAGTTTTGTTGGAGGTCCTGTGATTGGCTAGTTTGGCTACCTGAACTGGGTCAGATCATGTGAACATATGGGCCGTTATTAGACAGTTTGGAGAGGAAACCTCTGAATGGTATGAGTTCGTATCCAGGTAGATGTACTTTTATCCCCCTGGTATGTAATACCATGGGATATAGTCGTCTCCCTGTTCATCCGTCAGTCTGTCCATCCATAATCACTCGAAAACTGTTTGTGATATATCTTTCTGAAACTTAGCATGTGTATTACCCACTAACTGAAGTGGTGCCTTTTGATATTTTTCAGATTTCTGAAAAAAAATGTGTTTCCAAAGGGTGATGGATTTGGACTTTTTGGATTTGGATAGGTTCGTTTCCAGAGCACAACTCTAAAACCCTTCATCATATCTTCCTGAAACTCTGCATGTTTATTACTCACCTACTGAAGTGGTACTTTACAATACAGTTATCTTTCAAAGATTTGTTTTACAAATTTGTGGGATATGTCATCTTCTGATGGGGGGGGGGCAGGATAGCCACATGGTGTTGCTGGCTTTCTCCCTGCCATAATACTGGCAGCCGTGATATAAGTGAAAAACTCTTGAAAGCGGCGTTAAACCCAAACTCACCTCACCTCATCTTCTGATGACTCTTGTATTCCTCAGAAAATGTTTGATTTTATGACTGCTTTACCACCACCATGGAGAAAGTTAGTGGAAAGCAGCCTCTTCTACATCATCCTTCAAGGGGTCTATGATTATAGAAAAGTCAGGACATGCTCGCTTACATTTACGTGAAAACATTAGCAGCCACTATACATTCTAACTTCATCAAACTTGCCAACAATTACCCAAGGTGACAATTACCCTTTGTGGCTCAGGCTTGTACATGAATTACATTTCCAAAGTTTTCATGGAAATAAGACTTCCAACTGTGACCACACACCATAACTCAAAAATTACCTTTACAATTTTTCAACAAATTATGTCTCCATATAATGTAGATGTGCTTTTAGGCAGTTTGAGCTTTTTTTTCTGTTTAAGTTTTGTCTCCGTGGTAACATTTTGAACTATGTTGAATGAAAACTGAAGCTCCCATAAAATACATCTCCCCATCTTACTGCATATGCTGCCTTCATCCATCCTGGGGCATCAGTGTATGTGTATCCGCTACCCTACTACAATACTCAGATTCCCTGAGCCCTAAAACTCCTAGAACATTTCCAACCATCCTGCATCAGTGTATCTGTATCCGCTACCCTACTACAATACTCAGATTCCCTGAGCCCTAAAACTCCAAGAACATTTCCAACCATCCTACATCAGTGTATCTGTATCCGCTACCCTACTACAATACTGTATGTGTATCCGCTACCCTACTACAATACTGTATGTGTATCCGCTACCCTACTACAATACTCAGATTCCCTAAGCCCTAAAACTCATAGAACATTTCCAACCATCCTGTTTCATTAATATATGTGTATCCACTACAATACACTGCTTCCCTGAGCCCTGAAACTTTTATGGCTACAAATAACCAGCCAATGAAAGAACTTAAAGGGGCAGTAGCACGTTATTTTTTCCAATTTCCAATTTATAGTGATAGTTAATAAATATCATTTCTATTTTCTTTAGAGGGTAAAACATCTTATTACACAAACCAATTATCCATATTGGTAATAACAGTCTTGCGTATAAAGCAAAAATTGCATGGCTGTCATTTTATTGTGAACACATTTTATTATTTTGAATGACAAAAACGATTCCCATGGCTTAACGGAACCAATCACACTCATTTTTTAATTTGATTTTCCTAAAACTGAAGGGAGTTTTACCATTGGTGACATTATTTTTCAAAAACATTTTGACTTATTTCAGCAAAAAAACGTGCTACTGCCCCTTTAAATTTAAGTATTAGCAATAACTGAATGAGAGAACGGATGAGCAATATTCAAATCACGACGTTTTACATACAGGAAAGTGAGTTATTGGGCCCAGATAATCAGGTTATTGTAGTATTTTTTATTAAAGGTAGTGGATACAAATACACTGATGGAGCAGGATGACTTTCATTGAACTTGACCCAAGTGCTATCATTGATTCCCTCTATATGTCCCTTGCTGTTTATTCCTAGCATGATTTCAAGTGTTTCAAAACTGTTGCTTTAAAATATCACTTGACATTTCACAAGATAAAAGATTTGAGAATAAATATATGAAAGTGTGTGGTATTTATCACGATGCACAATTCATTGCATGTTATAAACATATTTCAAATGTAAGTTTTCAAAATAAGATAACAAATCATGTAAAGCCTGATGAGCTCCAGAGCCAACAGCTTTAGAGAAATCAATAGCTTGCCAGATCTATCCTTGTGTACAGTTTCATGCATTCTCAGAACTGATTTTTATTGATTTTATAATACGTTACTCAAAACCCTTCATTTCTATGGGACTTCTTTTCCTTCAACAAAAAAGCCACCAAAAACTTGCAGCATCAAAGGTTTTACACATTTTGAGAGAAAAAATGCATTTTATAAACTAAAATCTTGGGAGTCAAGTTGAACTGAATTCTTGGGTCTGTTAGTAACGAGAAATAAAAAAATAATACAATGTCAAAACATGTTTGATCGATTTTTATTATCACAGATATGCATTCAATAACAAAACAAGTTGATATTCATATTCATCAACATGATAAAAAGTTTTCATACAATTCCATCTTTTCTGTTTAAATATTGTTTCACACATACACACATCTTTCCCAGAACTTCAATCACCAAATTATATAATAACAATAACACAGAATTAATCAAATCAAGTAACATTGACAGCAATAATTTGAAGATTATGAAATCAAGGTAGCAATTTAGCATGTCAAAAAAAAATACGTCTTAAAAAAATGAAAAATTTGATTTTGGAACTTACGCTGTTATATAGTCAAATGGCTCCAAGTAATGTTAACCAGTAATTGACTTGCGTATGATTTCTAACACTAATTCTTTGTAACATTCCAGAACAATGATCTTGAATTGTCAAGATTAACTTCAGGATTGCGAAAAATAAATGTTGAGGTGAGATGAGGTGAATTGGGTAGGGTTTTAACGCTGCTTTCAAGAGTATTTCACTTATATCACGGCTGCTAGTGTTACGACAGGGAGAAAGCCTGCAACACCATGTGGCTATGCATTGTGGTGAAACCTGCGAGCAACGGCTGGAACTAGCAAAGCATGGGTGATACTACGCTGAAATTCAGTGTAGCATTGCACCCAAACCTTACTGCGTGTAGAACAGTTCTCTACTGCAGACAAAGTTGCCGTGCCCCTGGCGGGATTCGAACCCCGGACCTCTTGATCCGAAGTCGAATGCGCTAACCACTGCGATATCCCGCCCCCAAATAAATGTTAATGAGATATATTTTCTTCCACAACAAAGAACAATTCACAGAGACAAATTGGTCCAATTGGCATATAGATGTCTCAGATTAAGAACGAGGGGAGACAACTCATCTTGGACTGTTGATCACAGGTTGCTTGATTGGATACTACCTGAAATTATGATATGTGCAAGATATTACAACAATTTTTTCAATCTTTTTACTTCACCTGTGTTAATTTTGTCTGCTCGATCTATCCACTTAATTATCATAACATGAGAAATTTCAAGATAATTCTTGAACCAACAGAGACCAGGCTTAAAATTAAAATCGACCGTATTCCGAGCAATAAAAGTTGAAAAATAGTGTATTTACTAGGGTACAAACTAATATAACTCGGGGGATTCCTCTCCAAATGATGTTGGCCTGTATACTTGTTTGTTCTGACATGAGTTCAGTTAGCCAATCACAAGTCCTATGTATAATTTAGGAATGTGTTTATAACAAATGATTCCGAAAGTGTTCAAAATGGTGATCGTAAAAAACACTATGATGTGATTTGCCAGTTGAAGACTGGGTTTTGTCTGCACTAAATTTGTACAGAACACGTGCACCTGTCCTCATACCTTGGTGATCAATCAAAGGACAATTTGTATCTTGGTAGATGAACTTGTTAATTCTATTCCTCGGAACAGGGTTGATTTTAATCTGAGGCTTGAAATGTATTCAAGATCAACGGCCATATCTTATGCTGAATGCCTTGTAAGCTGTTTTGCAAATGCGCAGGGCATTGGTGACAACGTACTAGTGATACAATTCCTGACATAATTCCCTTTCGGGTTATAAAGTATTATCTATCTCATAACATCCACATGTTTTTCTTATTTAGTTGTATTTTGGTGACAGAATATAATTATGTTTGATTGAAGATAATGAAACTGATTACATGATTTAATAATTTGACTTGACATAAGATAAACTAAAACGTTTCAATTTAAATAAAATCAGCTGAACTGTACCTGAGGCCTGTTTTCCCAGTGTCCATAATCTATCAATAGTCACATTCTTCAAGCTAAGATGCTTCAAAACCGATTGATCTGGTAAAATAAACAAACGAGAAATAAAAGAAATATCAATCCTTAATCAGATTTGTGTTCTGATAAAACATCAAAAGTTTGACAAAGCAAATGACCATGACAGTGAATCATTGAGCAATTATTCAAAGTATAAATAGTTACTTGTTATTCTAAAACGCCTAGTGGTTAGTAGTTATTTGTTATCAAAATTGACGTACCTTTTGTTTTGATGTAAGCGCTGATGACCGGCCACACAGTGATGAGCGGGACACTCATGTTGATGTGAGGGAAACTTGCTCCACTGTCTGTGTCTCTAGAATATAATATAGATTTATATGGTGAAACATCAGTGTCATATATATAATATATAGAGGATATCTGTCTTTCTTCACTAATACCATGTGCATCACATCAAATGAGGAAAACAAAATTATATTTTCATGAGTGGAGCAGCCATGAGCGAAAATATATAAATTTTCTACCTAACGAGATGAGATAAACATGGTATTTGTCAAGAATTTACGGATATTCTATTTATTATATGATGTTATCCTTGCAATTACACCACAACAGGATCCTTTTCATGTTGAGCGATCGCTAGAGCATCCTGTTCGCACAGTAACAATGTGATGTCATAAGAGAATGGCTATGTCAGACCACTGTTTTATGGTTAATACATTTTCTTAATTCAATGAAAATGAAATCAGGATTGGCAAACAAGCAAACGCTGTTTGTGTGAATGCCGCCTTGTGATATATTGTGATCAATCGCTTGTCACAGTGAAAATACCATATATCTTCACTGTAGCTTGATAGTCAGTATCACTTTTACTTAAATATACATACATTGTTTCACACTAACTACATTTACCCCAGAGATTAGTGAGGACATGAAGCAATCTCATCACAGATATTACAACATGCACCTACAGTAAATACAGATCATCCAATGTAACTCACTTTGCATTTGAGACGACAATTCCGACCAATCGTCCGCTAGCGTCTACAAGAGCTCCGCCACTGGCTCCAGGATGAACAGCGCAGGTTGTCTGGGGAAGAAATTAATACATTGGTGACGTTGCAATTCATAGTATTCAATTCGTGTTTGAACTTGTTTTCCTGCTTTGTCACTCAACCATGCAAAATTGAGCACAAAAGCATGTGTTTCATGTGGTCACAACCACGGATACCGAGAGTTTTATATATGCTCCATTACTCTCCACTTTATCACCCCTGTGACACTATATCAGAGAAATCTGTCCTCAAATTATCGTCCCTTGGCCGCTGGGAGCCAATCAAACTACTACGCAGTAAATTGGACCTGTGAGACAATAAAAACTCAAATCATTTCGTTGCCAAGCACGCACCTCCTGGGTGCGGTTATTTTGTTAGCCATCTGTCACCGGTTATCTCCCTTGACCATTTCCGTCTTATCCTATCGAGCATTTTCATTAGTTACTGATTTTGTCAAGTTGGCCAAGGGTGGGTAATTTGAGTCCATATTTCTCCGATAGAGTGTCCCAGGGGTGAATTAGGGAGAGTAACTGATCATATATAAAACCCTGGGTAACTGAGGATGATGTGGGCGAGGGACAAGTGGTATGTGAAAACACATTTTGGGTTGAAAACTCATTTGCATGTGCTACAGATCAGTGCTTTGATGTACAGCATGTGTTCTTTCACATTGTCTTTTTCATCAATATTCAGGACAACTGTCGAATTTCAACAAATTAATTCATTCTTTACAAATGTATTGGTGTGAAGTACAGAGTTCTGCACATTCATACAATATACAGTCAATACACAATGATGGGTTTTCACTGTGAGGATAGGCCAGTGAAATATAAATAAAATGCCTCTATTTTCTTTATCAATGGTGCTACAGACATGGAATCGTTTGAATAGTGTCAACAATGATTACTGTGACAATTTGGTGTTAGGTTTTAAGGGGTGCACGACTTTAAAGTGCATCCTTGCAAAGGTGCCTTATTACTTTTGGAGTAGTGCAATGAAAATTGCAAATCTCAATTTCTTTCCAACAAAGGGGATAATTATTTGAGCTTCCTAGCATAACTAGTTTCTGGAGAGAAGTCAAACGATGTTTGAATGTCAACACCTTGCAATGCCCATTTGATGGGGATCAAAAACGTATGAACAAACTTTAGTCTCCATGTAATAAAGATGGTATTCTGAAAATTTCAGCTTCCTATGTCCTTTAGTTTCAGAGAAGTTGTTTAAAAGGTTTCACTAAGGTTTAAGGAGAAATGCCTGCCACACCCATATTTGAGGGTGGATCAAGACCAAATGGACAAACTTTGATCTCCTAAGTGCTAAGTACCTCCCCACAAAATGTCAGCTTTGAGGGTGCAGCGGTTCTGCAGGAGGAGCTGAAAATGTGAAAAACAGACGATGCTAAACACACGAGGGTCCTGCCATAAGCTCATTTGCCTTAATGGTATCATATGAAAGGTCATTTAGTATCCTCTTTACCAAATTGATTACAAATTCCCACCTGTATCATGATTGGAATGTTGTTGACGGTCACCACCTTGGATATAACGCCAGCAGAAACAGATGGCCACAGGTTCAACTCGTCCCCGAATGTTGAGTGTCCGATCACATAAACTTGCGCCCCTGGAAACGACAAAAGTCAACAAATATTTAGTTAGTGGGTCATTAAGAATGGAGATAAAGTTTATTATAACTGATGAAAATAAACTTGAAAACTTGTCGGCCAGACAGATGAATTGAATAAGTATATAAAAAAAAGAGCTTCAGAATTATGCCAACACAGGAAACAATTACCTGGTTGAGAGTCTTATTTAAAATAAGGAAGGGTTACTGAATGATTAACTTCTTTATAAAGGAACATTTTATACTAGTTTGAATTCTGTATCAAGTAATGTCATTGAAATGAGTAACAAATTAATAATCCCAAAGCAGTACTCATTTTTTTAAGTCTTTATTTAATTCTAAAATGTTTCTCAAACAATGACTGGTGTTATATTACAAGCCAATTTTCTGAAATGACTCTCCAATCACCTTCTTCAGGATATGCTAAAGGGAGACAACTCTTGGAGGACTGTAGCTGACGACATGCCAGCACAGCAAGGTCGAACTGTATTCCTAATGGACTAAAGTGTAGGACTCTGCATTTCAGGGAACTTCTATGTGGCTTTTCTTTTAACTCAACTGAAATAAGAAGAATTGCATATTTTAGAAGACTCTGTCTATGAAATATTTTCTATATTCCAATGAAGAAAACCATTATTCTTTATATCGGCTTCCAATTTCAGATAATTAGATGTCTACAGTGTATAGGCCTATGCAGAAATTTATCATTTGAGTGTTGATATCATACTACTTTTACAACGCTAAATATGGCTGAATTTATTGAAGGTGAAAGGTCAGTGTACATCATACGATCCAATTCTTCATGAAATAAAAATATGTGAAATTACTTCTGTAGGGTAGTCCTCAGATCGACAAACGAGGTACAAGTGTTACATTCAATCTGATTTAAATGAGATTGCTAAATGTTAGACTAAGGCAAGCTCTCACAATTTCCGCACAAATAAGTAAAAGGTACATAAAATTTATTTCAACATATAATTGTTAGTTTTTCACCTGAATTATTACCAAATCCCTTGATGACGTGAGAGCATGTAAGCACTAGGTCATCACGACCTAGGATGACCCCGGAACCCCAGGTCAACCCGACCTTCAGAAGAGGGACATGTTGCATGGTTGCTTGTAAACTCTTCAGAGAATCTGAAATAACAGTAAACATCTTTAATTATATATCCAATTTATGCTACATGCACTTAAATAACTTCATTACTTTAGAAACATTTTTTTTAAATTGTACGCCAACGAAGACAAACTCAAATTCTCCTTCACTAGTTTAGTACAACAGTACGACCAGTACAAAGTGGGAAACGGAAGTGGTTTAAACTTTTATATAAAAACATGAATTGGAAAGTATAAAGAAAGTATAACTAAATAAGTATAATGGCGCAAGGATCAGAAATGAATCAAATGACCTAAATTGCAAGTGAATGAAATAAAAACAAAATTATATCCTCTCTGTTAATGATAACCCATTGATTACCCATGTTGTTACTTCAGAATCTTCAGCAATGTTATTCTGCAAATATCACATGACGTTTGTCAAATTAAATATCATGAACATAAATCACTATCCTGCTTTGCCAGTTAGTAAAACCCTTATAAAAGTAGGTTATTTGGGTACAAGTCGGGTAATACCCTTCGATTACTGGAGTCCTAGATGTTTTACTCATTTAACCCAGAATCGAAAACAAAGTGACCAAAGCACTCATCAAATCACCTTATAATCATATGGGCATCCGGGAATTTTGAAGTGGGGTTGAGATCTCATATTGAAAAGGAGGGGAGGGATGTTGAATCCCCACTTTGGATCCACCATGATGATACTTGCCACTATAATGTGACCTAAGCACTCATAAAATCATATCATGATACTCGCCACTACCGGTATACACTAAGTGAGGTGAGGTGAGTTTGGGTTTAACGCCACTTTCAAGAGTATTTCACTTTTATTGCGGCTGCTAGTATTATGGCAAGGAGAAAGCCTGCAACGTCATGTGGCTATGCATTGCAGTGAAACCTGCGAGCAACGGCTGGAACTAGCGAACCATGGGTGGTACTACCGGTACACTGAATTTCAGGGTAGCATTGCACCCAAACCTTACTGCGTGTAGAACAGTTCTCTACTGTAGACAACGTTGCTTTGCCCCTGGCGGGATTCGAAACCCGGACCTCTTGATCTGAAGCCAAACACGCCACTGCGCTATCCCGCACCCCCCCCCCCCCCCCCCCCCCCCCCCCCCATACAAAGTGACCCAGCCACTCATAAAATCACATCATAATACTCACTACTAAAGGGTCGGTCTACCCCCTGGATGCTCACGACTCCCTGCAGGGTTGAGGGCAAGCTCCGCAGCACCTCGTGTATGGAACAGGAGAGAGAGAAGCCCAACCACTCCCCACTTTTCCAACACATCGAGGATACAACAATACCGGTCAAGTCTCTGCAACTAGAAAATAATGGATGTAAAACAACAGTCTGATTAAATCGACCATATTCTGAGGAATGAAAGACCCAAAATAGTGTATGTACCGGAAGGGGGAGGGGGTCTAACCCCTTAACCCCCTCTTATTTCATCCTCCATCTGCAAAGCCTACTTCAATCTCCTGATCCCATAAGCATCTTTTTTTCTCTGGGCCACTATAAATGTGCAGCCAATAAAATTACTTTAAATCAAGCAATGGTGGTAGTACCTGGGTGGGAAGACTGTTGAGCGACCATTAATAGATATTAAAAAATAGAGCCATTGGTTGAGTAATACATTGTTTATAAGCCAAAATATACATTTTAAGAACATGATCCCTATTTGGGGTCACAGGGTCACCAAATCTACAATTTAGAATCCCCATTGGCCAAGGAGTCTGTACACAAAATTTCAGGTCTCTAGAGAGCTCTTCTGGAGAAGAAATTGAAAAAGTTTACGGGTGGACGCCATGCCATGCCTTAAGCCCTGATGAGCTAAAAATTATCTTAATGTTTCTCGAGCAGAGTTCCCACCTGTGATCGTGAGGATTAACAGTGTAGAGTGGTCCTCCCTCAGAGCCCGGCATACATCGTGCATCGGCAAGAATTAGACAGTTGTTCCTACCAGAGAGGTTCGAGATAATTCCCTTACTCAGAGAATTCAACATGATCTCTGGGAACAGATTACCAAACGGCGTCGTCAGAAGTTCCACACTTTCACCGACGTGGCAATGTTTTGATGAACGAACAGACATATTGGAATCATAATGCGTCCATTGGTTTAACTTCACCAGTACAAAGTATGGGAGAAATTTATAAACAACTTCATCATCTTGATTTTTTTGCGACTTGCTTTCCTTAGAATCTTTATTATTGTCAATAAACTTCCAGCTGTCTTCTGGCAGAAGCCTTTTCATGGTATGTTCGAAAGCTAAACACTTGAACATGGACACTAAACTTGCCGATTTGATAATCTGATTGGGATATTTCTCTTGCATCGTTGAGTTCACCAAAGCAGATTTATATTTCGTCAACGACACCTTCTCTTCAAAAATACCCATTTTGAATTTTTCTAGAATTACCTCTATATTGATATCAATTGCATGTTGGCCATATTTGAAAGATGAATCTAATTGGTTGAGCAGTTGAGGTTTGTCCAATAGGAACGGAGCTAGGAGTGAGGAATGAGTGAGGATATATCCATGGTGAGTGTCAAGCAATATTCCACAACACGTTCCCTCATTTTTAGATGAAGTTGACTTAGCAGTCAATACGCATGCTCTCGCAAAATCCTCCATTCTTAAAATATGTTCTGCAACAACAAAAAAGAAGAAGATTGAATTATCACAATTATGAAACTTAAATTGTTTAAATTTCACTTAAGGGCGGATAATAGAATTATCTTATTACTGATTAAGGCAGACCTCAATATTTTTCATTCTAAAAAACTTTGGCTTAAAGGTGGACAAGTTGCATGAGTGTCATCCGCCGCTAACGAGCCTGTTACGTAATTGATTTTATGACTAACAAGTAGTGGCTACAAATGACATTTTGTTCTCATTATTGCCCCACCTATGTACCCTATTTTGCTTCAAAAGATTTAACACAACCTTGTGTTCACTATTTTGGGGGTTGAGGGGTGTTAAGTGAAACGTCGGAGGGCAGGCGGCCAAAATAAAGCCGTTTGCTCTGCAGCTCATCAGGTTTTTATATTATTCATTATCTTAATGAAAAGGCATTGCCTGATCATCAAATTTAAAATCCACATTGGTTACACATTAATCATGTTAATCCTAATTCTTTATCAATATTATAAACATTGTATTCTTAAGAAAAAGTAATAAATACATTTGAAAAGTGTGACCTCTATTGTTTTAAATTCGCTTTAAGGGACCAGTCTCACATGAGCACAGAAGTTTGAAATAACAAGAAAACTCTGTACCAGTCCTTAGTTTTGGTGCTACAGACATGCAATTTGGCAAATGGCATTCGAATATGATGAAAGTTAATTGATCATATCCCTTAATAGGGTAAAATTCATGAACATGATTAAGGATCTTCCGCCCTGCCACACACTTATCTTGGGGAGTAGGACAATGAAATTTAGCAATCTTAGGTCATCAAGGATCATATTCCTTAAATATTAGCTTTCTAGCATCACTGGTTCTTGGCCAGGGTTGGGGAGAAGTTGTTTGAAGATTGGACTCCCTGCCACACCCATAATTGGGGGGATCAAGACCAAGTGAACAAACTTTAGTTTCCATGTATCAAAGTTATTTTGAGAGAATTTCAACCTCTTATGTCAACTGGTTCGGGAGAAGTCATTTAATGGATTGACTAAGAATGGCTATCAAACCCATATTTGAGAGGAGGGGGGTGTTGCAGTTCTTCTGGAGAAGTCGAAAATGTGAACATTTTACAAACAATGAATAGACAGTGGACATCAGACAATCTGGGCTTTGAGGCCTGAATGAGCTAAAAATTGGGTGATCCCCTCAAACAGGCCCTTTTAAATACTCTATGCAAATTTTCAAAAGTGGAACACAAGTGGTGTAGTGGTCAGCACCGGGTTCGAATCCCAATGGAGACACCAGACATTTGTGACCTGGCTCTTATACTGTGTTGTGTCCTTGAGCAAGGCACTTCATCCACATTGCACTCAGTCTACCCAGCTGTACAAATGAGTACCTGGACATGGGAATGTATGGACCTATACGGTCGCGCGGAGCACTTCATATGCGGCACCAAAAGTACGATTCCTTCAGGGTAATAATTGTGTAGCGCCTTAAGCATGCATTGTGCATGGATATGTGTGCATTATAAATATACTATTATTATTATTATTATAATACTCAACTTTTTTTTTTATTAAGGTTAAACTAGCCTAGATTTGGAACAAGTAAAACAATACACTGCACTTGAGTAGATTCATTGGTCTCTTAGCGTTCAATATATAGTAATACTTAAAACAAGATACGCAAATAAGATATTAAAATAAAATTTCAATACTCTTTCATAAATTTAACAGGCAGATATGATCATGACCAATTGATAAATCATGTATACTGTAATGATTGAAATTTGAAAACTATTGAATATCTTCTTTCATTTACTGTTGTATGAATTTATAATGGCTTGTTTTGTTGGTGTTTGTAAATCTATCACCTATATTACATTTACCATGACTTGTATTTCCTTTTTTATTACCTACGAGGGCAATCATATCGGGGTTCATATTTTTCATACGATGCCCTAGGGCAAAATATCACTTTGTCATGGTGACGTGACATCATAAACAATACTATGATGTCACGCGTCGTCTATGACGTTGCGTTCTAAATCCGGCGAAGGTGGGTCGCCAGCCTATGGTTGAACGAGGATTTTAGTGTATTTTCATTAATTTCACGACTTCGGTAATAAACAGAATATCATATTCGTGTCTATGTCATACTATGTTTACGACACTCGTGCCTGAATATTGGTTTATCCCTCGCTAACGCTCAGGAAATACTAATATTCAGGCACTTGTGTCGTAAACATAGTATGACATAGACACTCATATAATATCCTCTATGTATTCTACCCATCCAATTTTTTCAACCAAATGTATTAAACTTTGCATTTAGGTAAACGTAATTTTACTAAAACATTTGTCAAATACCAATTAATTTTCATCTCAATGACGCTAATGGCTGCGATATTGCCGAAGCGCATTAAGCAATAACTCACTCATCTCCATGAGAACAAAAATGCACTTGGAGAATATCCAAAAGAATGTTTGCAGAGTTGTATTTTCAAAAATCATCCCATCCTGAATTACATTTATAGTCTCATTTATACTACTTTTATACAGTCTTTTCAACAAATCGTTACAGTAATTTGATGGTGACTGATCGTATATTAAGTTTAAACTTTTTTGCATCGTATAGGCGTACTATCAAACAAATTAAACTATCCAACTGTGATTTTATAATAATTGTTGTATTACCGGTACCATTTGAAAAGAATATATTAATTTAACAACAAAAATAAAAATAAAGAAAAATGATTAAAAAGACGTTCGTCAAAAAGAAAGGAAATACTTCGAGTTCGATTAATTCATAACAACTGAACGTAAAAGTGGGCGTGTCGCGAGTATAACAGCTGTTCAGGAACTCTTGAAAGTAAAAGCGTACGTAAACAACCAAATCACTTTATGTAACTTTGCTATTCACCGCACAAAAGCAAATCTGCACAAGTATAATAGCTTTTTAATTAGTATATTGCAGATTGGACTACTTGTGTGTGTTTTAACGTGTTCACAAACAAGCAACACATTAACCACGTGTCATTCTGTTTACTTCCGTGTGAAAAACGTAAGCAAAACGTGTGTATTGACGGGCACCTGTCTCGAAAACAGAAAGTTATAATTTTTCTAGCATATACAAAAAGTCATAAAAGTTTCTCATTGGAATAACTAACATTCTTTCCGTGGACACCTGAAATGCTTTCAACAGCTGTCTAACCGAGGTGTGTCCTCTGCAAAATGTCCACCCTCCACTGCTATAAATGGCTATTTGCATTGTCATTTGCTCACGGTGCGAGGTCACGCGGTGTGACGTCAGAGGATTTTGCGTACACAAAGGATCAGAGTTTATCAACGTTCTACATGAAATTTACCCAACGCTATGCAATACCATTCAGCATGCACTTAGCTTTCAACCTTATATTTCATAAAATCAACTTTTTAAGGCAATCGGGGGGCTATATTCGTTTTAAATTGCTCTCTCAGCTGAGAATGTCAAAAGGTCAAAGGTTAATTCTGCCCCTGGCATGCAAATTGTAAACCCCGTTAATCATTGGCACGTTACATGACGGTGAGTGTTTTCTGAATATTATTTCGCTGATAAAATTTGCGGGGAAAGGCAGGGGTTCATAGGCTAAAATACTTCAAAAGGCAGAATTAGGCCCTGTAGATTTCCAAATACTAGTTCATATCTACAAGCAAGAGTAGTATCGCCGGAAAGCTTATCCTTTATACTATTCGATGCACCAATGCATTCTCGCTTATGAGGTCAGCTCTGAGTAAGATCGCGAGCCAAAACTTCAGACATTGTGGCTAACAAACCACTGACACATCCAACATGGAGAAAATTCCTTTTGACCCTGCCTTGCTCGGGACATTTAACTCCTGTCAGACGCCAGTCATGGTGGCAGATATATTTTGACAACTGTTTCCTACACTTGCTTCATGATGAAAAACACGAATTGCCAGGTTATTTCTGTTTTGATCACGAAATAGATGGAATTGCAGTTGAGCCTGTCATCACAGTCGATCATGAAGATTGTCACGAGACACGTTTCATGCTGGACGGATTTAGGTTAGCAGACCATTTGTAGCTAACGATAAATACCTCCTGTCTGTTGGGAATCTGACATTTGTCAGTTTTTTTGGTTTGCAACTGCGATTTGCGATCTCACCTGGCGACTCGCACGGGGGAAATGCAATCGGCCATGTTTTTGTTTGGCCATTCTTTGGACGATCGCTCTTTTTTCAATCGGTAGAATGGAGTACTGTTGAAAGGAGGCCTGGTTCATCAGACTAAATGATATTAATCATGAAAGGTTCATGCTGTTATCAATCGATACTGAAATAAACACTAGTAATATGAAGGTCTACGGAAAATGAGGGAAATGATTCTGGGCTGAAAAAGATTTTCAAATGATTTGTTTATATTTCCAACTGACAATCAATCCTTCGGTAGGACTATTTGACACCAAATTGTCAGACGTTAGTTAGGTGTAAATTACATGTCATGAACGTATATCCCCCAGACAAATTGTAAAAAATCAGCAAGTTTTATCAGTCGAAAACATTGTTGAACTGTTCTGTTTAAAATGAAAAATTATATAAGCTCACAAAGGTGTTGATGGAAGCTTTGCTAGGATCACTTGCACATTAATAAATTATAACAGGATTTCAAATATGATAACATGAATATACACCGTTGCAAGGAATGTTGGAGTAATTATGTGGTAGGGATTAAATTCAGTTAAAGTTAAATCTTGGAATTTTCTATCAACATCTCTTTGTTGATATTAACTTATTCCAACAGTTTTATATAACAGAATGTATCTACTAATTTATTCCCTTTTCTCGCATGCTTTGGGTGTACTTGTAAAATGTACAGACATTTTTATCACTGACTGGTCACCAGAGGTCACTATAAGGACTTACAAAATTAAAGCTCAACCAAATGATACAGTAATCCCATTGTAGTATTAATGCCCAAATGAGCTTTTAAGAGAATAGACTATTCTATAGTGTTTGTACTATAATCATTAGTAAATTGCTTTGGTATTTACCATATTTCCTCCAATAGACTCCCCCAGCGTCTATATTTTTAGACCTCATTCAGTCCCGGCGTCTGTTAAATGTTTGTCAATTCAAATCATCCAACTTACAAACGTAAAGGTGCCATCATGGCAAAAGTTCTTGATTATGAATTTGTTTTGGTGAATATCTATTGATTATTGAACGGGAACAACATGCTCTTTAAGAGGCATACATGAACATAATAACCATTGCAGTTTTTTAAAACATGCTTAGCTCATCTTATCACCCGGCGTCTATTTCTTTTAAACCATCATACCCCCAGCGTTTAATGGAGACCCGGAGTCTATTGGAGAAGATAGGGTAGTTTACTTATCTTAAAAAATTATTCTTTTAATTATACCGTGTTGTCACACTTTTCTGCAGATTTTACAATAACAGCATGACAAGTCTCTTTGGTGGTCCAAATGGTTCTTTTACTCTGGCCACAAAGTGATTTTCAACAACAGTAATAAGTTACCTCAATATGTTTTGTGCGATTTGTGTTTCCCTGCAAAAGATCGTAGATGAAATTGAATATCTAGATATCACTAACCCTCTGTTGTGTATAGCCTAGGTAGCCTAGGTCTAAATGGATCTATTAAAAGTGTTGACAAATGTCTTCAAGCGGAACACTGTCACTTACGAACAATATTGTAGGCCCATGCATCTTATGTACAGATTTAATTGAGCCCCACCAAATTATAACTTTGACTTGCCCAAAAATCAGTAAGAAGTCGGTGACTTGCCTCTCTTTCAAAACATTATTCTACAAAAGTGGTACTGTAGGACTTCTAGAGATGACAGAGGCAGTTAGCACCTTCAAAGAGGTCCAAGGTTTGAATCCTGCCAGGGTGCTTAGTTACAGTAACTTTGTCTGCTGTAGACAGTTCTACATGTATTAAGGTTTGAATACAATGCTACACTTAATTTCAGTGCAGTACTACCAATGGTTTGCTAGTTCTAGCCAATGGTCGCAGGTTTCACTGCAATGTATAGCCACAGTGTTGGTGCAGGCTTTCTCCCTGCAATAATACTAGCAGCGGTAATATAAGTGAAATATTCTTGAAAGTGGCGTCAACCCTTTCACCACTACATTCCTAAAATTAGACACGTAAACCTAATGGCATTCAGGTTTCCTGGTAGTGAAAGGGCTTAAATTGCTTGAAGTCGACAACTTTCGGATTACAGTGAAAAGGCTGGTAACACATTCTGTCTGCTTTTAAAACATTTCATACACTGGTAAATATATGTGACATTTAGGGGATATCTCAGACGGTGATCTTGTTTTAAATTGGCTTCAAAATGTGAGGACCGACTTTCTAATGATATTTGTTTTGAGTCTGAATATTTACTTTCGACAAGATCATGTCATTTAGTCCTCTGCTAAAGCTAGTTGAAGTTTCAATGCCAAGGATTCATTTTGAACGATGCTCGTTAATGGTTAATATTCAGAAACTTTTAACAGAGTCATTGCTTTTTACTAATGTTCTGAACCCTTTCCTGCTCAATCAACTAAAACCATTCCTCAGTAGCTGCATGACAGGAGTTCAAACTCTTTACAAAGGGAGTCATCCTTTTTTATCTATTATGTTTGAGCAAATGTTGTCCATCATTACTGTATCAGCAGTTATAGGGTTAATGTGGTGTGAACTGTCAGGTGGAAATTAAGTGCGACAAACTGTTGCATTTCTAAAAATACTAGATGTGTAATAATACATAATGGTATCACAATATTGACATTGTGACCCTCGCAATATAAAGTGTCGATACAAATAAATTTGAAACTTAATGAAGATATATCTCAATACCATTTGTTGCTATTAATCATAAATTCTTTCAAATTGTATTTAGGTATGGCAAGTTTTAAATAATTTGCATGCTAATTCAGTTTTCAATGTATAATATTGGCATATTATAACCTTAATCTTTCGGGTGAATGCACTTGTCCTTTCAAACTAATAAACAGGTATCTGTATGTATCGTCACCCATGCATCATGATAATAATCATGTCCCATGTTACTTATCAGGACTTGCTCAATATGTCGTATCACTAGGTAAAACTGATATTTTGATATATCATATCACCACATTGACCACGATACACGCACACAATACCAGTGACCTTGTTTCAGGTAGCAAAATATGTGTAATGACTACAAAATCAGGTCTTTAGGCTTTAACAAGCCCTTTAGAAGAGCAGCATGTGTTATTAATTTTTACTTCTCCAGCATCTTTTTACCAGGCATGAGTCTTGAACCCTATTAGTCACTTCCAGAACTAGTTTCAGAACAAAATGTCCGGGTTCGAATCCAACCAGGCACTCGGCATCTTTGTATGCTGTAGAGTAGGTTGAATTTCAATGCAGCACTACCCCGGATTGCTAGAAGATCTTAGGTTTCACAGCAGTGGCATTGCAGACTTTCTACACGTCTGCAATAATACCACTCGCTTTAAATAAAATGTTCGGCTTCGGATCTAGAGGTCCGGGTTTCGAATCCCGCTAGGGGCACGGCAACGTTGTCTGCAGTAGAGAACTGTTCTACACGTAGCAAGGTTTGGGTGCAATGCTACACTGAATTTCAGCGTAGTACCACCCAGGTTTCACCGCAATGCATGCATAGCTATATGACGTTGCGGGCTTTCTCCCTGCAATAATACTAGCAGCCGTGATATAAGTGAAATACTCTTGAAAGCGGCGTTAAACCTCAACTCACCTCACCTAAATAAAACACACTTCAAAGCAGCTGAAACTGTAACAAATAGTCCTCTGCATATTTTCGAAACTTGTAGGATTATAACTGATAAAATGACAGAGCCAGAAATTTTCAGAGCGGTCCATTGAATATATTCTGGCCACTGCTAATGACTGAAGCTAATCATTTAGAAGCTAGTTTGCAGTCCTGTAAACTACCTGTACTATGTATATTATTTTATTATGTAAATAATAGTTTATAGTACGCATACAAACTTACGAAGTATTGAATTTGTAAGAATCATCCACACTATTAAACAGACATATTTCATGTACTGGTTTAGAGAAAATTGTAATGTACATAGATCAACAACTATCTAGACAACTATCACATGACTGGTTGCATGTGACCTTCTCTCTCTAAACTTGGTGAACAAGTGTAGGGTTACTAACCCTGGCTGGTGCTATGAAATGTTGCACCAACATACCTGACAGTTGACCTCAACCATGTCAGTTTTAGTGCATGATTTGTCTTACTTTGACTGGAATATTCAGTCCAGTTGAGTTGGGAAATTGAGAGATTTATTTTACTTTCAAATTTGAACTTCTTATTACAGAAACATGTAGTTTTAAAATAATTGGCTCGGAAATAATTGTTTGTTGATGTTTCCGTCTTACATTGCAATGATGTAAGTTTTTGTAAAGATTTAAAGGACACGTATGGTATGTGTCCCTGTATCTTAGATTGCTACAAAACATTACAATAAAATTATTCAGTCGAAATTTCTTTGACATTAAAATAGTTAAAATTAATTTTGAATTGTTGATCAAAGCACAAATTCCAAGTGAAAATGAACAATTGGTCAAACACTTGTTTATCGCAGTACCGAAATGGTGTAAATGTTGTTGTTTTTATGCCAGATTAAGTTTCATTATATGTAACTATTTATATGTAACTATATGGTCACAACTCTTACAAAGGTAAGACATGGCTTCTTATCCCCTGCTAGGACAATCAACATTAGTTTTATGATAAATGCCTGCAGGAGAGAAATAACACTAGGCCAAGTGAGGATAAGATTTTATCACTGTCTTGACAACACCTATAAATGTGTACAATTATGTTGAATAGTCTAGCCCTGATAAAATATTTATTTTATGACAAGCTCAGAGCTATATTTGATTTCTAGGGCACTGTTTCCTCACAATTGAAACTACACAAGTGATAAGATTATCTCTTCAGTAAATCTGCTTTAGAAAATATGAAAGCCCAAGGCTTGATGATCAGGTTGTAGCGTATATATATATGATAACCTAATCCTGTTCCATGACCGTGTATAAAATAGGGAGTCTAGATCCTCAATCAGTAAGTCTTAACAAACTAAATACCGGTATACAAATTCCAAAATCACAGTTTCTTTCAGAAGTAGAAAAAACTCCACTGACTTAACAAGTTTTACATTGACTCACTGGCCAATCCCTGAAATTTAGATGACCCAAACAATTCTGCAAGTCTATGACCCGCTAGCACCGGGAAGATTTTGTAACCTTAATGTGGTCGGTTTAATTCCTATCTTTATTACTGAAATTTATCGACCGGAGTGCATTCATAGAAGTAGTAGCTACACGTAACACGAGTGCAGTTTCATGACCGTGTAGTTTCAATTCATCAATGAAAAGACAAACCTGTTGATACAAACAAGCCTTGAATATCCTAGAAACTCCTGACACTCTTCATTTCACAGCGGGGGCGGGATAGCGTAGTGGTTAGTGTGCCCCGCTTCGGATCAAGCGGTCCGGGATTCGAATCGCGCGAAGCAGGGGATATAGTATTCGGCCGCGTCCGTCCTTACATCCGTACGAAAAAGAATAACTCGAATACTATTCTCTGGATTCTTTTTTATGGGTTCATCATAGGAAGAGTAATGTTCCTACAGAGGTTTGTGACCTTGACCTTCATTTGAAGGTCACAACGAGGCTTTGTCATTTTACCCTTGTCAGGGATATTATCTCAAGAACCATTCGCTGGATTTTATTCATATTTTACACATAGCTACTCCAAGGAAAGACAAAGGACTGATTAGATTTTGTTGACCTTGACATTATTTTCAAGGTCACAGCTGAACTTGGAATTTTTCGAAATGTTGAAGTATATGTCAAGCTTGTCAGTGGGATATCTAAAGAACCATTCACCGGAATTTCATTATATCTTACACAAAGCACCTCCTAGAGAAAACAAAGGGCTGATTAGATTTTGGTGACCTTGACATTATTCTCAAGGTCACAGGAAGTTTGAATTTTTCGACATGATAATGTACATGTAAATCTTGTCAGCAGGATATTTCAAGAACCACTCACTGGAATTCCATCATATCTTACACAAAGAACCTCCTAGGGAAGACAAAGGGCTTATTTGATTATGGTGACCTTGACATTATTCTCAAGGTCACAGTGTAGCTTTGACTTTTTTGACATGGTTGACAGTCGATTTTGCTTATCTTGACTTTATTTTTCAATTTTGAAGTATTAATTTGCGGCAGGGGACCATGTCACCTTAGTGACAACTACTTGCTTTCTTTTCAAGGACTGACATCAATGTGGATTAATATATATTGTAGATTTGTGAAAACTTTTGTCACTGAAATTTCTCATTTCACTTAATGCATATAAAAAATGATGTACACTGTGATAGAACCCTCCCTTTAAAGTAAAACTTACTGTGTTAAGTCATGCTATCTCATCTTATGAAATAGGGGCAACTGCTGTTCGTATTCTAGCGAGCACAACATGAAATGTGTTCAAGAATGAAAACAAATAGCTGTGTTCCATCATATGATTTATGTCAAAGAATTGTCAGTGGTATATTGTTTTTCATCTGTCCGTCCCTCCGTCCGTCTGGGTGTTTGTCCACAAAAACTTTAACCTTGGCCATAACTTTAAATCGCTCAGAGCTAGGGCTTTCATACTTGGCATGTGGATACCTTGTGATGAGACAGATGAGGTCATCATATTTGACCTTGTGACCTTGACCTTGCCGCAGTTGACATTTTCAGAAAACTTTAACTGTTGCCATAACTTTGGATTGCTCAGAGCTACGGCTTTCATACTTACATGTGGATACCTTGTGATGAGACCTTTCAGATGACGTCATCATATTTGACCTTATTTTGAGCGATTAAATATAATCCCTTCTCAATGACAGGAATCTAATTTGACTAAGTGAAGAAGATTTGTATGAAATCATTTCAATTGTCCCATTTTCAAATATGTTGTCATTTCAATTTAATCAAAGTGGTTATACAATTTTAAAAGATGTTTCTTTTTTAAAAAAACATTAATTTTAATACCTAAAACATAAATTTTGAAGGAAATAAAATAAAATTGTTATTGCAGAATGACCAAGCTAAGTGAAGAAAATGAGGAGGAGACGGTCAAGAGGGAAACACCACATTGGAACCACTTAAACAGATGTGTGAGTACCACTTGCTAGTTTTAGTAGTTCAATGAACTTGGCTTTGAATTGTGTAGTGGTTAGCGTGCTGGCCTCTCACGCCATAGGGCCGGGTTCGAATCCCGTTGGAGATACCAAAAATTTGTGACCTGGGTCTCAAACTGTGTGGTGTCCCTGGGCAAGGCACTTCATCCACATGTATAATTTGGTACCTGATTTTGTGTTGAGCTATTGGCAGCTTCGAACGTATAATTCCGTCGGGTAATAATGTGAAGCGCATTGAGCATGCATTTGTGTGTGGATAACTTGCGGAGTATAGATATCCATTATTGTCCCCCGCCGCAACCTGGAACAGGGGACTATGTATTCAGTCTGTACTTCATATTTCTTGTTAACATGATATCTCATGAGGCGTTTTCAAAGTCTTCAAAGAGACACCAGTCGATTTTGTTGACCTTGACCTTATTTTCAAGGTCACCACGTCACTGACCACTTTTCAAACTCTCATGAACCATAGCACACAATGTCTTCAAATTTGGTTATCAACATAAGACTTTTTACCAGAGATGTACAACATATATGGAGAACTACCTTTTGACCAAGGGGCGGGATAGCGCAGTGGATAGCGCGTTCGGCTTCGGATCAAGAGGTCCGGTGTTCGAATCCCGCCAGGGGCACGGCCACTTTGTCTGCAGTAGAGAACTGTTCTACACGCAGTAAGGTTTGGGTGCAATGCTACACTGAATTTCAGTGTAGTACCACCCATGCTTCGCTAGTTCCAGCTGATGCTTGCAGGTTTCACCGCAATGCATAACCACATGGCACTGCGGACTTTCTCCCTGCCATAATACTAGCAGCAGCGATATAAATGAAATACTCTTGAAAGCGGCATTAAACCCCATCTCACCTCACCTCACCTCACCTCACCTCACCTTTTGACCAAATGATTAAAACCAGTAAATATGTCTTGCTTGACTTGAAGTTAGCGACGGGGGACATTGCCATATTAAAGATAAAGACTTGTAGAAATTTAAATTCCTATTAAGATGTTAATGAAGCAAGAAGAGGACCAACCCACAGTTGTTTTCTTGAATTATGTGATATAAAACTTTCCCTGTTTGTTACAGTTCCCTCTGAGATGGATAATGGCCAGTCAATACTTGATGTTAACATGTAAGTATATTTAGTTAAATAAGGCTAACATTTAACTTTTTTATGCAGCCTAATGTAGCTTGATTTAGATTCATCTTTATCGTGAATTTTTCTAGAAATTACCATCAATGTAAATGCCCCCACTGACAGACAATACGCTAAAGAAGTTGTTCAACATCTTGCTTGTGATGTTTTCAGTGAAAATTATATACAGGATCTAAAAACTTTTATGACGTTTTTCTGCAGTACTAAACATTCACTTCACTTAAATTGAAAATTTTCTATATTGAGATTAAATTAACATTGTTGCTTTTTATGACCCCAAATCAGAATGGTTACACAACACTTGATTTAAATTACCAAACTCTCTTGAAGCTATTTATGACATAATGTACATATATTTTAATCCAGGCTATACATATCTCGTATATCCAGGGTCATCAGTGTTTAACAAATGCACTTTTTTTTCTCCAGAGATACAAATCTGTTGAGTGATTTCTTTGATGAGGAAAACAATGGCGTAAGTATCATTGTCATCTTTTGTATAATAATTTAGTTTTTAAGTGTTAAAAGAATAATTGAATGATTCCTCTTGCATGAAAACTATTATTAACACCCATTAAGGCACAGGAAGTTCTGAGTAATGTTTGTTGTATAGCATTTCTCTTATGGAGCAACGTCATGAACCTGTAAGATTACATTTAATGACTTTGGTAATGAACAGAACATCATATAATCAGACAAAATATTTGGAATGTGTGCATGAATTTGCTAGGGAAATAAAAAAAAATTAAATGTACTTGAATTAAAGGAGCTGTAGCACGATTTTCTTACTGAAATAATGTGCTCGCACAATACTATAAATAACCAATGACTAAATAATACCCCTCAATCGATAAAAATATTTCTGAAACAATGTACATGGTGATTTGACTGATGTAGCGATACGTAAACACTCAGAGTAGATTTTTTAATATGGTACATTGTAACAATGATGGGATTTTCAATCATCTTGCTGTCTGAACTCTCAAATTCTCATGAGACCTTCAAATCTACCTCCCACACTGAAGAGTTGCACCATTTTCCTAATCGGGTCGTGTAATAAGATGTTTTACCCGTTAACTTACGAATATATTGTATAAACTTAAATGATAAATGGAATGTTTGAGAAAACATAATATGCCAAAAAATCGGTTGCAGCTACTTTAAAGTGTCATATAGGCTTTCAAAATATCCTCTTTATCTTTTAACGAAAACAATGTCATATTTTCATACAGGTCACCAACATCTCTGATGTTGACTGCGGGAATGCGTTTGACTGGGCGGATGATTTCATATCCTCTGCAAGCACTCCCCTCACCAATGATGTCAACAACGAGAACTCCCCGGCCACCGCCGGGTCTCTGCCCAGTACCAGCCCGGCCACCTCCGTACGGGAAACACCCACACCGACCCCCACATCCCATCCCCAGGTGGCGCAAGTTGTCGTCACGGCACAGGGGGCACAGCCCAATATCATCCAGGCTGCCGCACAGGTCGCCCTCCCCTCCCAAACCATTCTGCAGAAGTCAGCCGGAATAATACAGGGGTAAGCCAGGGGCCAGTAATCACCATTGTAGTACTACTGAAACAGCTTTTGGGAAACTTGGTTCTTGCTGCTGTGATTCAGATAGCATAATCACTTTTGGTGCCATTTTTGTTATGATTACTAAATGTTTAAGTGGACAAATGTCATCTCTGTATTATTGGTTTATCTTTAATTATTTTTTCAACACTTAAATTTTGATATAACATTCGGTACTGTGCCTTTCAGGATAATCAAACATTAATTTTACAAAATCTGGTGCATATTTTGTAATCAAAACACTTTCTTGTTTACCATATTTACTACTTTGGCTACTTTCTCTGACATGCTACAACTTTCCCATTTATTCAGTATCGGTGGACAACACTTTGTGGTGAAGACAGCAAACGGGCAGCAGATCCAGTTCCAGCAGCCGCACCCCACTCAAGTAACAAGCCCTGCCCCCACCCAGCAGTTCTCGGTGCCCTCCCCTGCCATCAGCCGATCTCTCACCCCGAGCCAGAGCCCCGCCCCCTCCGCCTCACCACACATCAGTCGATCCATCACCCCCAATCAGTCTGTAGTCCAGCAGAGCGTCATCACGAATCCCTCGGTCCTCACATCTGCTGCAGTCTCATCTCCCAACATTCTGCATATAGCTGGAGGCAGCACGCAGACCCAGTCCCAAGTGCTCACCAACACTGTGCCCATCCAGAGTATCATTCAAAACCCTAGTCACAACGCCAGTATTATTCCTGGACAGACTGTGTTGCCTGGCCATGGAAACAACATTGTTCACACCCAAAATGCAGTGATCCAGAACCCTAATGTGGTCAACCTGAACGTTGCTCATGTGCTCTGTGGGGGTTCCCAGCAAGTCGGACAACAAGCCAGTCAGATTCAAAGCAACATCCAGGGGTTGCCGGTGTCGGTACAGAACCCTGCGGGCATCCAGGGCACTGTCCAGAGCAACATTCAGGGCAACCCAGTCAATCTCCAGGGCACAATTATCCAGACTCCACAGGGCAAGAGTATCTTGATCCCAAACCAACATTTCGGAGGACAGATTAACTTGAACACGCTCCAACAACAGATGATCCAGGGTCAACAAATGGTCCAGCCTGGAGGAGGAACTGTGATCCAGAATGCCATGAACGTGGGCAATGTGATCAGACTGGCCGCACAGCCAGGCCAAGACAAGACTAATACTGTTGTGCCACCACCCAATATCAGTCTAGTGAATATCGGAGGTCCACAGGGCCAACAGATTCTGATCCAGAGAGCACCTCATCCTGCTCAAGGACAACCTCAAAATATCATCTTCAAAGCATTACCTCAAAATCTGATTCAAATCCAAGGGACCCAGGCTGGACAGACAAACCTTCAGGGGACCCCTCTCCAGACTGCCTCCCAGATCTCACAGCAAATCCTTAACCAGGCGTCGTCCCAGAGTGTTCAGTATCAGCAGGTGCTTGCTGGCACTCAACCGCAGTCCGTCAAGCTCGTCACTCAGCCAGGATCTCAGCTCAACACTCAACCAGGGACTGTGACTCTCAATCTTGGGGGGCAGAATGTTAATCTTGTGACAGGACAAAATCTTAATCTGCAACAGCTGTCTGGGTTAGGGACAAGTGCTGTGGGCTCCATGCCAAGTGTTATACAACAGAATGGGAACCAATACATAGTGCAAACAGCTCCTACTCAACTCGGGGCACAGCAGCAGCAACAGACTGTTAGTGTTCCCGCTGTGAGTCAAACCAATCTCGCATCTCAGCCTAAAGTTTCAGCGGGAATATCGTCGAACATTGTGTCAAAAGCTTTGATCTCATCTGGTCTAAGTCAGGTAATCAATACTCAGATTAAGCCAGAGCCAAAAAGTTCAAATTCTGGGACTGATACAGCAACGTCTACTACAACGACAAGTAGTAAAAGTAAGTCTAAGAAATCTAAAGGTAATGATGGGCAGGTGAAAGGGACTCCCCAGCAACTCGCCCAGAACCTGCAGAAGATCCAGATCCCCATATCACAGTTCATAGCCACAGCGTCCAGTGCTGCTGGCATCAACACTGCTCAATCCACTCCGACCACAGTGACGACCACGGTCTCGCAGGCTATGGTTCAGATCCCGGCTCAGCTCACAGTGGCTAGCACGCTGTCTGGGTCTCAGGTTGTGTCTTCCGTTCAGTCCAAGAATTCTATCGGTATCATACAGACTGCATCTACAGCATCTCCCATCAAAATCAAGCCAAACATTGCCAAACCTGGTCCACCAAATGTGACTCTGTGCCAAGGATCAGATCCACAGCGAATTCAGAAAACTCAGTTGGAGATCAACAAGCTTCTGAGTCAGCCAAACCTAACCCAGGACAAACTGCAGAAACTCAATCAGTTACAGCAACTCCTCAAGGAGTTCTCCACGAACGTTGTGCAAACTGTTCAGACGTCAACTGCTGGATCTGTGTCTCCCAAACCAATCAAACCACTAGTACAGACTTCTACTGTGACAACGCAAGCAATGGTAGGTCAGCCCCCCATAGCCCAGCCACAAGTGGCCGTACCCACCCAGACAGCTCAGATCAAGACTGAACCGGGAATTCAGACCCTCTCAGTCCAGCAAGCGGCTGCCAGTCAGCCCAGTATTGTAGTCCAGTCTCAACCGGCTGGTACTGGGTTGATCCAGTTGGCAGTTTCCCAAACGTCATCATCCACGGCAACTCCTCAAGTGATCACATCTGTTGCACAAGCGGTCCAGCAACAGTTTGTGCCAAAGGTGATAAAGCAGTCGCCGAACAGGAACATCAAGATGGCGCCTGCTGGTAGCACGCAGGTTATTCAGATTCAAACAGCGCCCATAGCAACATCAACCCCGAGACCAGCACTACAGACGGGAACAGTGATCAGAACTCCACCGCCAGGGAAAGTGGCCATCTCCGCTACACCGTCCCTTCCAACACAAATCAAGGTGAGCAAGCCTTTAATATTTTGTTTTAGATTTTATTTTTATGTGTCCATTTGAATCAATACAATCATGTAAAATGTAGTTACCAACTTATTTTACGTACGAACATTTAATGTTTTCTGCATTTACTTTATCATGCTTTATAATTGTCCCCCGCCGCAACGCGGAACGGGGGACTATGTATTCAGCGGCGTCCGTCCGTACGTCACATTTCTTGTTTACGCGATATCTTATGAAGCGTTGCATCCAAAGTCTTCAAATTTGATGTCTGCCTATATTGTGGGAAGACGCAGACACCAGTCAATTTTGGTGACCTTGGCTTTATTTTCAAGGTCACTACGACACTTTGACCAATTTTTTAACTCTTGTTTACGCGATAACTCATTAAGCGTTGCATCAAAAGTCTTCAAATTTGGTGTCTGCCTACATTGTGGTAAGACGCAGACACCAGTCAGTTTTGGTGACCTTGGCCTTATTTTCAAGGTCACCACGACCCTTTGACCACTCTTTAAACTCTTGTTAAGGTTTATCTCATGAAACATTGCATCCAAAGTGTTCCAATTAGTTGTCAGCCTACATTGTGGGAAGACGCAGACACCAGTCAATTTTGGTGACCTTGACCTTATTTTCAAGGTGACTGCGACACTTTGACCACTATTCTAACTCTTATTAACGCGATATATATTGACCGGTTGGACAAAATATTTTCAAAATTGGTGTCAGTCTACACTGGGGAATGATGCAGACACCAGGGGATTTTGGTGACCTTGACCTTATTTTCAAGGTCACCAAAACACTTTGACCACTTTGACCACTTTTAGTATTTACACGATATATCATGAACCCAAGCACCCAAAGTCTTAAAATTTGCTGAACATCATGGCACTTTTTACCAGTAATGGAATATATAAAGTAGCTCCAATGATGTGTCTCACTAAACTCAATGTCACCGGCGGGGGACATTGCCATGTTAGTGGCAAACACTTGTGTATTTTATCTTATGTTATCTCCCCAGATTAAGCTTAAATTAAATAAGTAAATAACTCCCCAAGATTTTAACCTCTTTGAATATTCTGAAATGTCTACCTTTCTCCCTGCATTGATGCTAGCTCATGTGATTAAGAGTGAAAGACTCTTGAGAGTAGCATAAAAACCTCAAATCACCTCACCTCGCTGTGATTCCCGTAAATTTGCTGCTCAGTATGTTTTGGATACAATTAATTCACCTTCATAAGACTCCACTTCTCTGGGAGCAGATCGCAAACCAGGTGTTAACGCTGAACCTGACCCAGCAACAGAAGGAGAAGCTTCAGGAGCACCTGGGCCGCATGTCCATGGAGCAGCAGGAGATGTTCCTCAAGCAGCAGCAGCACGTGCTGCTCCGACTCCAGCAGCAACAGCAGATCCAGCAGCAGCAGCACATCCAGGTCGTCCGCCAGACCACCACCTCCCCTCAAGCAAAACCGCAGCTTCTCATCGCCAACCCACCGGGCTCTATACCAATCACTGTACAGGTTAGATTCCAAATCGTTTCCTGTCTTCATAAGCAAAACCGTGGCTTCTCATCGCCAACCCACCGGGCTCTATACCCATCATCGTACAGGTTAGATTCTAAATCGTTTCCTGTCTTCATAAGCAAAACCGCAGCTTCTCATCGCCAACCCACCGGGCTCTATACCCATCACCGTACAGGTTAGATTCTAAATCGTTTCCTATCTTCAAAAGCAAAACCGCAGCTTCTCATCGCCAACCCACCGGGCTCTATACCCATCACCGTACAGGTTAGATTCTAAATCGTTTCCTATCTTCATAAGCAAAACCGCAGCTTCTCATCGCCAACCCACCGGGCTCTATACCCATCACCGTACAGGTTAGATTCTAAATCGTTTCCTGTCTTCATAAGCAAAACCGTCGCTTCTTATCGCTAACCAAGCGGGCTCTATACCAATCGCCGTATAGGTTAGATTCTAAATTGTTCCTCTCTTAAGCGAAACCGCATCTTTTTATTGCTAACTCACCAGGCTCTATACCCATCACCTTATAGGTTAGATTCTAAATTGATTCCTCTCTTCATAAGCAAAACCGTAGCTTTTTATTGCCAACTCGCTGGGCTCTATACCATTCAGCCTACAGGTTGGATTCTAAATTGTTTCTTCTCTTCTTAAGCAAAACCTCTGGTGATTACTAACCCACCATAAGCAGAGGTTCAAATCGCATCTATTTCAATGGGAATAGGTGAACAGTGTTATGACACTTTTATATGTTATATTTTGTCATGTTTAGTTGTATATAAAGACATACTGTTGAATGTGTTTTTATTTCAAAGACTTGATTGTTTTGTTCACAGCAGATCGACAAGGGGATCAACCAGATAAAGGTGGGAGTTGACGCGCTACAGACCACACCAAACAGAGCCATCAAACGACCAGCCCCCACCGACACACCCAAGGGAACACTGTAGGTTCAGATCTAGCAACTCTTGTATATAATCTGGGAGGAATTTTTTCGCATATCTGCTTCCCCAAAGGTGTTTTGATGGGATTATCAGTCACTAGCAAAGCAATTTTTACTTTCAGAATATTTCCAAGTTGCAGCGTCCTCAGTGACAAACTATTATTTTCGCTGTCTTTGATTTGACTTAATTTTTCTGAAATTTTAAGTAGTAGAACAATGTTATTGATCAAAAGAGAAAATATTTTTGCTCTACTTCTGAATCTAATGCTTAAAGTTGCTTGTCCTTTAAAGAATTTAAAATATTTGGGGATTTACAACTTTTTTATTGGAATGATATGTGAAGAAGTTGTAAATCAAGAAATTTGTTAATTCTTCATATTACCAACTTGTCCTTAACAATGAGTAAAATGTTTCATCAGAATAAATTATTAATTCATAGTTACTGCCCTTGTCTTGACAGCAGTATTCACCAACAGCTTAGTAAGGACCAACAACACGCCATCAGCCCAGACACCAAGTCTCCTTTCAAGGACTACAAAGAGGCCTGTCGGCGTCTTCTACGCTATCATGTATTTCAACATCACGGACAAAAGGAGGACGCGTTTAGGAAAGGTATGTTGATTTGGTTGAGATTTATTGCTATTCATTATCAGATTGAGACTGTTCATTGCAAATGGTTTGTAAATTCATGTTCCGGATGTTAACGGCTGTTTAATTGCTAATAAACAAAATTTTGGGAAACAATATTGTCTTCATCAGGATGTTATAATCAAAGGGAGACAACTATGAAAATGATTGTATTATCTCCCTTGATTTAGTGAAATTTTATGATAATTTTGATGAATTTTACATACTTTTTGTGTGTGTGTTTGTGGTTTTTTTTATTGGACTATTTTTAATGGCTGTTCTTAACTATTTGTTTAGCTGAGGTCACATTTGATGGGGTGGCGGATGATTTATTGAAACGAAGTCACACTATGGTGAATAAATATCGTACACTGCTGCTGGATGAAAGTATGGTAAGTTTGTCAGTTATAGCTCCTTAGCATTATTATAATATCCTCATTAGCATTATTATAATATCCTCATTAGCATTAGATGTAAGTTACACAGATGTTGTTCAACATAAGATCCAATGTCCGTGATGAAAGCAACCGTCTACATTTGATGCTGACGGAAGTAATATGGTTTGAAACTTGATTGTACATGGCATTTTAAACATTGCTATAAATCACATGCATAAATTCAACTAGATCAAATGCTATGTTATAAAACCAAACACTACCTGAGTAAATCAACCAGTAGGAATAGTTTTGAAGGAAAATAACTTCCGACTATTGTCTTATATTATGGTAATCAGTATTGGTGTTAACCTAAATAAAGAGGATGTGGATCAAATGCATTATGTAAAAAACAATACTCTTAGATCTTATCATTCTTTACTGCCAAATAATGCTGAAAACTATAATGCTTAACCTATCATGAACCTACTTCCCTACTAAAGAACTTTGTCTGCAGTAGAGAACTGTTCTACATACAGTAAGGTTTGGGTGCAATGCTACACAGAATTTCAGCGTAGTACCACCCATGGTTCGCTAGTTCCAGCCGCTGCTCACAGGTTTCACCGCAGTGCTTCTCCCTGCCATAATACTAGCAGCCGCGATATAAGTGAAATACTCTTGAAAGCGGCGTTAAACCCCAACTCACCCACTCACTCACTCCCTACTAAAGCAGGATAGCCCAGTGGTTAGGGTGTTCGGCTTCGGATCAAGGGGTCGGGGTTCGAAACCCCAACTCGCCTCACTTCCCTATACAAGGCAGGGCATCAGTCTAGATCATTGGCTCATTTAAGCATTGGTGCAGTGCGCACAAGAGAAAGTAAAGGAAATGCAGCAAGGCTTAAATTAGTCTGTGATAGAGACTGGCGCAAGTTATGCCTTGTGGTTGTCATGACCCCTGCTTTTGAAGATGGTTTATCGTGTATGTGATCACTTACTTTCCTTTTCATGTTCTGTTTGTGTAGAGAGACAAGCCATCTGCGGAGATGGTGATGATACAGCGGATGTTGAACCAAGATCTCACGTCGATCATCAAGAAGGAGAAAGAGGTCATCAAGAAAACTCCTGGTAAGAATCTATCTAATTTTATCGAGGCGTGAGCTGCTGAATTGATCAGTGGCCAATTTACGGGAATCTTGTTGTGAACCAAGAAATTGGCTACTGACGAAAGTAGAATCTTATTTCATCAGCAAGTATAGTGTTTATTACTTAAAGATGACCCTCCTAATTTATTCAAGGTAAAAATAAGCGATTCTAATCTAACTAAAGACGTTGTTTTACACATTACCTCAAACAGTGTTGTTCCCTTGGTATCCCTTAAATTTGAAAGAAGTAGGATACTTTTAACATTACAAAGGGTCCAATCATTATATTGAGATATGATGAAAGTAACACTCATTCCTCATTCGTCGATCGGAGTACTACTCTGCTGAGGTCTTGTCAGATTATCTTCACTGTGACTTTTCACTTTCAATGAATTCAGCCAATCAGGTGCCTTCTTCGATATGATATTGAATGTGTTGTTTTGTATGTAAACTCAAGTCCGTCCGATAGCTTCTAGCCTCGTTGCTGATTGGCTGAAGTATGAAGTCACCTGACATGACCTCTATGGTGGTACGAGTGTTACTTTCGATATGATTTAAATGAGATTGCAATAGGCCCGACCTGTTCAGAATTGGCCGAAATCCCTAATGTGTATGGCAGAGGAAAATGAGGAACTTGTATAAAATGAATTCAGATGTGGATATTGGATGGTTCAAAGTCTGTCCGCCTGTGACAATGGGGATACATTTTCGAAATAATTGTTAACAGTTTGTTATCAACTATTTGACCCACAGAAACATTTGTTGTTTTCGACTAATTAATTTTGACATTTTTTATTCAACATTTTTAAACTCTTATACGCTGTAATAGTTTGTGTAAAATGATACTAAGTAGTCTAATTTGAGAAATCTCAACTCGTTACTTAAGAGGAAAAGATATGAGAGAATGTTACTAAATTGTTTTATATCTTTATTATAATAATTTATATGGATGAAATAATTTTTTCTTGCAGAGAACTTTGTGCCAATGCCCATGAAGTATTTGAAGAAGGAGGAAGACAAAGAAGACAGTGCTGCTGAAACTAGTGCTTTAGACACATCTGCTGTCAAATCCGAGACTTTCACCGAGTCAGAGTACAGCGACCACGAGATGTCAGAGTCTCTGCATCACAGCTCGGCTTCTGCGGATTCAGAGAAAGTCAAAATATCACCACCAGTGCCGCCAGGCAAAGTGAAACTTGTGATTCGTAACGATGGACGTGGTTTTACTAGTACTCTCAAAGCAAAGACTCCTGTGAAAACGGAGCCCCTGAGTCCTATATATAGGCAGACTACTCCCGAGGAGCCTCGGTTAAAAGTGCGTGTTAAAGAAGACAAATCATTCATGGAGTTCTCGTCAAATCCATATGGGGAGGAGAGAGACGATTTAAACATATCGGGGGAGAGGGGGGACGAGAGTGGAAATATTCTCAGTGAGGAGTTATCGTGCACAAGTGTTGGTAGTGAGTACACCACTACAGACATACACACGGGCCTGGCAGACACGAGTTTCCAAGCTCAGCTTGGTCAGGCTCAAATTGTCGAGGATTGTGAACTTCCTGCATTCCATGAGACGGGGGAGGGGATAGAGGGAACACTGACGGGGAAATCATCACCCCTGCCGTGTGTTCCCCCACAGGTTGAAGCAATGAGTGTGAACCACCATCATTATAGTGATATCAGCATTACAGACGTTTCAGGAGACTTTCCAGGAGTGATCTCCCCTCCCCACAAACCCCCCGACCCTGGCGATTCAATACTGAGAGATTTCACGCCTCAAATACCCCAAGATTTTGATCCAAGTACATTTGGCTTCAGCGAATTATCTTCAAATAGCCTCCAAAATCAATTTGTAACTCCTCCCACAACAGTATCCGAGCCCCAGACAACCTACACTAGTATTACGGCAGACAACGGGTTCCACCATCGTGCAAGGGGAAATGCGAACCATCCTCTCCACATTACGTCAAGTCCAACACCAGGTGCGGACGTGTTCAGACAAAGTGATCATATACCCTCTTTCCCTTCCTCCACTCGAACAAGCCATTCAGGAGGGGACGTTAGTCCGGAGGTGGACAACTCTGTTCAGAGCATAATGGATTTTGAGGACGACAGTAGTGACGGGGGCAATATAGCTGATATCTCTCAGGACAAGGACCTGGCATCAGGTGCCCTGAGTTGTAAGGACCTCCCTCAGAATGAGATGATGTTCTCACCTGAAAGTGAAACAGCCGATTCTAATATGGAGGGCGAAGGTTTGGATGCGTCCTTTGAGTCTGATGTAAATGATCCCCAAAACCAAATGATGAACGCTCAAATGCAGAGTGCAATAAAAAGTATCCTGAGTTTAGATCAAGGAGACGAACCGGCTGACAGTTTCTTGGACCAGTCGGCCAACATGAGTTATTTTGACAATCAGGCCAGTGAAGTGACGGACACGAGTCAGGACGAGAGTGAATATTACGGGGACGATACTGGGGATGGAGGGAATTTGCCCTCAGGTTCAGGGGAGGGAGAAGGGGAGGGGGAGGGGGAGGGGGAGGGGGATGGCGACGGGGAGGGGGAGACGTCAATGGAGGATGATCTGGATGCTGCTGTGCAGAGTATTTTGATGTAAGGTGGTGCTACATTTAAGCTTTTGTCTCTCAGTTCTAGCTTTCTGGCAGCAGGATGCCCAAAAATTAAGTGATTTTATGAATGGGCCAAAAAATCTGTCAAGGGTAAAATATGAAATCTTATGTTAGAAATTAATATTTAGTTGTCTGTATTATGAATTGGAATAACAGCTTACCTAACAGTATTCTTGATGACTTTGACATCTTGAAATAAAACCTTTAAATCTGAAAACCGTAGGCACTGTGTCTGGAGTACTCTGGAGCAATACTTCATCTTAAATATTTGAACGGTCCAAAAACATTTTACTGTTTACTGTTAACTGTCAAATTGATTAATGATGTGCAAGTTGGAAATGATGCTTTCTATGCAAACTGGTTTTTGCGTGAACTTTTAATTCTATAGCTTTTAATCAATTGCACCTTTAAGGAGATAGTTCTTGAAATAGGTTTTGGGTTGGTTTTAAGTGAGTATTTCCATGTCAAGAGTGTTTGGTGGAACAATGCAAGCGGGGATATCTATAGTGCAATGAAATTTATTCTCTCTTGAAAGTATTTTTGCAGCCTTTAACGCATACTAAGTTACTTAAGAATAGAAAAATGGTCCATTTTTCTGCTGTAGAAAATGTTAATGACATTGTCCATGTTTAAACTGTAGTGATCACAAATGCAGTTTCATATGTGCTGTTGCCATGAAAGAAAATGGTTACTTGAGAAATCATCATGTCATTTTGTCTTTATTTTATACATGCTGACGATGAGTTGCTCATTTGTTTTTACCAAAGTTGCACATTTTAATTTGCCACCCTTTTGTCAAGTGCTATAGTGTTCATGTTTAGATTTAGTCGGTCACCTGCTGGACAGCCTGTTATCCATGCAATTGTACATACTGAATATATTGAAAATACGGGTGAAACGGTACACCGAGATCTGCTTAAGGTACAGAACCAAGAAGGCCAAAAAACTAAATTTACTCTCGAAATAAAGTCCAATGAATGTAAGATTTGGACCAAAATATTTTATTAATACAATATAGTATGCGACCATAACTGAAAATACTTCACAAGGTACGCCGAACTGAAAGCAAAATATCTCTGAACCGTTTCACCCCTTATTGAAGACATGTCTATCATGATTCCTTCCTGCGAAATTAAAATGCGAGTTACCCCCTTCGATCGTGGTCTTATCAAACATGACTGAATTTATTTCATTCTCCAAAAAAACAAAGCAATATTTTTATACTATCAGAATCTCTTTTAAGAGAATAAATTACAAATTAATGTTCGTATGAATTTGTATTGATGATTCAAAATTCAAAGAGATAACAATATTGTTTCAAACATGGCCTTAATGTATGAATAATAATTTAGATTATTATAGCGTTTATGAAAGTTTCCTGTAGAAGAAGTCTTTAGTCACAGTCTGAAGTCCAATTTGATAGGTGTCTGTATTTCAATTCTTAATGTGTCCATTGAAGAGAATCCTTTGTGGTATGCAAATTGTGGTTTTTAATTTGAAAAGACTATTAATCACACACTTAAAACCAAGGGTCCAGACTATCTTTTCATCACTCACAAACTTCACCCTGGAATAATTCTAAATTCATTTTGATAGGCTAAATATGAAATTGTACCTTAAACATTTCAGAGAATTAGTGCTTGCATGGCCATACTTTGAGAGGAGAGGTAATTTACCTAATGCATTTTGTTAAGCTGATAGAAAAAAAGAACCTTCGCTTAAATGCATTTCAAGTTTTAAGACCAGATCGTAGCTTCTAAGGCCATCGTTATTTTGAGAGTTTTTTCATTTCTTGACTTCCCCAAAGTTTTCCCAACCCCCATAAATTATTTTTAAATTATATTGCCAATCTGAAGAAAATTAGATATACATGAAAAAAAAACAAGTCATATGTTTAAAAGTATTTCGATATTAGTAACATTTCACCAATGAATAGATTTGATCAACAAAAATTTTACATGATAAATGCATAATTGTTTCTGGAGTCTCTTATCATGATTGGGACAAAATTGGAAAAATAGATGCTCCTTAATAAATATCTTTTCAAATTTATTGCGGAATTAAGAATAAGGTGAAAATACCCGTTTTATTCCGTTCTGTGCCCATTTTGCTTTATTTTTCTTCTGCCTTTAGGTAGTTTGCTCCCCAAAATCTGTCTACCTTCACAGTTATATTAGAGATGTGAAAGCACAATTAATATGTGAATAGTCGTCTCTGTATGTGAAGCAGATGAAGGCCAACACCTGATTTCAAAGACTTACTGCTGAGTTACTGATAGTTTGTTAAAGAGTTGAAAGTCTAAATCACTGTGTACTATATCCTGGTTTATCATGAAATCCTTGTATGTCTCGCGGATATATATGTATTTACATACATTGTCTTCTGTCTTCTAGAGATTTATCTACAACCTATGCAAGACCAGAACTGGTTTTTGTATAAAATCTACTTAAACATATTATTTTCTTTCAAAGGAGCACATATATTTAAAGGTATGCCATCTTAAAATATTAAAGATACATCCATTGTGTTTCATAACATTTTATTTGGCTGAAATACGTGAAAACAAACGTTCGTGCTGATTTCAGTTCAAATAATTTCACTCAACTTGCATATTCATCCCCAATCGCCAAATATATCATAATTACTAGGTTCTAATTAAAAGCGAACATCATTATACATGTGCAGAAACCGAAACTACACGCCAGGTTTACATTCACAGTAGTTATAAGACCTTCTAAATATTTTAAATCTGTATAAATTTCCAAAATTACATTTGACTAATCGATGAGTGCCATAAGCGGTGAATTGTCCGGTTTTCGATCAGAAGTCGACACTTTTACCTTTATATCGTCGGTATACCGAGTCGACTATCATCAAAATGCCAATTTTCAGTAACGGTCAGTACTTCTAGAAAGATTAATATTATTTATAACGTTTGACACATGTGACCCACACAACACAATGGATGTACCTTTTAGATAATTCTTGAAGTGAACGAGAGCTGATTAGAATATTCATTTCCTTCAAGCAAATTACAGAAATTGTGTATGCAAACAAATTCCAGTTTAGAGATCTTGACTTGTTACTGTTAGCAACCACATCTTCTGTAGGACGATTTGGCAATGTACAAGTTTTGTATATTTACTTTGTACATAAATAAATGATATAATCGCTACATTGCTGCCATAGTTCTTGGACACTGTTACTTTGTTCACCTTCGACTAAATTCAAAACTGACAGGGCGGTTAGATGTTAAAAGCTAGATTGTCTTCTATAAAAAAAAATGTTTCCTTGTTGAGATTGTTTTGTTTAGACCCACCAAAAGTTTTTACATTTTCAGTTTATGACCAACTCCACCAATGGTAGTTTTTGTTTTAGTGTAAATGTTGCATACATAAATTATCATGTTTAGAAAAAGCATATATGTTTCTTTGGCTTTTGAATTAAAACAGAGCTTCTTTAACCTATGATTTTAAGGACTTAATAATGTTAAGTTTGTTTATTTAAAATTTTCACTAAACCATAAAGTCTTAGTTCATATTTACATAAATTGTAAAATTGTGCTTCCATAAAAATTCTGATCATTCTAAAGAGTTGTGAAAAAGAAGATATATTTATATTTTTAAAGAATAACTTTGGTGAAAATAATTTTCCGAGTAATGCATTGAATAACCACGGTAAAATTCCTTTAATTACTATAAACAGATGTTAGTTTATGGCACATTTAGCATTCTGATTGACAGCAATGCCTCTCAGTTCATTCCAAAATATATCTTTAATATGCATATATGTCATTAATATTATTTTATTTATATGTAAAGTTATTAAATAATAAGAATAATATTCGGTGTCAAAGAACAAACAAATAAATGAATTAATAAAATTAAATGACATAGCTTAGGGCAGTAGTAATTTAATAATTTTGTAATTAAATATCGGTTCCACCTCAGTATATCAAAATGATTAAATTACACTTGTGATGTCATTCTATTGTTCTCTAGCTCCATTATTTTTAAGGAATGGAGAGTTACAGAGAGGGGTTTTAATTCCAATATGCATCTTTAAAAGTTAAACATATAGTGTTCATTTGACAGTTCATTCATACCGAATTCATTTGTCATGAAATTATGAATTATTTGCGTTTGCATATCATTTTTTTAAAGAATGCATATTTATTACAACAATTGTGATGAGAGATGCTGTATGATTTGTGTAGTGATACGTCCTACCCTAACATAGAGTTGAGATTTTTAGCTGCCCCTCGTCGGGGAGCCTGCCTGCCTGCCTGTAAATGATTTATGTTGTGACTCTTGATGAGCGCAAACAGCTCATACATATGTCAAGTTGAGTAGCGTCCAGCTCCATGATAAAACAATGTTCATACATGTATTTATATTTTGTGTAAGCCTTATTTGTACAACTAAAGTATATATGACAGTAGATCTGCAGTCAATGGCTTTGTGTTGTTTCTTGACATTGCTTGTACAATCACTGTTGCAGATGGAATCATGGATTCATCACTGCTCTATCGGTATTTTAAACCGTTTCATAACTTATATATCCTGAGTGTGTGATAGGGAAAATGTTTGTATCAGTTTAAAATAACCAACCAATGAAAGAACTTAAAATCGAACAATGTTGGCAGTCCCCAAATGAGAAAACCAATGAGCAATCATCAACTTTCTAATCATGACATTCCATTAAATGTTCTTTAAATAGCAATGATTAACCAGCTGGTATTATATACATGAACAAACATTTTCCTTACAACATTTGTTACACACTCAGGGTAAACTGATTAAAATTCCCTCAGGGCACAATGCCAGAGTGCCTTTCATTGTAGCAGTCCAAGCTAAGGTAGATCCCGCATATTTTGGGGCGGGATAGTGCAATGGTTACCACGGTCGGCTTCAGGTCAAGGGTTTAAATTCCGTCAGAGGCTTGTCAACTTTGGTGTGGAGAAGTGTTCTACTTGCAGTAATGTTTGGTTGCAATGCTGCAGTGAATGTCCGCGCTATACCATCCACAATTCATTAGCTCCAGTGGAATTCACAACAGTGAATAGCCACAATGGTGTCATCCTGTCTGAGAGTAAAACATTTACGCTCTGCTCCACGTATATACCCTTTACATCAACTTTTGCGCTGTGACCTGTGAGATAGAAACTATGTTAAAATAGACGACCATTGAGCACGTTTAAAAAGCAAGTAGGCATATCGAGATGGATCACAGCGGAAATTATACAAATCCTGAAAAGATTCATCAAAAGTTTACCGCACCTGCTTTGATGAATGCAAATTTAATTTCAGGATAAAATGTGCATGATCTGCTGTAATAAAATCAACCGATGGCTAACTAATAACTTTGACTGAGATTTGATAACCTTGCCAATCACTTGAGTAAGAGTGAAAGCCAACTGCAATTTAATAAGCTCTCTGTGGTTGGCTGGAATTTTATCGCAAACCATGGCGATAAAATGATTTGATTGGTCACAGCATGAAGGTTGACGTGGGGTTTGCACCCAGGGTATACAAGTGGAGTGAAGCGTATATACGCTTTACCCTGAGACAGGATGCAATGGTCTTGATAAGTGAAATACTCTTGAAAGCAGCGTTAAACCCAAAAATTTTACTATTTGCCAATTTGGGAACTAAGTTGGGAACTTGGGATATCCTAGTCCTAAGATGTTTTCGAGAACGGGCCCTCCTGCATATTCAAGAATTTTTCACTGGGCTGCTTTCATTTCTTTTATGTTGAATGGATTGAGTTTCGCTGGCCAGTAAAGCACTGGCAATGTTGTCGCAAGATAATTACTAATTTGATGTGGACTTGTCATTAATAGAAAATCTCATTCGAATGTTTTTCACTCAACCATTTAGAAAGAAATAAGTGGCAATCTGCTGACTGTACTTCCTTTCATTAAACAGTACAGTGTGCAATAACCTCATAACACAAAGATTAAACTAAAAATATACAATTTTGTACATACTTAACAATTTCATCCTTGTCAAAGTCAAATAGCCTAGGGCTAACATTTCAGTTCCAAGGTCTGCACTAAAGCACATAATAATATCCTACACTATTACACTTGAAACTTAGTTTAGCACCACACGCCTTGCATATGGTTCTTTAGTCTTGGATCCCTTAAAGGGGTTTTACAATGTGGTTAGTTCAGAATAGTGTGACCATTTGGCTAATGCAAATCGACAATAAGGTCCATGACTTCAGCAGGATCAAGTTTAAATGTATATTCCATACCAATGCCTCAACACTGACTGCTCCTTATTTGAAAGCACTTGTTCAGCCCCACAAACCAGTCGCACACTGCGTTCCCAAGACAAGCAACTTAAAAAACCTCACTGTAAGACCGACGTAGTTACAGATGCGCAGCAGCTCTCTGGAATGCTCTTCCTGAATACATCAACCTGTCAAAGACTCCATTAAAATTTTGGGAAAAAATTAAAAACTCGTCTGTTAAAAATCGACTATGACTGATGAATACTTTTACTGTAAATATGCTGCCAGTGAAAGTTAACCTGGAACTTTCAGCGCTATACAAGACGAACAGATTAGATTAAATAGCACCACACAAATGTACGTAAGTCAACCCAAAAGGATATGAAGAATAAACGTTTCAAAAGCATGCTCCTGGTGACACCAATGTAGGCAAGAATGTTGAAACACATCTTCCAAAGGGTTTGCTGACTATGTATGTGTCATTATTTTGTTTGATGTGCGACGTTTTATTTGTTGCATGTGGTCACAACCCTAGAACGATGAGGCCTGGCATTGTTGCACATAATAGCCGATGGGTGGTTTTCAAAATGAAACACAACAACCAGATCGAGAATGTCTTGGATAAACAGATAACCATTAATATTTCCCTGTACTGTCACCAATGGTAAGCCATGAGCAAACAAAACCCTACATCATAACTGAACCAACATCATATGCCACAGTTAGACTGGAGTTCCTCGGTACGTGGAAAGAACCTCTTTGTCCCTTGAACAACGATCTGCTGGATGGAGATGTCAGATCCGCAAGTTGAATTTCTCATATACCCGACACCATTCTCATTCTCTTCCCACAGAGGTTATTCAACTCAGTTCTTCGATCCTAATATATGTTGCATTTGGGCCATATCTCACGATTCTCGCAAAATCCCCTGTTAACACTGGTGACGCCCTTGATTTTATCCAATCAACAAACATCGGTGTACGTCTGCGACAAACCTCTGTCTTGATGGATATGTTGGCATCGCACAGATGAAGCAACTGTAGTCATTTCGACAGTACGAGTGCTCTGTTTGAAACAAGGACGCCGATTGCACAATTCACTTTTAATTCAACCTATCACGACCTTTGCCCAATTTGAAATTGATCCACTAACAACAGGATGGAAGAATTGAGTGGAATAACTCTGTGGAAAGAGAATACACCATTCCAGACTTCGCTTGTGAACATCATTCGGATCAGGGCGGTTGATGACTCTCCTGAACTTCAGTGCAATTCCTTCAGACGATTTCGAATTGTGTAGTAGACAGGAACCTGTGAGGTAGTCACACTCGCTTCAAAGGAGGGCTCGATGCACAATGTTCTCTGCTAATTTATCAGACGTGCCACATCCCACGTCTTCACGGAGAGCGGTGTACTGATCTTGGTCGTTCTTGAACTTCACCTATAACGCCACGTTTCCGGACAAATCGACTCATGACAGAATGGTTAAGCCCCAGTTGTCATTCATTTGCCTTAACCCTTTCATCACTAAGAATTGAACCCTGAACGCTAATACGTTTTCTGGTCTCTGTAGAGGTCTGTAGGGATGAAAGGGTTAAATGGCATTCCAGTGACATGCACCCCAATAACTTGCCATCCTGAAGACACTCTTGCACTGTGCCGTCTTGCACTGTACAGACGATAACATAGGTGTTTGCTTTATCGCCGAACACAACACGTCGAACAAACTGCGTCCCATGATGTTTGTGGATATCAGTTGCATCTCCTGTGAGTAGTAAATGGTTAGATGAATGCTTTGATATCAAATAATGTCGTATGTAATCAACAGTCCCATTTAAGAGTATAAGGTTTAAAATGGTGTGGCGCCCTCTTTAATGAGCATGGTTGCGGGATCATATGGATGTGGCTCTCCCGGCAATAGATATAACAAATGATCCAGACAATAAAATGAATTGATCAATAGCTAAGACCTGTCGCCCTTCAAGATATTTTTTTATTGAAAACATAGTTTATTCATTTTAGAAACGGATTGGCCACAAGTTATACATTACTTGTAGAAGCCCTTTCCACAGTCATCACATCATCTGACAATACTAAATACGTAATACATGCAGAAGAGAGTATTAAAACGTACAAGTGAATGGAAGACATTATTTCAGTTGGTACATTTGTTTTAACGCATTTGACATATTTATACATATTGACATATAATAGTTATCATTGTTATGACAAAAACATTATCAATATGCATTAATTCATACTTGAACCGCTGACTCCTTGCAATGAATTCATCGACATTGTGAAAAATGTTTGCATTGATTGTGGTAGATTAGGATTGCCATACAGGATTGTGTTTAGATCTCATTATTGCCTAAATATTCCCTCTGGAGTTGGTTGCCTACACAGGAACTTTATACCGTAATCAAACGTAGGTAAAACGAAGGTAAAAAATACCTACCCCCATATAATATAGAGTAAAGGAGCAAGGGCAGCCATATTGCCGATCTGAGGGTCCATTCAGTATTAGGTCAAAGATTACCCTAAGAATTGGTGACATTCATAAATGCGTACCTATCAATTATACATTTCTTCGCAAGAGTGGAGAGCTTCCTTACATTTCACTTGAAGCTAACCATGGGGAAGTTAACGCCAATGCCACAGACCACCTACTTCTGTCGTACAAACAACTTTGGAGACAAGCAATGAACATCACTGTTTGGTGCCTTTATGACTAGATTTCATGCAGAGAATGGATACCTCATTCATAACAGGGCTGTTCCTTCTGCTTTGTCAACTTTGGATAGGCGGTTCTATAGAGTAAGACCTCATGCTCGTCCCTCTGGCAGATTTGCTATTGGTCAGTTCTCTGGGACTTCAATGCCACAGCTTGAGCTTCCTTAGATGATGTGTCCTACATGATCTGGTTCACGTCTGGAGTTCACGAACTTCTTCCTCCTCTTTTCTCATCTTTTAACGGGATGAAACTAGACACTATGGTGCCTATGCATGTAGAAGATATTGTCCAAGCCTTCTTGGATGAGATATTTCAAGCAGCACCGGGTGCCTCATCAGCAGCTATACAAACCTTAGCACGGACCACCCTTGTTAGAAAGGTCGGGTCTCCTGCAAGGCAAGACTCTTCCTGTTGATGCCAAGGAGGACTTACTTCATCAACATCATTACAATCTTCCACCCTTTTCAATGGTCAGAATCTCAGGATGCCCATACGTCCAAGAATCTCAACACCAGACTTGCTTCGGCTCTGACCACATGTAAGGATTTCCCAATTCTCTTCTGGTTTATACTCGTCCTGAGCAAAGTTCAAATTCTAACAGGCAGCAATAGCTTTCGAGTGGTCACAATGAAGCCAATGGCTGTTCCTAGTAAAGATTAAGGATCAACACATGACAAATCCTACCGGGGCTCCAGAGGCAACCCTAGGAGACACTGACTCTTCCCTCGTTATGTCGTCTACACTCATCCCTTTCGAGCCAGTAAAGCCCATCGACTTGGATCTGGATCTCCTGTTCCCAAGGCCAGTCGTGGATACGCCCGTGGGAGGGCGACTGACCTTGTTCGCATCCAACTGGTACAGGGTCACAGACGAACCTTGGTTACACAGCGTGCTGTTTCAGGTTTTATCCGAACCAGACTGGAGACAGCTATATGACAGCCATCCCTCAATTTTTTCAGAAAAATGCCGTCACCGAACTTCCTTCTTCAGACATGACCATGGGTTTCTTCTACCAAGTGTTTCTGGTGCCCAAGTAGGACACTGGAGAGATGCGAATGAATATAGGTCTGAAATTCTCAACTGAACTTCCTCTCAAGACCTCCAAAGTTCACGATAGAGTATTTAAACAACTTGACGAAACATTTCAAGTTTTCAAGTCTGGACCTAAGGATGATTAGATGACTGCTCTTATCCGCCCTCGTTCAAGATGTTCCTCAGATTTGCTGTGAATGGGAGAAGGTTCCAATTCAGAATCCTTCCCTTTGGAATTTCCACCGCCCTCTGGCTGTTCACCACCCTCTGCTGAACTTGCTACACCTGAGAAGAATTGCCATCCCCGGCTTCTTGGACGACTTTCTTGTTCGACATGTCCACACTCAACACCTGCAGACGATCTCACATGTTTTCACCCACTTGGGATTGCTAATACACCCAATCAAATCGGAGGTCACACCTACTTCTTCCATCAAGATCCTGGGCGCAAATGCCTCCTTGGAGGACGATTCTTCATCTCTTGCAAGACAGGCTTTGATTCTGAAATATCTTAAAACACTCTTTCATCCTGGTTACGGAAGACCATAGCTCAGGTCTACAGTTCTATTTTCCAAGAGCAGGTGAACCTTCACTTTTCGCTCCACGGAATTAGAGCCTTGTCATCTTCTTTAGTTGCCTAGAAGTCTAATGACCAGTTGGTGTTCATTTGCCAATGGAAGGGCGCTAACACCGTCACCAAGAATTATGAGCGTGACAACGCCCCTATGATGGATGGCCTCTCTTCATTTGGAAGTCTGGTGGTTCTATTCATCACGGAATTCCCTGCTGCAAGTCCCTGTGGTCCGGTATAACCCCAATACACCCAGTTATAACCAGTTACCTTGCTCATTAGGGCCTAGTTACCCTGGTTGTGAGGTTTTCTGTTATTTAGGTAACATTAATTTAAGGCATCAAGAATCATCGCTATGTTAGGGAAAATAAAATATTTTGGCATATTTTTGGCGATTGGTAACGAAACACAAATCACTAAAAACATTAATGTTTAGCTCACCAGGCCTGAAAGGCCCAATGAACTTATGGCATCCGTCAAATCGTCCGTCCGTCCGTCCGTCCGTCCGTCCGTCTGTAACTTTTCGCTTGTTTCGTCTTCTTCTCCAGAACCACTGGGTCTAGGAAACTGAACTTTTGTGTACAGACTTATTGGCCAATGGGGATTCTAAATTGTAGATTTGGTGATCCAGTGGCCCCAAATAAGGCCTCACAGGCCATGACCTAAAAACCTTTTTTCATCTTCGTCTCCAGAACAAAAAGACCTAGAAGGCTGTAATACTGTGTGCGCACTCTTTAGCCATAGGAGATTCAAAATTGAAGATAGTGTGACCCTGTGGCCCCACATATTATCATAGCTATGACCTAAACACATATATTCATCTTCTTCGTCAGAAAGAAAATACCTAGAAGGCTGTGATATTATGTGACTCTTTAGCCAATGAGGATTCTAAATTGTAGATACGGTGACCCTGTTGCCCCAAACGAGGGCCTCACAGGCCTTGACCTAAAAACCTATTTCAGTCTTCATCATTAAACAATATAAACCCTGATAAGCTACATACCCCATGGCTCTAAAAAAATGTCCGATGTCGATTATTAGGCAACCCAATCCAGAGCTACGTTTACTTATAATAACAAACAATAAATGTGAGTGTTCATAATTCTGCCTTTAAATTTTGAAATCCTTGCTTTAATTCTAAACGCCCGTCATTGTCATCCAAGCTCTTCCTGTCAGAAGTCTCGGAGCAGTCCATATCTTAAGTATAAAAAGATCATCTTTCGGTACATCTTCACCACCTTTAGCGTTGGTACACCAGCCCTCTATAGCAAACAACAGCACGGGGCTACATCAACCCATTCCAGTATCAGTAGTCCTACTGACCTCTATATGGCCCAGGGTCCTAGCATACACCAACTTCCAACGCAAGGCATAACTCTTGCCAGTCTGCATTACTGGCTGATTTAAGCCTTGCGGTATTTCCCTCGCTTTGTAGTGCCTAGATAGTGAATCGCTGCACTAGAAATGCATAGATTTCTTAAGGAAATACTGCAAGGCCTAAATCAGCCAGTAATGGAGACTGGCAAGAGTTATGCCTTGCATTGAGAAGTTGAGCTTACACTAGTCGATCAACTGGAAGCTTTGCTTCAAAACAATGATCTACGAAATTCGAGAGATCAGTATAAATTCCGACTTCTAGAAGTTATCAAAGCTTTGATTTTCTCACTCCCTTCCCACACAGGTTACTCCCTTCAGATTTCCATGGGATATCTCTGTGGGAAGAGAATGGGGTTTTCTCGCAAGATTAATTGTAGCACTATTCAAAGCCTAGATTTTCTCGCAAGTTTAATTGTAGCACTCTTCAAAGTCTAGATTTTTTCGCAAGTATAAATGTAGGACTATTCAAAGTCTAGATTTTCTCGCAAGTTCAATTGTAGCACTCTTCAAAGGCTAGATTACTCGCAAGCTTAATTGTAGCACTATTCAAATTTTAGATTTTCTCGCAAGTATAAATGTAGCACTATTCAAAGCCTAGATTTTCTCGCAAGTTTAATTGTAGCACTATTCGGCAGAGCCCCTAAATTGTGTGAAAGTGCTTCGACTTATCTGGTGATTGTATTAAAGGCCGTTTCGGGGTTGCACACTTTCACAGCGAGAATCGTGACTCAGAAAGTTCTTAAATATTTAGCATTATTAGTTGTTTCTAATCTTTCATCGGCAGATGTAAAAAAAGTGCGCTAAAATGTATATGGTTATTAATATGTTCTGTCAAAATGACTACTTGTAGATAGATACTAGAGTTTTCATGAAAAGTGAACTGAAATTGAACAACGCTAGATGACTTTCAATCCTGAAAGATTATCCGATTGATCGGTCAAAAGTCATTTTATGAACGCTTCGTTTAACTTAAAGGGCCACCCATTGTGTTCTTGGGGGTCACATGTTCCAAACGTTATAAAATTAATGTTATGTACCGACTGTTACCGAAAACTACCATTTTGATGATAGTCGGCTTAGTATATTGACGATATTAAGGTAAAAGTAGTGATTTATGATCGAAAACCGGATAATGCACCGCGTGTGGCGCACGCCAATGAGTTAAACGTAATTTTGGAATTTTATTTAAAACAGACAAAATAACAACTTTGGGTTGATAATGCTGAATAGGTCATATAACTACTGTGCATGTAAATGGGACGTACAGTTTCGGTTTTTGCACATGTAAAATGATGTTACTCGATTTTAATTGGAAACTAGTAATTATGATATATACGGCGATTGGGGAAGAATATGCAAGCTGAATGAATTTGTTTGTATTGTAAACAGCACATATGGTGAGTTGGAACGTATTAAAGCTCATTAATCCATGGTCATGACGTCACTCTATTGTGTTATCAGTTGATTATTATTTAGGAATCTACTAGTCATTGACTGTCCCAGTCAGGAGGGGTGTTAGGTTTAGACATTTTCAGTAGTGGCTAATCGAGTACATTTTCGAGACTGGTGTATTTTGTCTTGGTATATCTGAATAGGATCTTAAAATATCTCTCAACTGGACAAATTAATTTTTGTGTTGCATGAATCTGGATTCGAACATGCAACCCTTCGCTTGGTAGTCAGCGCCCCTAACCATTAGGCCCCAATACGCTGTTAGAAACCTTAGGATTGTTTGTCAGTAAGAATCCCGCGTTCTATTCAAGTCTTGTAACGCACGCGGAAGGCATGGAAAGGCAGAGTTTTAGCTGTCAATCACTTCGCCTCGCGTAAAGTTTTGCGCTGCACGTGCGTGGAAGAATCCATTTCATGAGGATCGCAGCTACTTGTACCATATCCGATGAATGAGCACCGAAATTTGCAAAATAATTGATTTTGGTGTCCCAGAATTGAAGTTTATCGTTCCAAATGTAAAATAATCACATATGCATTTTTCGTGACGTCATATGTGGATTAAGATGGAGAATGCATTCGGAGCAGTGGATTCGGGGCTCGTTGATTATTTTCAACGAATCCACAGTTCCTCATGCATTCTCCATTACGTAATAATTTTTGAAACACATTGGATGCACCTTTAATGTCTTCTGGCTTGAAATTATTTTACGATATAGGTTTGATTGACTAAACATTATATTCGATGTAGAGAGGAATAAGGAACACATTACCAAACTTTGATAACCTTCTTTATTTTCATATTATAACTTATAACTTATAACCATATACATGTAATAATATAATACAGAAATGGTAGAGAGATATTTACAGAGAAACGAAACCCCATGTAACACTCAACTGAAACGCTTACTATTTGATATAAATTTATGAACTGATTTAAATATTGTCTGATTTTGCTTATATGAATTTGTTTGCCATTTGAATAATATATATATTTAAAAATAAATAGAAAGTACGTAAAAGCTTAGCATCGCCGTGTACATATACATGTAATTGGTTATACAATTTCTTAATACCAACATTTAATAAATTACATTTCAGGGCTTAGATTTTCGAAGCGCCATACCATACCATACCATACATCAACATTGACTTAAGACTATCTTAGTGCTATATATAAGAGAGTTTCGAAAATCTAAGCCCAGCTCTTTTAAATGTTGAACGAGTTTGACGAATATTTACTATTTATATACTTATAGATGTCAGGTGATGTCAAGTGAGATGAGGTGAGGTGATGTCAGGTGATTTGAAATGAGATAAGGTGATGTCAGGTGTTGTAAGTGATGTCAGGTGATGTCAAATGAGATTATATGATTCATTTGATGTCAAGTGAGATGAGATGAGGTGCGGTGAGGTGATGTCAAGTGAGATGAGGTGAGGTGATGTCAGGTGTTGTAGGTGATGTCAGGTGATGTCAAGTGATGAAAGTGAAGCCAGGTGTTGTAGGTGATGTCAGGTGTTGTAGGTGATGTCAGGTGATGTCAAGTGATGAAAGTGATGTCCGGTGATGGACGCTTTCAAATGTTACAACTGTAGACGTCCACTAGTTTAATAAACACATTGGATTAGAGGTGAGGTTTTATCTGGTTAGAAGACAGACAGACAGATATGGTTTATTATAGTGTCACATGTATGTACACACATACAATACATAAAGATTTACAAAGGTAAAATATACATACACCCAGCCTACAAAGGCTTATGAGACACTGTTAGATAAAAAAAATATCAATAAAACAGGAGCAAATAGTAAAACTACATGTTAAAAAAGTAAAATGTAAAACATTAAGAAAACATTTCTCTCCTTTTAAACATATCATTAACAGTTATTGATAAAATAGCTAAAGTAGGGGGACCTGACAACATAAAAGCATTTAATTAGTTGTACATCGTTGTTAAACATTGAAATATCTAAAAGGGATAACAATTTAAATCTTAGGTTTTATCTGCTTAGAAGTCGCTAAAAGAATGTGTCATAGGGGCAACATGTAGCAGTATAGCAGGGGGGAAAGCCTGCAGCACCATGATTATGATGGGTGATGAAGCCTGCGAGCGGCGCCTGTAACTAATGGTGTTGTGGCGTTATACAATATAGCATATCACCAACCAATAGCTGCATGCAAATGTTTTCAACGGTAAAGTTGGCAGAATTGGAACATTGGACATCATGGCGCGTAGCTGAAGCGCTGACCACTCGGCTATCCTCCGGATTTGATTGGTAGTGTTCCCAAGATCCTGTCTCGAAATGCAGATTCATGACTTTCGAGAGAGTGGAAGGACAAACCAAGCGTAGCGTATTTCCTTAATTACACGCCTGCATTGAATAGACGCCCGTCTCGAACAGACACCCATGCACGGGGCTTTCAGAAGAAGAAAAAATAAAAGCCTGCCTTAATTAAACGCCGGGTAAACCGAATTTAACTTCTTCTCTTGCTGCTCCCTACCGTAGTCGTCTGTATCTACAAGCCTTATTGCGAAATAGACGCCTGCGTTAAATAGAAGCCTGCCTCAAATAGACGCCTATGGTGTAGACCGTTTGAAAATAACAGACGCCCGGCGTTTAATTAAGGAAATACGGTAGTTAACTTTCTCCCCGCTGCAGTCGCCGTAAATCGCCCACATTGGCAATACTTCAGAAACGTCCAGAAGGCGAAAGTTAACCGTTGCGATGAAATTGCATTTCTAAGAGATGTGCAATTATTACAAATTTGATTATTATTATTTATATATACATAACTTATAACTCAAACAGTCCAAATGATTCAGGGGTTGGACTAATTTAAACGAAAAAAAAGTACGTGATGGTACAAAAATGCCTTGCATCTTTTCAACTTAATGTTGCTACTACGTAATGTGTATCATTTCCATAAAAAAAATTTAATCACATTTCTAATATTTTAAATAACTGAGGAGTTAAAGCAACTTAAATATTATAGAAATATTTCTAAATATTATAATATTAATGTGTTTATTGTCAGGCCGCTTCCATTAATACGGCTAAATTAATGGTTTCTTAAGCTGCTGTTATAAGGAACGAAACATGCCAAAGGGCTATCATTGCTGCATTTCTCATATAAAGATTTTCATACAGGCCGATCGAAAAATCCATAAGGGAGATAATCGATGCGGACTTGATATTGCGACGGCTATTATTTGGAGTTACTTCCCTTGGGCCGTGCTTTACCCTTGTCAAGATGTCGTTAACGAAATTCGATGGTAAGCATGGCGAAAGCAAGCCGGTCGCGCTTCAAACTTCGACGTTTTTCTAGTTCAATATCCCCCTTCCTTAGAGGATCGAATAAAGTATTTGCCATTCGGAACAGCTCGCGACAAACGCAGGCCCAGTCGCTTCTGTACAAACATTTTAGAGCGCAAACGAAGGCACTGGAATGATACACATACGTACCCCATGACGATATCCGCAGGCAATTTACCCCTCGTATATTGGTAGGTCATTCTTAATATATTTTGCTTCTCATAACAGCTGCGCAATATTTTCTTGAATAATAATATCAAAAACATTAGGCATTATTCAAGTCAAAGGAAATCTTTTGTATGTTTTAGAATGAAATTTGGTGATGTAAATGTTTTCTTTTTATGTTCTTAGTTATCGTATATTGCTTCTTAACATCAACGTCGCATTTTTTTTCTTGAAAAATGCTATTTTAAAATTTGCCGTTGTTCAGACAAGCAAATGTCGTATGTTATGGACTTTTAGAACAATTTAAGATTTTCTTCCATATCGGCTGTTATAACTAGTCCTTTCTAAGGATGAATCGGGCTACGGTTTAAATTAAAAAGAAAATGAATGGATAGGCCAATTATTTTTTCAAAGTTGTAATAAAATTTAGGCGAGAATATGGTACGCCGTGAAATCAGGAAAACTGTATAATTTAATTTTAACGTTAATGATATCTTTAGATCTCCGTAGGTATAAATGAATGTTATTTTTAGCAAATATTTATGTTATTTCAAGTTATATCGTCGAACTAAATCATAAAACTTGCTACCACTGCAAGACGGATTTAGGAATATTTAATGTTTATATGCCCAAATAATATTTATTAATATCTCCAGAATAAATAATAAAACGAGTGTTGGAAATGCGGCAATGCTATATGGACATTAACTAAACAAACTCAGTGACCCTAAACTGTCTTCGCTAAATGGAAATCTTTGAAATAGAAAAATAAGTTCCCGGCGCTTTCTTTAGTTTCCTCGCTAAAAATTCAAATTCATTCTTGTTGAAAGACATTTAGACCCATCACCCTTTCACTATCCCTTTTAACTCCGACGCAGTTCAATTAATTCATTTTAATGAAAACCATAATTTGAAAAATGTAATTGACTTGGGGAAACAGCCTTAGTGTCCAAGAGAAAGAAAACACTTTAAAGTTCACCCCGTTTAATTGTACTACAAGGCGAACAATTGTCAAAATAAGGGTTCTTTCATTCTGCTTGCTGGTATAAAAGGTGGTGCAACTAAATGAGTGCGGTTTTCTTATGATCTAATTAAAACCTCTAGATGAAAGCCTTAGATGCGGATATTTCACCAGAAGATTTTTCATCTTATCGCAGAGCCGTTCGAGTGTATTGAATACGGTTTAATCTAAACCAGCTGTGTCAAACAAAGGTTTATATTGCGGCCACATCACACAAGAATCGTCCGCTTTGCCGCCAATATGTTACGCGGAGGAAAACAAAAATATTTGGATTCCCTGCTTAATAAAATTTCGTCTCCCCCGCTGAAAACCCCAAGTTAATCTGGCGTTATTTCTTGCAACCGATTTCTCCTCAACGGAGGTGAAATTAATCTTAGTGTTTGCGCGTGTTTGTCGCGTGCGGGACCCAAGCGCTCTGCGGTGTCGGCTTCGTTTACGGATGGGAATTTCTTTCCGCACGCGAGTTCAGTTTTTATATCAACCCGGCTTGGATTGGAATGAAATCAAATCAAGACTCGAGCCCAATTTGCAAAGTCGTCTCCCCGATGAACTAAATCTCTCCCCCTATCCTATACGCCGGAACGCGTAATTTAAACGGTCAGGAAAACAAATAAACTGGGATAGCTACTATCTGGCTTGGAATATTGCCTTAGACAGTTGACTAATTTCCGCCTGGTCAACACGTTATTGTAATCACATGCGGTTAAACAGGTGGGGAAGAATCTGCTCTATGATTGAATGCGAAATAAAACCCGAAATTTCTTAACAAGTGCGTGAGTTTTTATATTACACGACTAATTCTATGTAAATAGGCGGTGATGTTCGAGCTTGGTATGTCGCGAAAAGTCAAATATATCATTCAACACGGAGATTGTTTGAAACTATATTTTTACTATTTATAAATTAATATATTTCGATTTCAAAATCTCCTTTATTAAAACAGTGACCATAAAATAAATTATTTTATTGTCTCTGATTATAACAAGTAATTTGATTGTTTCAAAATATTTTAATTTAGAAGGAAATATTTTTTGATAAACTATAATCTTCAATATTGTGCAAAAGACACGATATACAATCAAGTATTAATATTTTCTTTTCTAGAATGCAATGCTGTTGAGCGCGAAAAATTCTTGTTAAGAAAAAACAAACTACTACCTTGACAACTAATCTATTTAATTATGCGACACTCAAACGAACCGTTTCAGATTTATACAAAAGCGAGGATATTTCTCAGTAAATGCAAGCTCACGTGCTCACATGCCCCCGAGTACTAAAAATGTAGATTAACAATTCCGAAACGAAATTTCTATTTGTCATGGAACACATGTTGCGGTCGTGCATTTTTCTGTCATGACCCAAGTGGTGACAGCTTGTGCTTGCGATTCCCTCAAACCAGTGACTCAGATACGTTGCGCTGCGCTTGAGTCGATTTTAATATTATATATATTTACTATCAGCTTAACTGTCAACAGGAAGAGCTGTATTTCAGACAGTGTGAAATGAGAGAACATTAAACGCTAATTATGTTGTAAACCGTTAAGATAATATAAGGCGTTAAATCCCCGGTCACATCTGTTTTATTGTCAATTTGGCATCTATCATAGATTGCTAATTTTTTCTAAGAAAGGTTTACGATTTGTGTACCTCCAGATAATTTTTTATTATTAAAGTTGGTAAACGTGGATTAAATTTATATTTCAAATTTATTAATGGACAGTTTTTAAAGAACAGTTTTTAAAAAATCGGGTAGTTAAATTCAAAATCGAAAGTTATATCATTATCTATCAAAAGAGATTTCATTTTTTATCGTTCGACGGTACTGACATAAATTCACGTAATTCCCCTGCAGTTTTTGAGACTGTTTTCCTATCAACGTATCCCAAAGCTGGGAAAGTTGGCATGCTTAGGCACAATTTCCTGAATACAAACAATCAATATTCAATTAGAATCAAGAGGGGGCAACAATTAACTCATTTAATGCTCCGGACTCATCCTATATTCCCCCCAGCTCGTTTCAACTTTAGAAAAAAAAATCTGAATAAGACTCAGACGATCTCTATGGAGCGGACGTGCTTTAGGAAAGAAAAAGGGACAAAGCGAAACCGAGTAACTATCACCTGTAATATGTTTGCGATATTTCCAAAGAATGGGAAAAGAAATTGTATTTACCCCTTTCTCAAACAGGAATGAGAAATGAAAGGTTTAAACCCCAGGGTAGAATCACAAGTTAAACACTTTACGTCGGGTCTCTTTCATTCACGTTCGCTGTGATTAACGAGAGAATGAAAGTTCCTGAAAGGGAATCTTCTTCATGCTTTCAGGGCAATTTTATTAGTGAGAATGGCACGAAATGACGGGCGTGTCGACTTGAGAGCCCCTATGTTTTCATCGAGAAATTTACCCCGAAATTGTAAAAACACGTCAATTAAGTATAATTCATATCATGTGTGATTTTTTTCTATACGTCATTTTGGAATCAAATTTATAAGCACTTGAATCGGGTAGATTTGGGTTGTATTATATTTATCATTTCAGTGTATCCCATGTAAGACAAAATAATCAAAATTTATGACTGAATTCTTCAATTATGTTTGGACAGGTATGGGAGTCTTAGAATATTTTTATTATCCTAATAAAGTTCATGTTCTCAAATCGAAATCCGATCCGCTTTTCCAATGGTTTGATTGATATTATTTCATTTTTATTCCTCAATTCTGTTTCAATTGACTTAATTTACAAACTCCATTTTTCTGTCATTATTATTCATGTTTCAATTGAATCTCAAACCAAACAGAAAAATGATGTTAACAATGTGTTTTAAAACAAGATTTCCCGCAGTTTTTAATCTGACAGTTTACCTTGTAAAAGTTTAACCTTAAATCTTGTGTGTTTTTGTCTTTTGACAGCGTTTTGTTATTTGCTAAACAGTCCTAAAACGCTTCGATTATTTTCAAATATTGTATCACTTTTTCTAGTTCTGATGTACAACATTAAACAAAATGTAATACATTTATCTACGAGACCACAGGAGTTTTCTCTTTGATGATGATGATGATGGTAATGGTAGAGTTTATGATGATGATGATGATGGTGACGGGTGATTGTGATTACGTTTATTATTATGCTGATTATGATTATGATTATTATGATGATGATGATGATGATGTTAATGGAAGTGATGATGATGGTAGTGATGATGATTAGTATGGTAACGTTTAAGTTGTTTCATTATTCTGCAGAAATAAAACCCTTAACCCATCTTTCCTACTTGTGCTTGTTACATGCGGGTATTCGATTATAAAAATAGGACTTAAGTACAAATGTACTCGACCTGTATCCGAATACCCGATTGCCCGATAACCGATTGCCCGAATACATGATTGCCCGAATACACGATTGCCCTATACCCGATTGCCCGAATACATGATTGCCCGAATACATGATTGCCCGAAAACCCAATTGCCCGAATACCTGATTACCCGATTGTCCGAATACACGATTGTCCAAATACCTGATTGCTCGTATATCTGATTGATCGAATACCCGATTGCCCGAATACCCGATTGTCCGAATACCTGGTAGCCCGAATACCCGATTGCCCGAATACCTGATTGCCCGAGTACTCGATTGCCCGTGCCCTGTCTCTAATGATACCAGTTTCTTATAATTGCAACATCTGTATCTTATCGTGTTTTGACTGTGAATTATGTCCATCCTTTGCTAATAATCATTGACATGCGATGTCGCCAAAGATTTAATCTATCGAATTATTTTGATACATGTTTAATATGAAGTGTTTAGTCACACTTATAATTGATGAACTTGTTTCTAAGTTGAACATATCAATTTGTGAATCGTGATTGACACCTTTGAGGTTGAAGAAAATAAATTTACAAAGTTAGCCTCGTAACTGTTTAATCGACTTTCTGTGATATGTGTTATAACATATATTGTGAACATTTAGAACAGATGGACATACAGTTAATTTAGCTCAATGGTTCTTTTATCAAGTTTTTATTAAGTTGTTATCTCAGAAAGAGAGAAGCAATACCTTTGGATTACAACTTCCTTATTTACAAAAAATCGTGTTTTATTTGTTTCCATGGATACATAGTCTAACGTCAAAATCATCAGTCAAATATAGAACCCGTGAAAAAATATCATCACAGAGATAAAGTTCCCTTATTTGTTCTTAAATTTCATTGTAAATAAGTTGTTATCCGGAAATATATCTTTTCGTACATATTGTACTTGTGAATGCTCTCGATACATGTTAAAGGGGCAGTAGCATTTTTTTTCGCTAAAACAAGGCAATGAAATGCATTTGAAAAATAATGTCACCAATACTAAAACATCCTTCTCTCTTAGGAAAATCAAGTAAAAAGTGAGTGTACATGGTTCTGTGAAGCCATGGGAATCGTTGTTATAATTCGAAATAATAAAAGGTGTTCACAATAAAATGACCGCCATGCAATTTTTGCTTTATACGCAACACCGTTATTGCCACTACGGATACTTAGTTTGTGTAATAAGATGGTTTACCCTCTAAAGCAAATATAAATGACATAAACTATATCATTATAAATGGGAAATTATAATGGGTTGAAAAAACGTGCTATTGCCCCTTTAACTTTTGGTGTTTCTTCGATGAGCTCTTGTCTTGTATACCGTAGTTTATTTCATAGTACATGGGTCCAAATACATAATACATTAATATCACTATGGGTGGAAATAAACAATCATTTTCGTTTCTTAAAAGCAACATGGATGTCATTAATTTTATAAGCACATTGTAGGAATTTATTGGCATATGTGGTATTTGAAAATATCTGCATTAATAATTTCCTAGTCAGATGGCTTGGTCAAATAGTTTTTCTAGTATCGTCAATGGAAGGGACAGGCACGATGATATGGTCAAGATCGTCCTATAGAATTTATATGAAAAACTTTAATTTTGGGAAATGTGAGTTTATACCTATGATAATATGATGATTATGGGTTTTTATACGGAATTTCACTTGTAAACGATTTGCCTTTGGGGAATGCTTTAATATTTAAACTTGAAAACTTTAGAAAATGATTTACAATTGATAAATTTATAAAATGATATATATTTACTGTTATTTTTTATAAGGAAAGTAAACTTGTTGTTTTAATAAGAACTTCATACAACTAACTTTTTGAAATATCATATTTTATGATTATTAATAATATAATCACTTGAAGAAGGTAAATGATAATCAAACAGCTTATATTCAAATATATGCTTATAATTAATTAATCAATTAATTAATTTCTGATTATATTTAGGTGGCAATATTTTGATAAATTAGTATCTAGACATCATCTAAATATTCAAATATTAAAACTAATATTAATATTCTTTAAACCCCCATTCACTACTTTGTGTACAGATAATTCAAAATGAACATTTCGCCATGGGAGAATCTCTCAACGAAATAATGTTGACAAGTTATCACTTCAAATGCTGTTCTATCTTAGCGATGGTGGTTTTAGCCTTGTCATATACGTATCATGATGTGAGAACGGAACATAAATTCGGATTTGCATATCTCTATCACGAAAACTCGGCCATAACGTTCCCTATTCCCCGGCCGTTGTCCAGGTAGCGTCTTGACTGTACCCCCCCAAATCTCAGGTAAACCCTTTCATCTCGCCGCCAGCGACCCCCGCAGTGTTTGATGATATACTTCTTTACACGTGTAGTCAGGTAGCTACCTGTTGTAATTGCCTTGATTAATTAGTTTGGTGGTTTTTTGGTAAAAGCTGTAAACGTGAACACGAAGAACAATTCACTTCTGGAATGTTAACGCTAGGGGTAGAAGTACCCCCCCCCCCCCCCCCCCCCCCCCCCTTCATCGCCACCACTACTCTCCCTCTCCCCCTCTCTCTGTCTGTGTCTGTCTGTATGTCTCTCCTCTCTCTCCCCCCTCTCTCTCTCTCTGTCTCTCTCTGTGTCTGTCTGTCTGTCTCACTCTCTTTCTCTCTCTCTCTTTCTCTCTCTCTGTCTCTCTGTCTCTCTCTCTCTCTCTCTCTTTCTCTCTCTCTCTCTCTCTCTCTCTCTCTCTCTCTCTCTCTCTCTCTCTCTCTCTCTCTCCCTCTCTCTACCGTGTCTCAGTCTCATTTCTACCTCCCCCATCTCCCCCCCCTCCTTCTCCCCCCTCCCCATCTCCCCGTCTCCTCTGTCCCTCACCCCTGTCTCAACACATCTCATACGAGACACTCCCGTCGCTGTATTCCTAACTCTCTATCGACGCTCGGCACATTCTAAAATCTCGGGTCAATACGGTTGTATCGTAAAATCGACGCAAAGGCTGTTACCGACCCCAACTTATAATACCTCTAGAGCCGACACAAGCTCCGGGATCTGCACTATTAAGAGCCGAATTTTAGGAGATAAATGTGTTTTCTTAAAGTTTCACTCTGTGTTTGTTTGCTTGATTTTCCGACCGCCTCCAATGATTTTATTGTCGATTTTGTTTATCAAGCCATCGTTTGGATTCCATACACAGTTAACCTTAATCTCCTTAATAGATTTGATTAGAAATGTTCAACTTGAAAGAGTTATTTGCAATAAGCGGACAGGAAGTTTGATGCGGTTTTACGTTTGGATATATTGTCGAAAATCTCTGAATTGAATTTTTTAATTTTTAATGTTTTCCTTTCATCTATGAAATATGTTTCATATTTGACAATTAATCTTCTATTATATATTTAATTATGTTTTACGTTTGAGTTGATTGGTGTGGTCAGTTTTTGTAATAAGAGTTAATAAGATACTTGAAGTGTTTATTAGAATATGTTTATTTTTAAAATTCATATTATATTTTTCCTTTTCATTTTAGTAAAGTTATTTGGAAATTAATAATAACGTTGTATATGCTACATTGTAATCGTACAACGTTATAAATGTGATATATAATGTGGATATATCTTTGAAATTATTATCAATTATTTAATAATATGTTTCATAAACTATATTTTGATACTAAATGGTAATATAGCTTAAATTTTGAAAATCGGTGGAAGGTTTCACGGCACTACATTGTCTCAATGGTGTTGCTGGCTTTCTCCCTGTAGTAATACTATTAGGATAATATTAAAAGAATACGCGGAAACCAAAACTATAACTTTGAATATTAATGACATTCTAAATTGCCGTTCGGTGGATAAATTACCTCTTAAGTTAATTTTTCTGGTGTAAAAAAAGTACCAAACGTAAACCAGATAAATAAATAAAATCTCATTTTAACATTATGAATAACAGAATGAGTTAAGTTCTTAAGATTGAAAACAATTACTACACACCCACACTACACCGCCCACATTTGATAACCTTTCACTTTCGCTTGAAAAACATATTCTTAACGTGTTTCCATATAATAAGATATATAGAATATATGTAAATAATGTCTTGTTTAATATCAACAACACGATATTTACCTCTTTGAAACCAAATATAATAAAATTCATATGAAGACACAACAATCATAAATTTTAATTCTAGAAGTAATATTTCACAACATTCACAAACTATTAATATTAATAATCTCCCTGTATGATATTAACTTTGCAGCGTGACTGATACCCTGCCTCGCTAGGTATGAAAATTATTTTATAATTTGCTAAAGGCAACAGCACGTAAGTACCTGGTAACATCTTGGCGGGCTATATAAACAAAATTTGAAATTTATAGCTCCCGGGGAGGAGAGAGACCTTGAGTTATTGGACATCATGAAGCAAATAAGCCGCAAATATCGGAAAAGCACGAACTCGTGGCTCAAATCAATTGCATATGTTTCCCTATATTGACAAACCGAGATCACACTGCATCAGACAGGGTTGCTCCTTTGTTGTGAATTTCAGGTCAAATTTCCTCCAATTACGAGAGGTGCATGAGCGATTGTTTTACATACCTGTCAATACTCACCTGGTACATTGTTCTAATTAGATAAAGAGTTAAGTTCTAAGGAATGTGTTGTATAATTTAAATTCTAATGATGTTTTATTTGGGATGACGCTATCTGCAAAGTTATAATTGGATAACGAATTAAGTTCTGAAGAATGTTGCGTATAATTTACAATTATAATGATGGTATGTTTGGGACCATAAAGTCTGTACATAGGCGATTGTTTTAAATACCTGCCAATACTCACCTGGTACATAGTTCTAATTAGATAAAGAATTTAGTTCCAAAGAGTGTGGTATAAAATAAATTATCAAAATGTATTTTGGGATCCCACTATTTGCAAAATTCTAATTAAAGATCTCAGTTCCAAAGAATTTGTATAATTTAAAATTATAACAATGTATTTTGAGACCCCAATATCTGCAAAATTCTAATTAAAGAATTCAGTTCCAAAGAGCGTGGTATAATATAAAATTATCAAAATGTGTTCTGGGAACACCCTATCTTTAAAGTTATAATTTTAAAAATAATTCAAAAGAATGTGTTTTGAATTATTTAAAATTATAACAATTATATTATATATTAGTGCGATATATATCACACTGTCTACAATAGTTAAAGTTCTTGTACCTTGAACAGAAGGTACAAGAACTTGTACCATTGCAGATAATGTGCTCCTAAATATAACACAACGCTCTGTAAAAGCAGAAATTCTTGTACCTTTTTTTCGGGTACATAAAGTACTAGATTTTCTACTATTTCAGAAATTTCTTAATTTTGACATTGTTACATTTGTTCACTATGTCCATGACATGTGTTTCTAAATTTAAATAAGTCAAAACATTTTAAACACCTACATAAAGTTTAAATATAATATTGATATTCTGTTCCAAATGAAACCCTCTCATGAGTGTTTAGTTTTGGATTTACTGTTATGTTTCAATATCTCCTTAAAACTAAATAAATCAGACTTCTTTTAATTACCTCTTTCAGTTACTTCTGCGAAAATAATAAAATAATAAGTGAAATAAAAACATAATCTCAAGATGAATGCGTTTATGAATGAAATATTTGATTTTCAAGTTACATTTAAAGTACCAGTTTAGTTAGGTCTGATATTACGGCTAAACTGTGCATGGACCAAATTTAGATAAAAATGATAAATACGGTATCTACAAGGGTCTTACACCGTGTAACTAGTAACCTCCTAACCACTTTATGAGAGGGAACCTTTTCTGTTCACAATAAAGAAGTAAGTATCCAGAAATTTAGTTTTTTTCTATAATGTATTCTAGGAACAGTCTAAAAGTCTAAATCGTAAACATATCGGTAGTATTCATAGCTCAATATGCATTAATGCATACATTCATTATAAAAATATGTATAAATACATGCATTCATGAATCAATATACATGTATAACTCAATATGCATTAATGCATGAATTCATAACAATATGCATTCATGCATTCATCACTCAAATTGCATTAATACATGCATTCATAACAATATATATATACAAATGTACATGCATCCAAAACATGACAGAGCATAACACATTAATGCATTCATTCGCTATGAAAATATGCATTAATACATGTTCATATTTCATAATCAATATGCATGTATAACGCAATATGCATTAATGCATGAATTCATAATTCAATATGCATTAATGCATGAATGCATAACTCAAGATGCATGTATGCATTCATAACTCATGACTACACAACGTTTATGCATGAACAAACTTGAGCGTCGCCAAACAAGAAGCAACTTTAGTGCTGATCCTTAGGTCAACGTCGATTATTTATACATGGGCCAGGAAAATATTAGTTTTGTTTATTTAGATTTTCTTTTGTATGGTGAGATATTCAGTATGCTTGTTGACGCGGTTGTTTTCTTTGCCTTGTAAACAATGCGATTTATATGAAGTATGAACATTTTAAAATGATGAGAGATTAAGCTACACTTACACACAATGAAATGTCTTGTTAGCTGTGCACTGGAGATGAGGTTAGATGCTTTACAGTTTAGAATATCGTTAACAAATATTTGAATCCAACCATGGGCTCGATAGCTTGCTGCTGTAGAGAAATGTTCTGCACGCAGAAAGGTTTGGGTGCAATGCCACACTGAATTTCAGCGTGGTTCCACGCATGGTTCACTAATTCCAGCCGATGTTCATAGGTTTCACTGCAATGCATAGCCACCATGACGTTGCGGGCTTTCTCCCTGCAATTAACAGCGGCCGTAATGTAAGTGAAATATGCTTGAAACAATTAACCTCACCTCACCTGAAAGTATTTAATGCATATATCAATGAGGCTCTTGTTATTGCTAGGAACCTCCGCTATACCATCTAGCGCTGATGTGAGACTTGCGAGCATCGGCTGAAACTAGCGAATCATTGGTGATCCTCCGCTAAATATTTCTCAAAACACCACCAGCTGTACACGATGAGAATACAATTAATATAATAAATACCTAATTGGCAAGGATGTACACAGAAATATGCAAATTATTAATAAAATCTGTTTGAGAGGCATTCTAGAAGTTGGTGTGATGAAGAAGACAGATATGTTATGGATGATAACGGTATAAGGATCTATACCGAAACGTCGCTATTGTTAATAGAGAAGTTGATCATCCATAAAACATCTGTCTTCTTTATTAATAAAATACACACAAGAATATTCTAAATAAAAATTGTTTTGAAGCAAAACGTAACACATTAAACATGGTTGATGTTAATGCAACAAATACTAGATATACAAGTAATTGACAAGCCTTGTTTAATAATTGTTTGTACATAGATTCGTGTTAAGTTTTGAGACTTAATAATGATTAGATGATATGCGCCAACTTTGTGTGAGTTGTATCACTTAGAATTTTGTTTCCGTTCTTTGTCATTTACTGCTCATAAGATACTTTCAATAAAAAGCCATTGCAATAAATAAGTAGACAATCTATAAAAACGATATATGTTTCAATAGAATTGAGTATTAAAACCCTTGAAACATTATGTATGTTATTTTATTATATTTTCAGTGGTGAAATGAGGCATTTATCGGTTAAAAAAATCGTTTTTTCACTGAGTGAAATAACATGTTATTCTACTCTAGGAAATAACACTTTCAATCACGTGGCGTCATCGTAATTATAGACTGACGTCATAAGATGACTGTGATAAAGCAAGGCAAACATAGTTACTACATTGATCAACTTACGCCATTTACTTAATGATTAGTTAAATCTATAATAAATAGAATATTTGACATTTTCCTCGAATACCATGTATATATATATATATATATATATATATATATATATATATATATATATATATATATATATATATATATATATATATATATATATATATATATATATATAACCTCGTGAAGTAGATATCCTCGCCTTGATGACAAAAATGCTATATATATATACATACTTCAAATTATGAAAAATGATCTTATAGATACTAAAACCTTTTCAAACATTTTTGAGTACGTTGAACACATTGCAATTAGAGGGTTGATTTGTTGAAATTGTCTCTGAGATTATATTACTTAGAATATTAAAGGTTCGTTCTAATGCAATTCACGAATCTTAATATTTATCATGTAGAGCTACGTGTATAAAATTATACTTTGTCACAAAAAGTTTGGTATATTGGGTGTATGTTATAAATAAGAAATTATGAAATTCAAAATTGAATGTATGTTATACTCCGATGTGTTTACGGAAATCTTTTCAAATTAGAAAATATCACGATACTAGTTCTACATAATTAAGAAGCAATTGTCTATCATCGGCGGTTTGCATGTGATGTTGTGTTCAAATAATAAAAACTTTTTCAACACTCGAAACATAATATCACAATTCGTGTGAAAATATGAAATTGATATGTGGAAAAGTTTTTATTTTAAGTTCACATGTTAGCATTAAGTTTCACTTTCTGATGTAAATATTCTGTTAGCTGACAAAGGAAAATAAATTTGCTTTATAAAATGTGAAATATCTCTTCTTAATTTTTGTTCCTTGACGATACTTTAAATACACTATACTGACGTTCGTGTGTATCATTACAATACCTTATATGTAAATTATTGACACAATTGTTGTTGTTTTTTAAATTAAATTAGTAAGACTTCAAACGATTATAACAAACCTTTTAAATGCAATGTGCGATGGTTAATTTTTATTTTTAAACAACAACAACAACAACAACAGGATACTGTTTATTTTTAAATCAATTTTCTCGGCAGTTAAAATATGAGTTTAATGTTTTGCAAGATGATTTTCATTTTCACCTTTGAATGTGCCCATTGTATTTCTACTTAGAAAACTATATATACCAAGTTTTTAGCATTTTTTCCATGAAGATTTGAAAAATGTGCAACGAATATAAATTAATTCACGTCTATAGTAACATTTATGAAGTGTAAATAGCCAGTATTCAACATTTTAATGTAATATGTCCATCTGCAAAATATTGTTTTACAAATACTGAAATAAACTTCTTCTTAGATTCTGTAGGAAATAAAAGATGTGTTTATTTTCATTTTAGTTAATAGACAGGTTTTTAATGCACAATTTGATATTACCAAGCGTATTTTGCTTTTATTTTCAGATATGCATGCATATATTTAGAAACTGAAATTATATCTACCTTAAGTGTTGTCTGAAATAGTTTATGTCTTATATAACATAATTTCATTTATTATTTGATTGTAAGTTTATTTATGTATATAATGTAAAAATATCTTGCTTTATTGTGCCGTTATTTCCATATATACATGCGCACAAAAATAATAAAATTCATATCAAAATGTCGTTTATGTTCACGTTTGAATAACGATATATAGATTTATTTTGTTAGAAGTTGATAAGATTTTGTTTATGTCGCCCTTTTCTTTAGCTTAGTTATTTTCATTTAAAAACAAAATATTTGTATTTATTACATGCGCCAACAAAACCAACAGAAGCTACCACATGCTACAGGAGACCGTTGTTCTTGTGGTGAGTCGATGAATGCTAACCCACAGCAGCTCGTGTCGTTATACGATCGCAGACTAATTCTCCAACAAAATTTCTACAACTGTATGAAGATATCCGAAATCCATATCGTTCTCATTGAAGGACCGCACGTGGTGCTTGACGTTTGTCGTAATAATTAGGCGATCGTTATCATCTGGTGCTAGCCAGACTTCAATAATTTCCTTTCATTTTCCCATTCATACGTGTATTCATTTTTTCATTCATTCATTCATTCATTCATTCATTTTTCATTCATTCGTGTATTCATTTTTTCATTCATTCATTCATTCATTTTTCATTCATTCATTCATTTTTCATTCATTCGTGTATTCCTTCTTTCCATCATAATTAATTTTTTTCATTTTTCGTGTATTCATTTTTTCATTCATTCATTCATCTGCGTACCCATTCATTCATAATTCATTTCATTCATTCATTCCTGTATTCAATTCATTCATTTTCCCAGTTTTTAATTCATTCATTCATTTTTTTCAGTTTTTCATTTATTCGTGTATGCCATTCATTTAATGTTTTTCAGTTTTTTAGTTTTTCATTCATTCATTATAATAATTATAAATTGTTAACATTTAATGTCTCCAGTCCATGTACGAAGACACCTTTGAACGTGCTTCGAACTTCTTGATTCTTCTAATGTTAATTGCTTCGTTCGTTTATCAATTCAGACATATTTCGCTGAACTGTGAAGCTTCAGTTGTATATGAAAAGTTATAAACCAATTACTGCATTCATAATTCTTTTATTCGAAATTTGTTGGTTCATTCATCCATTCTTTTCAACCATTTGTTTTGTTTGTCGTTCTATTTTGAAATAATGAGATTAATAAACTTAAAACAAATTGAAAACGCAGAAAACAAATATACATTGATAATAAGGTAAAGGAAATGAATTTACATGTTGTTCCCTCATTCGATTGTTATTCATCATTCTTTGGGTTTCTTCCTTCTTCAATTCATCCAAAGATCGCCTTTGGAAAATCTACTTTTGCTTTCCTTTACCATGTAGTTTTTGGTCACAGTACATTGGGATTTCTTTATTCCTTCATTCATCCTATTGACTTTGATTCATTCAGTTCTTCTCGTGGATTGCTTATGAAAACCATTTTACGTTATCATAATAATATTGTAATATTTATATCTCAGTTACTCATTCAGTATCCATTAGTTCAACATTTAAATAAAAGAAATAACATAGCGCCATGATCATATCTATTTATTGATAAGAAGCGCATATAAATATCCTTATTATTATTAACATTTACGACAGAGGACGACAAAAACAATTAAAGAAATTGTTAAACGTTTACCGAAGATACAATGCACATCACCATGTATTTTTTTTAAAAGAACGAGACTGTGTCTCTAACACAACAGAAATGTCTAATGATGAGTTTTACAGAAAGATCAGACATAATAATTTCTATAAATATCTTCCCACATTCATTAATTTATCTTTCCCCTTAGGAGTAACGTTCTTTTCGCTAACGATTCCAATTATGTATCCTTATTATCAATAATGTACTCATTTAAGGGCAATCTTTGATTTTCCCCGCAATAATAACGGTTCGTATTATGCTTTAACTAATACTTTGATAAACACCAAGCCTGTATTAATCTTCGATCTCCAGCACGTCCCTAACACATGACCTGCGACTCGCACTTTTGAATGACGTGCAAAGCGGAAGTGTATTGACGATTTAGAGTTATCCCCCTTCGTCTGAGAAACTGTAATCCGTTGACCCTGTCAAACCAATTTTTTATCAGAGGTTTCTTATTTTTGTAAATGCGCTTTTCAAAAAAAAAATTATTGCAATTCCATACATGTCTTGCTATATGTAGGAAATATAACTTTGTATACAATTCTAAACACTACAGTACAAAATCATTCTTCAGGGCGTTGGTCAAGTCAAAAGATCTGAGTAAACTATTTTGGTTTAGTTTTTGTGTAATAATAATTTATTTTTCAAAGTTTTCATTAGACATTAATATATTATTGTAAGAACGGATTTAATTAAATTTTCTTTAAATACTCCTAAAATAAAGTATATCTCAGAGTACTAGATAATGTACACGCATGTTTTGGGCAACTGCAGATGAGACGATATATAGTAAGTAAATGTACAATTTGTTCTACGATGATAGTATATTATACGAGTAGTTGGTGCCAATCAAACTATTCTACTTAAAGGAGAAGTACTTTTGGCAGTATTTTGTGGAAACGAACAGCTATGAGATAGTCACGTTTGTGTAGTTGTACTGTTGATGCTACCATAATATTTCAACGAATATGTTCCAAAAGGACTTGACTGTTATTGTCCCACTGGTACGTAATACCATGGGATAGAGTCGTCGCTTTATCCGCCTGTCTGTCCGTAATCATTTCGTTTCCGGAGCAGAACTCCAAACCCTTCATCATATCTTCCTGAAACTCCGCATGCTTATCACCCATCTACTGAAGTTGTACTTTTAAGATATACAATTATCTTTCAAATATGTGTTTTCTGATGACTCTTGTTGATAAACGATGTCTCAAGCTATTGGTATCATTTATATATGTTGAAAAAGTAATTCTGTACCGGAAGCACTGTTCAAGTACTTGTATTAGTAAACTTGCCCTCAAATTTCGTTTCAAGAAAGAATACCATGATGATACTGTCCCTTTAATGAATATAGTAAGACTTGGAATATCACTGTATTTCTATTGATGTTAAAGTAAATATAATTGAGTTTTAAGTTGAACGGAATTTTATATTATAAATAAACTAAACACTGAACTGTCTGCATGAAAAAGATCGTACACCGACAAGACAAGAACTCAAAGTGTGAACATCAAAATCATAAATATTATACACCGTACACCAAGATCATTTTTTAAGACAAGAACTTAAAATGTGACTTGAACATCAAAAGCATGAGGATTGTACACCGTGTAACCAAGACACTTACTTGAAGTGTGAATATGAACAATTAATAATCATAAAGATTGTAGACCAAACACCAAGACACTTACTTGAACATAAAAAGCATGAAGAGTGTAGACCGTACTACAAGACACTTACTTGAAGTGTGAATATGAACAAATAATAATCATAAAGATTGTACAGGGTACACCAAGACACTTACTTGAAGTGTGAATATGAACAATTAATAATCATAAATATTACACACCGTACACCAAGACACGGACTGTGTGACTGTGAACATCAAATGGATGAAGATTGTATACCACAAAGACACGAACTTTTTAAACATTTTAAAAGTTAATTTGATGGTTTATTTGATTTTATTTCATAAAATGTATCAGGAATTATTGATCCAAAAGGCAATTTGAATTTAATGTTTCAAACATGTTAACATATTTTATTCTTTTTTTACAAACTATACCGAGAATTACCGATCCAAAAAGGTAAATTAAATTTGATTCAATTTTCAAACATGTGGTACAATAAAGCACTTTGATATTTTTAATAAAAATAATTTCTTTTAAAAAAAACTTCAACTGAACATTGCTGTTTATAATTGTTTATTGACTGTGTTTACATCCTACAGTGCTTCCTAACAGGTAACACAGGTAGGTGGTTTCAAAATAACAACAGGTGTGTATTATTCGATAACATTGATGTAAGTCAAAGCATTATTGTTTACGGTTGATTTAACCTTTTCAAAGGGTGTTTTAGGGGGGAAAGATTGCCATTTTTTAAAATTTAGAATGTTTTAGAAATCATGCTTCCTCTTAACGTTTTACCTGCCTTTAAACTTCTACCTTCTACGAATTACCTGACATAGAATCAACGCTTGTCTACTTAGAAGTAGGATCAATCCCTCAACATATCATGCGAATCTCGACCTTGTCTTGTAATGCTTCGAACGTGGGCGTAGTGGCATTGCCAAAAGCCTCAAAGTTTGAAAAGTTACAATTTATACAATTTTAAAATCAAATATGTTATTGTAAGGAATTTAGAAAGTTTAAATTACAACACCCTTAAGTATGCATTTTGGAAACTCGCACATTCACTTTTAGTTTTGAGAATGTAAAATAAAGCCGATATTTGAAGAATTCACTATCTCTTACATAGGTAATGTCATTTTTTTTAAATGTTTAAAGCTATCTAAAACATCTACTCCAAAATTAGAACACATTCAAATGCTATTTAAGCTTTCAATTCGTTTCTTCGTCTTCAGACTGATCCGACGACATCCGCGAACATAATCAAATAGTCATACATGTATACACTTCTCCAACTTTCACAAATTCAGTTAAAATATCGTTAGTAACTCCTAGTTAAGCTTTTGATGCCGCGAGTCGCTTAATGACCGCTGAAGTATAATAACGACTGTAGATTCCCACAACCCTGCTGGGTTTATTGGTTAAGTTAATAAAACGTCCATATTTAAATAATTATGGCCAGTGCATATCGCCCTGTCGCAATCCGATCGCGTGACGTTATGCCAAGTGAATAAAATTTGTAACATAGTGACTTTTTATAATCATCAAAATCGTTTATTAAAATGCTCTGAGTCAAGAGATACGTAGTATCACGTTATCACTATCATTAATCTTCAATATTCTAAGCATTTGTTACTGTTGAAGAAATATTAAATAAATGATACGTGTGTAGAAACGACGGGCAAAGGCACAAAATAGTGTACAAATGGTTTTTAGTGTTATCAAAGTGAAGGTGAGGTACGGGATGACTTTTGTATGAGCGTGACGCCGAAACACTAACAACTTTCGTGTCATTGTGGATATACTCTTAATTAATAACTACAAACCTATGGTCGAGTAGACACTTTGTTGACAACGTGTGTGTTTACCTGTCAGTAACGTATCCAGATACGGTTAAAACTCATAATGGAAACATCTTTTGTGGTCGTAAAAGAATGTTTATTATTACCAACTAATAAGTGCGCACCAATCAACTGGTGTTTATTTCCACATCGGCAAAATTGTAATGGAATATGTAATGTTGTTGGTTGCATGTTCAGTTTTACCAATATATAAAACAAGCTGAGGTTTTGAGAAATGTGTGTTTCTAAAAGCATATGCTGATGGTTTTACAGGCGCATTTTCTACGTTTAATAATGATGTTTCTTTTTTGGTTGACTAGTTTCATTTTTGTTAGAAACGTAGAAACAGAAATTGTTCTAAGATTACGGTTTGTGGATTAAATTTGTAGAATAATATATAATGAAATTTTAGTGGCTAAACTTTGACTACCGTTGGGGAGAGCTGATTTGTCCTACCAACAGTTGTCATACAATATATATAAAATATGAGGTTTATATAGATGCTAAATTTTAAAATAAGGATCCCTTAACAATGTGTAATATAGAAGTATTTATTAGTCCATAATATGTTCAGTATTGAATACTTGAATATTCCTTAACTTGCTTTTTGAGTATACCACTGTGCTCTGTGATCCAAAACGAATTCCTTCCGTGGTAATAAGTATTGTCTATTGTCTATTGTCTACAGTATATATTATTTACTGATTTTCATTTATGTAACGATCCACGTCTTTATTTGCTATATGAATACTTTAGAACTAAATTCATTATAATTTGTTTTAACATTTTATGTTGAATTGTCCGTAAACATGATCTGACAAGCGACAAATTCACCAAACTTTAAATGTTGGTATTGCTTATAGAATTCTGTTTTAAAAATGAAATTTTATTCCAGATATTATATGTCATGTTTACATCACTATCCAGCGTACAATAGCATAAATATCTTCAAAGTGATGTTTTTAAAAATATATATTCTTGAAAGTTTAAAAGATTGTGTGAAATCATTTAGGATTCCGTGCTCAATATTCGTCAATATTTTGCTTTCCAAACGCATTGTCATGTTCGCGTTCAATACATTTCCTTGCAAACATTTAAAAAAAAATATGTGAAATTGCCCTCTTCAATATGGTCAATACCTTCGAGTTTTTAATATTTTTGTAAATAATTTATCAAAGATTCTTGAAGAACATTAGCCAAACCATCGTGTTCAATCTATGACATTTCATTTGAATTGGATTTTTTTTTAAATATCGTTTTGAACGATCGCCAATGTTACAATAACGAAACTACAACAGTGACGGTACGTGTCTCACGCTTTAGTAAACGGCAAACCATTTAACAGCGTACGTCCTGTGACAACCTGTTGAAAAATTGATCTTCACACTTTTACCTGATAATCTATAACCCCTACGAACCCCCACCCCTCTTCCTAACCCTCCCTCTCCCCCAACCAAACTTTGATTGATAGCCGGGTCAAAGCGGCAGTTAATGTAATTGTAATTTGTATCGATAAAGTATTTGTCAAGTGATTTTCAATTCGCTCTCTCCTGAGTCAACGATCGGATTAGGCAATATGTTTACCGTTTCCGTAATGGCATATAGTCGATTTCCACACATCACTGAGGATTCCCGAGCTAAAGGCGTAAGTTCCTTAACCGAAATTTGATGACACTGTACAAGCAGAATCGATGGGGGTATTGCCACGGCTTATTAGAAGATCCTAATGTTTATTAAATGAATAATTGCAACGAGGGGGTGACAGGAAATCTCTTCTATATTGCAAGCACATTTGTCTTAAAGGGGAGATTAAGTGCCCAATACATTGATTTTGACGCCAAGGGGTTAACATGTGCACAGCAGAGGTACATTTATACGGCGATAAGCATTGTTGATATATAGAAGGGGACCTGGATTCAAGGAAATAAGTATTTAGCGATCGTACATCTGTTTAAAAAATTAAATCATGACTTCTACATTGTAGAATTGTATTATTGAATATCACTATCATTTATACGGCGAAAAGCATTGTTGATATAGAAAGGGGTCTGGATTCATACATGCAGGAAATAAGTATTTAGCGATCGTATATTTGTAATATTTAAACATTAAATCATAACTTCACCTACTATGTAACAATGTTTTATTGAATATCACTATCTGTAATAGGACACATGAATTTGTGACTAATAAAATGTTGTGACTTTTTACTTGTTGTTTTTTAAGGCTAATTGTTGACATTTTACATTTTATTGTGAGCTTTTCCCCCATCGTCCCAAATGTTCGTACTTTTTCGAGACGTACATTTACTACCTATTTAAATGACATGTATTTCTTCTAACACAATACTTTGATTGTTGATATATTTTCATTGTTATCATTTTGTAATGATTTTTCATGGACATGTGGCCTGAAAATTGTAATATATTATTTCGTCGATTAGAAACAATATAAGTGCCTCATATAATGATGGTTCCACTTTCTTCATACAAATATAATATATTAATTTGATGTTTCATACATCGATAAATGTTATTACCAATAGACCATTTGTATTAGAAATAAAAAATAAACATTGATTTCAAAATACGTGGTAAAAATGTGTTCATAGTATCATATAAGTTATGAGAGAAGAGACATTGAGACAATTGGAGACAATTTCGTTTTATAAATATATATATAAATATATAGGTGTCTATTTCAGGAGAAACTTCGTATCGCACAAACATTTAAACCAAGCAGCACGCAAGCTAAAAAGTGTTCATAGGTATTTGTAAACACACACGTGTCTTAGGCGACCTCTCGCTCCAAATCTTTTCAAAATATTTTATGTTAAAATAAAACCGATTTTATTGTATGGCCCAGAAATATGGGGCTTACAAAGTATTTAAGTTATTGAAAAAGTTAATTTATTTGCATGCTAGTCATTCTTAGGAGTAAAGTTGAATACATGAAGTGATATTGTTTATGGTGAACTTTGTGGATTTTCTCTTTTTATTTACTCCGCCATAAATGCCGTCAAATATTGGTTAAAACTTTTATTCATGTCTTCAAATAGAATACCGAAAAACAATGTTATAGTGTGATGTTATAATATGATAAACGTGGACAAAGAAACTGACTGGACCTCCATGGTAAGAGAACTTCTTTTTTCTGATAGTAACGGAAACGCGCTGCTTGCACAATATGTAGAATCACATTCATAGTTCATTCGGTCATAAACCACAAGAGTTAAATATTCAAACATGGTATGAACGAATCTCTCTATCAAGAAATGTTTTTAATATTCAAAATTTACAAATGATTTTTTTTTCAAACATATTTATCAGATATAATGAAGTTTAATCGATCACTAACAAAGTTTCATTGTTCATCCCATGATTACAGATTGAAAATTTATACGTTTGAATGCATGGTTATTCGCACAACATGCGCTTTTATCATATAAAGTGTAACAAGGAATCGACTCCTTTGAAAAAATATTATACCCAAAGAAAAAAGAGATATCTTATCATCAATTTCAAATACATGATATGGTATTTCAAAAGGAATGTGTAAACATGTACACAACTGAAGCAGATATATACATAATTCTGTTATACGATGCCAGTATCAATTGATTGATTTGGACCTGTGTATCGATGTAGATTGCATTGTTTGTGTGTACGTTACGTGAAATGTACATGCTATTGAACATTGCACATTCTGTCAGAGCTGTCATTTCTGACTTTAATACTACCGTCACCTGTCACGCTTTGCATAGGCCGACAGTGTGTGGTGTTCTGTTGTTAAAAATAATATATTGAACAATATGAAATAATGTTCTGATTCGTATTCGCTTCGATTCGGTATGATATTATGTGATACCATATTAAATGATACGATATAATATGAAACGATATAATATGAAACGATGTCATGATATATTGTACAACGTTATTATATATGATACGACACGATATGTTATGATACGATATTTCATAATAAGATTTTATATGATACAATATGTTATGATGCGATATTGTATTATATGATATCATATTTGATACGATACAATATTATACGATACGGTATCATATTATATTTTATGAATAAGATAGATATTATATGATACTATACGATGTTATATAAAATGATACAATATTATATAATATGATACAACATTATATAATATGATACAACATTATATATTACGATAAGATATTATATTATATGATTAGACATTATATATGAAATGATACAATGATCATTAATATTGTATACGAATCTAACAAAGATGGTTCCAAAACTACCGCCTCGTTCATTTGTAGTTTAATTTATAAGGATTGACTGATAAATAGTGCAATAATGGGTACTCGGATAATTTGATGCAACATATTAAATTGAAAGGTCGTCTACATCACGAACGACTTGTTGGGAAAGGTTGAGACATTATACAAGAATGCTCCTTCACATATTATTTTCAATATTATTTATGTACGGCATGTGACAGGTAAATAAATTATTATTATTCTTCTTCTCTTCATATACCACTGTCAAGATGTGGTCAGATGAAGTCAAGCGTGGAAGAGACACCATCAAAGACGAAACACGCCCTGGTCGTTAAAAGAAATGAACAAAATTAAAAATGTCCCAAAATTCCATGATCTGATAATGAATAATATGCGAATTACCAAACGTTTCATCGCTGGCGCAGTTGGCATTTGCCAGGAGCGAGTTCATTCTATTATCAACACACTCATATTGTGGTTCTATGAACATTGACAATTTTAATCGGACATCGGACCAATTTAAAGTGGAGATGGTGTATTCCAACAGTGGTGTAGTGGTCAGCATGCTGGCCACGTGTCAAGGTCCGTGTTCGAATCCCGTCGGAGACACCAAAAGTTTGCGACGTGGGCCTCATTTGTGTTGTGTCCCTGGACAAGGCACTTCATTCACAGTACATAAATTCCACCCATCTGTTTAAATGGGTACCCGGGAAGTACGGATCTGCACAGTCATCGAAAACAACGAAAGTACAATTCCTTTAGGATAATAATGTACCTGTAGTGATATCAGGTGTTAAAAGGAATATAATCATCATCATTATTATAGTGACACGTCGTTACTGTAGGAAGTCATAAAAAAAGTAAAAACGTCCCATTTCACACTCCTATCTCGCCTAGTTAAGAAGATACCGAAAACGACAATTATTAAAGTGCGTTTTCCAAAAATACAATAAGATGATGTTTAAAAGAGGAACATTTAGGGTAGTTGGTGTCTGGACACAACATGTGTTTCAGTCGTATTTGTTGGCGTTTCTTTTGAATGCTAGTGTATATGAAAATTATAATTAATTGAACATGTTTTGTTTTATAAATCCATAGTATTGATTCTATTCTAATATATAAATCATTAAATAGTATAGTATAATGATATTATTATAGTATTATATTGGTTTCACCCAACACATATAACTACAAGAGTTATTTCCCTTGTGACACATCTCGCTAAATTAAGATCGACTGTTCTATATCATGTTAATAAACTAATATATTTTGAAAAATCGGTGGATCTTAATGCATTTAGATTGTCATTTTGCAAACGGCAAATACTCCATTAGGCCTACTTCAGCCACGCAAAGTTTCAACTTCAAATTAAATGTTGTGTGCTAGACATGAACCGCCTACAGATGACGGATGGCGGATGGTACCAAAAACGAAAAATCTTTTTGATCAAGGTGACGCCAGTGGATGAATGGGGTCATTAAGTGCGTCAGAGTATACAATTTACGATTATAGTGACATTAAGCTCTGCCTTACTGACTGGGCCACATTAATCTCGGCAAGTGCATCGTAAGGCATTTGTTGGGCATGTCAACTTTTTGACAAGTCCGGTATTCGGTCACGCGTGGCCGCTGGGACAATGGGATCGCTCCGGCTGACCATTTCACGCGGTTGGCACGCGCCTCAATTACCCTACAACCAATTTCCTTGAGCCAGTCCAGAAATTGCTTTACCCATGGGTTCACACGCGCAATACAATGCAGCTGCGAGAGGATTTGTAAATCCCTCATACCGTATTTACTCTTATAAACGCCCTGGGTCTTATTAATTCAAGGGACGCTCAGATCCGCCGCTAGCTGGAGACCCGTGGCGGAGTTGGGGCCTGAGCTTTATTTGACAACCGGAACACATCGGGTACGGATCTTATTTAGCAACCGAGCTTTATTTGGCAACCCGAATATATTGGGCTGTCAGGACGTATTTAGGATTCGAGCTTTATTTATTTATACAATTTATGTTAATTCGTCATCACTGACCATTTGACAACCGGAACATATTGAGACCAGGGACTTAGTTGGAATTGTAGACTTATTTGACAACCGAAACTTAGCTCATACCATGGAAGTTTCAGCCAATCAGATGTTTAAATGCATCCATTGTGTTTCAGTTTGCATATTCATCCCCAATCGCCATATATATAATAATTACTAGTTTTCAATTATTATCGAGCAAGTCATTATGCATGTCTAGAAACCAAAACTGCACGTCCCATTTACATGCACAGTAGTTATATGACCTATTTAACATTATCACACTTAATTTGTCATTTTGTTTGTTATAAATAAGATTCCAAAAGTATGTTTGACTCATTGGCGTGCGTCAGTCGCGATGCATTGTCCGGTTTTCGATCAGAAATCACTTCTTTTATCTTCACATAGTTAAAATACTGAGTCGACTATCATCAAAATGGTAGTTTTCGGTAACAGTCGCTACTTCTCGATAAAGTAACACCATTTCTAACGTTTGGAATATGTGATCCAAAACAACACAATAGATGTACCTGTAATAAGCGGATGCGCTGAAGAAAAAGAGGCCACCTGAATGAAATAGTGTGAAACTTCGGAATCCCTCTGCCGATACACATCCGGGTAATTTCAATAGGAGTTCATATTATATATCCCAAAGGTTATGTGTGGTGAATCATTAAAAAGTGATACCGCGTCGAGAATAAAGATGAGATCATATGCATCTACCTATGCGTATTAGCATGTCTGCTAGGGAGTCACGCTTCGCTTCACTGTATACAGACAGACAGACAGACAGACAGATAATTTATTTGAGTTTCACCTCAACATAATAAATACAGGTAAAGTACAATATAACATGGAGTTGATTTTATTACCAATTACATAAGGGTGTCTGAATTGGGGGTCTGTGACTCTTTAGCGGACACTCTAATCAGCATAGATAGATACATCTGATCTCAGTTTATCCTCGACGCAGTGTCCCTTTAAAGGAGGGTTCACGTTACTCTTTGTGGAAACTAAATTCCGAGTTGACATCCCTTTACCAACCGGTGTCCGTTTTTTTTTAGAAAACACGGTATTTTATCGTTTATGTGTGCGTCGGCGGTGCACAGACGCTGAGAGCCTACCTGGGTTATTCACACAGGTGTATCTGAAAGGTATAGAAAGGTGAAGGGGCACACTCTACCGACTGATTGTCACAGAGCTAATTGAAAGGATGCTGCGTTATTCTCTCTCTACAAACGGGTCCGCGCGAGCTCGGAGACAGCACGTGCCACCATGGAGACACGCGCCGCCGCCATTGAAATCGCTCGTGCCGTTATTTCCAACAATGTCACTCCGAACAATGGCGTCCAGGCTTGTCTCTGCTGTACAGTCGCCATTGCAAAACCTCGCTGCTGAACTCGACTTTTATTATTAGGCTTGCACACTGTGTTTACTTTTCAAATACCTAATTTGTTAAAGCTAAACTCGGATTTATTTCCATTGTATAAAGACTTTGTGGATTATTCGTTCCGGGTTCGTTTTTGTAGCAGATTACCATGCGTATATTGTCGATTGCTGCCTTTTCAGAAACGCGTTGTGCATTCTAAATCATTTTGTAAATACTAACACAATGTTTTGTCAGCAAAAAAATATGAATAAAAAATAATGAACTCAAAAACTCACCAACTTTGACATTTAATATGCGTTATTTCTTAGGCCTCTATAACCGTTTTAGAAAAGTAGATTGACATAAGAACAAATTAGGGGAAATTTAGAAATGCGTGTGAAAATTGTCTTTGCACGTGTCCTCCCACGCAAACACCCCCTATGAACCTGGGGGACAAAGCAGCGTTCTGTGAACCCCCATCCCTCCCCAAAACACACGCCCAGTGCTACCCCGGAGGTCAACTAGGTGTACAGTTGTCGAGTGAAGCTTTGAAAAATATTTAAAAGTTTAAAGTTTGTGAAACGTACACATTTTTCTAAACTAACATTAAACTAGGTTATGTTTATTTGTGAAATGCCATGATTTAAACAATATTTATTCATGAAAATTAAGGGATCGGTAAAGAGGCTTAAAACGCCATATTTAACTACCTGTCCTTTTGAAATGACATATGAGGGCGAACGTATTTGTTGCCTTCTATATGAATAGAATAATATAAACAGTAGATACTTGTATCAGGCATATTAACTCAACATACAAAAAGTACAAATTATAAGGACAAATTCGGGGTAGTAAGGTATACAATAGGTATTCTAGCTTTTCCTCTTCAGATCATATTTGATAACGCTTAAATTAGTAACTATGGACCCAGTTACCAAATGCCTTGTAATGCATTGGTGCTCATTAACTTATTAATAATTTAGAAAAATGCATTTATCATTAATGTATCAAGGGTGTTAAAACTATCAATATGCAATGAGCACACCATGTCTTGTCGTATACAATGTTCCAACCTATGACGTTATGAGCCGACGGCCTGCACTTCAGTAATGAAGAAATTGAACATTGCACTGGACTAGGGTTCATTAACTAAATGACGATGATCACGGCGATGACGATGGGGATGATGGTGATGACGATGACGATGATTTCGCTGATGATGATGATGATGATGATGATGGTGATGATGGTGATGATGGTGATGATGATGATGATGTCGACGATGATTTCGACGATGATTTCGATGATGGTGATGACGATGATTTCGCTGATGATGATGATGATGATGTCGATGATGATGATGTCGATGATGATGATGATGATGATGATGTCGATGATGATGATGTCGATGATGATGATGATGATGTCGATGGTGATGATGGTGGTATTAACGATGATGATGATGATGATGTCGATGGTGATGATGGTGGTATTAACGATGATGATGATGATGATGATGTCGATTATGATGGTGGTATTAACGATGATGATGATGATGATGATGATTATGATGACATTGGACAGTATTCACTTCGTTAATAGTGTATTCAAATCAGTAAATGAGTTGTAATTCCATCTGGTGTGTGTTTCCTCGCATCATAATATGATCAATATAATAATTCCAAGATCCATAATTCACACATTAACTATAGGCATATTTGAGTTGTACTCTTTTTTTACTTGAAAAGAAGGAATATAAAAGAATTTTCAGATTTCACAAATTTGGAAATATCAAGTCACTCAAATGCTAATCGTTAACATTGCATATGAAAGAAGACGCAAACCAATCTTTACTGAAAAGTAGATTGAGTCCGACAACATAAGCGCTATGGACAGATCTGCATATCTCAAGAAGAAAAATCTAAATAATTAATTTCGGTCATTCAGGCAACCTGGTTATTGTTGATAAAGAGTTGGGAGGAAATTTTCCAATTGTACATTTTAAACATAAAAATGAGTTAAGCCCCCATATTTCCCCCCAAAGTATACAAGGGTAATTTGAAAGCCTACTCAGACAATCTCAAGTGTTTCCCGGCTTCGGCCGTGTCCGCATTAACAAAAACACACGGTAGCAAATGGCAGCCGGAGTACATTAACTGTTTAAAGTAGCCCTGACGGTCAACACTCGGCCTCCCTCCCTCCTCTGACCCTCCCACCCCCTCCTCAGCCCTTTGTTGCCCCCGGGGTACTACAAGACACACTAATACACATTTACCTGGGCCCACCTGCCGCGTTCCCTTTGAAGATGCCGCCTTCACCTGTGCAAAGGTCGACACGGTCTGGGGTGAGAGAAAACGCTACCGTACCCAATGAAGCGAGTGATGGTGAAATTAAAGCTTTTATAAATATTAAGAAAATGTATCATTACTATTCATGGTCTGATGGTCATACTGAATCACAATGTACTCAGTCCTGACTCTACATCAGACCAGATGCTAATTAGGGTTGAAGAACGTGAAGAAGATGCTTGTTATACGGTACAATATTGGACATGATTCTGCCTTTGTTTTCGGGTAGCAATTTCTGATAATTTATCCCCAGGTCACGAACATCCAATCTGGTAGTACGAATTGGATTCAACTGTTTAGTGTTGAACTTATGTCACGTTAAAACTTTGTAATTAATACATGTTTTTCAAAAGAAATTCTGACTGACTAACAAGCCAAATAGATGTTTAAATTCACAACTTCCCCACATTGTACCTTAATGTCACAAAAAACCAGTTACATATGTACTTTGAAGCGAATTAAAAGGGGTTCATATATTTGTCTCAAGTTTTGTCATCCCACTTCTAAAATGCCCTTCAAAGAAGTAAACGTTTTATTCTTGGAGTTATAGGTATGAACAGAAATAAAACGAGTTGCACCTGCAAATCCATTTATATTTCTGTCTTTTGTGTACGATAACTTTTAATGTATGTACTTAATGTATTGTTATTTTGTAATGGGAAACTTGAGATAAATTATAAAATTATTTTGAAAGGTGAGCTGTTTATTAACCTTTTCTCTAAAAGCTGATATAAACATTAAAAAAACAATATTGATCACGAGTAGCCCATTTTATCCACTCAAAATACCCTCTCGTTATTTCCCTTTGACAACTCGTGCCAAATCTAATTCCGTTTGTGCCGATATTGTTGTTTTATACGCAACTGGGATACTTCCGCTTGATCCGGAAGATCATCTTTCGCTTTGACAAGATAGTCTAATATTACGAAGTTATGCATACTCAAAGCCTTACCTGTTCAAGGTCGAGGATACCTTTGTTTCTCTTCACCTGGTCGTAATATCTCGATATTTATGTTATTGTAGCTTTTGTGTTCATGTTGAAATTCAAATGAGTGTTTTCTTACCTTTAGAGGGGGGGGGGGGGGGGGGGGGGGTCCCACTCTTATTACATTTTCATTTTATTATCTGTAAAGTGAAAAGGCCAAAAGTAATTAGTTTGAAAATGTAGAGTTACCTCGCCTTTATATGTATTTTTTTTCTCATTACGGTAATATGCTGTGTTTCATTAGTGATACCTCGGCCATCCTCTTGTATCTTTTTTTAAATATGATTTTAATATAATGTTAACTTTCAATAACATGTGTCATTTTAAAAGTATATTGATATTATAAATGCTCTTTGATTGATTATTCAATATATCCTTTTAATAAAATGTTGAATTTCTAAAAGTTAATTAATCTGTGTGTTACTACATATTGCATCGAAATCATTCTGTTTGGTGTGTTTGATTTCATATCTGAAAATATCTTAATAAATAATACAGACTGACTAATAATAGGAAACATTTTACGTCTGAGAGAACATTTTGTTTACGTAATTCTCACGTAATAACACCCGGTGCCAAGGGGTGTTAGTTGTTGAACAAATGCACTGGTGACTTGCTGTTTTATGGCTTAATCATATTCCGGACACTTTGTTCTACAAATACTTGCATATTTGGAAATTTCTTAAAATATTGGTAGTTCGTATCGTGCCAACGTCAGCTGCCTGATAACTAATGGTTTCAAATCTAATTCCGTTTTTATTAATGTAACAGTTTTATACAGAACATTCGTCCCCAATCTGTTCAGAGTGACTGTCACCTGGTGTCATAGTCCTACATTCATCATCACATTTTATCACCTGTCTATTTCGACAGGTATTTCTCCCCCGGAGTGTCCCCTTAAGCCGAGATTAGCAGTTACTAGTCTTTGAACATCCACTTTAATCTTGCAGAGGCGAAAATACCCCCGGTGACATGGAAATTATTCTCCGTGTAATTTTATCCCGGGGATAAGATTATACGGAGAAAGCTGTCCGGCGAATAATTGCTGTTATTCCCAGCAACCCTCCGACTAGGTGCGAAGACAGGTGTGTTTAATCATGCTACGTGTGTAGATAATCAGAACAATTGTTTCACCCCAGGTATGACAATGTCCCCTGATAACTGCGATGTTTGGTTACCGCCAGCGTCCATAGTTACGACAGGTCCGAGCCGCCATCTTGGGATTCTCCTAAATCTCGTTTAATCTCGTTGAGGCATCCACTGTGGGAAATTGCCAAACGGGGATATGAAAATTATAATATATGTTTCGTTTAAGGAAGAGGAATTCAATTTAGTCATCAATGGAGTTAAACAAATTCGTTGTTTAACTTGGGATTATTTTTTTAAAAATCCCCAATCATTTTGAATGGGAGTATCAACAATAAAGAGCAGATTGCAGTACTGTATTATGTCAGTGCAATCACTGGTTTTTGGCTATTAGTTCAGATAATGAGCTGTTAGTTATTCAACTCAGTCTCTTGTATTTTATATGTGTTTATTGTCCAGGAGTTTGTCATATGTGTGGAAAGTATGTTCATATAGAAACGTGTTGATCTGCTAAGAATCATCGTCTACCGTGCATTCGACTTTTCATCTAGGGAAACTATCATAGTCGGTATTGAGCATGCGCGAGAATCAACCAATAAAATCATCTTTTACTTCGGCTCTCTGGGGCATTGTCTTTGAGGCAATCCTGGTCGGTCATAATTGAAAGGTCAGCAGAATTCGATGCCAATGGCCTTTTCCCTTGATGTAACGTCGAGCCAGAGATAGATAACATTGATTATAAGTCTCTATTTATTCATCATTACCGTCTTCGACAGTCTTGAAGCAGGTGAGGGAGAACACGTTTTATGGATAGTCAACTTCTTCACTTGCTTGATAACGGTGCTGGTATCTGCACAGAACAGTCACATCTATTTCAATAAAACAGGAGGATTTTCTGGATAACAACTTCTTTAATGTGAACAATGTGTATTTTCACATTAAAGAAGTTGTAAATGCCCTTCAAAGACCTGAAGTTGTTATCCAGGAAATCTTCCTGTACGCCACTTCTAAATGCCCTCCGAAGACCTATTTCAATAAAGAAGTTGACTATCCATAGAACTTTTTCTTCTTCATCGCATTAACTTCTAAAATGCACGTAAAAGAAGTTGTAGCTGGTGGATTGACGAAAGAGGTGTTTCAATGTTTACTCTTACAAGTTCACCAATCACGTGTTAAAACCTTTATATAAAGGTCACGCAAAATATATATGCAGACATGATAAGTATTATTGATGATAGACTTCTTTATTATTAGAGAGCCATCAATACGTTAAATTTCATTATGCTTTTACTACAAATTGCCCCTCAAACAACTTAAATAAGGTCATTCATACCATCTGTTTTAATTCGTAATTTATTGAAATCATGAATTTAAAAATAAAATTTTTAACTGATCAAGAGAAATATGTTTCACTTAATGAAATTGTCATGCCTCTGAAGAATAACTTAAACACTCTCATGGTTTCGCTTGAGATATGATTTTGTTTAAGGGAATGGTATTTTATAACAATAGTCTTTTGATTTCAATTCCGTATTTGAAGTTTAGTGTCCATTCATAAGATGGACAAACATCGAGGAGACAGTGGACAGATAGCAGGCCGCATTTACACGGCTTAAACCAACACATTTAACTTTCTCTGAAAACCATGAGAAATTCAGTACACACTCTACCATTTACCCCGTTCTCATTAAATCCTTTGTTCTAGCACGTGCGTTCAAACAACAGAGCACGTGCTGATAGCGTACAGCGTAGAAATACAAACATGGTTCCAGCGCGCTGCACGATCGTCCATGTCGGAGAAACCGCCCGGGTAACTCAAGACGCTTTGTATTCTGTCTCCCCCTGCACAGCAAATATTTACCCTGAGCGGCTGGACCTGCGACGCAGGACAGGGGGTAATGTTCCCAGGCCGCTGGGAGGGGAGAGAGACCATAGGTGGGGGTCTTCTAGAGTTGCCTTTGGTTTTTTATGCTTTCGTATTGTTAAAGTGTTTGGTGATGTTCCCAGGCGGAAGTGAAAGAGGGCAGGTAGTGGGAATCTTCTAAAAATGTCGTAACTTCTTTTTATTGTAATGTAATGTGTTAGGTGATGCCATAGGTGAGGTTGTGGGGGGGGGGGGGGGGGGGGGGGGGGGGGGGGTGTATGGAGTGACATAGGTGATGTTTCAAGGTACTGGGGAGAGGACGGATGGCGGGGGTTGTCTAGATTTGTCTTGCAGTTTTCATGGTGGTTACCTCTTGGTATTTTTTTTTGGGGGGGGGGGGGGGGGGGGGGGGAGTGACAAGGGTGAGTGTTTCAAGGCACTGGGGAGAGGACGGATGGTGGGTTTTTCTAGATCTTTCTTGGAGTTTTAATGGTGGTTACTTCTTGGCAATTTTTTGGGACGGGGGATGACATGAATGATGTTCCCAGGCAGAAAGCGTTTCTGTCTTCTACAACTTTCTTTGACTTTTCAGAACAGTTACTTCTGGGTACATATATTTGGGATTTAAACATTGGAGGGAATTGTAAAATGTCCCAAAGAGGAGGCAACAGGGAGTCACGGGGTGGTGGCGTGTGTGTTGTCTTAAGTAGGTTTTGATGGTTTTAATTGGTTTTACAATGTTACATATTGAATGTGATGTTGTAAGTTTGGAAACAGTGAGTTAAGTCTTCCTGATCTGTCTTGAGATGCATTCCGTCTTATTTGCGTTAATGTCGTTTCTGGCAACAAACGTAGTGTAGGAGAGGGTGATGTTTTCAGCTTATGGAGATGTTGATTGACAGACAGCTGTTGATCGTGTTTTATAGGGGTGGGGTGAGTAAAATACATTAGTTTGAGAGTGCTGGTCTCGAGTTTTGGCCTGGCGTAATCTTCTAAGAGGAGTTTGGGAGGGGGATGTGTTTAGATCATGCAGGAGATCGGGACTGTTTCACGCCTTCCTGAACTGTCTTGGAGTGTCGTTTGGGTCGCAGTCTTGCAGTCTTGCAGTCTTGCCCAAGAACTGTTTTTGCATATTGTTGTTGGGTGACATCCTTTCGCTTCTGGTACTTTAGAATTTTAAAAATATTTAGGACTGGTTACACACATATTTGACAAAGTTCAGATTAACATGTTTAGACTATTTTCATTTTAAAATTGTAAACGTCTCGCAGAATTTCTGCTTGTTTATCAAAGCAAACCCACTTCATTGTTTATACTTATGAATATATTTGAAATATGACAAGGAAAATAGGAAATAGTTCATTATTATCTAGTCATACAATGTATGAAGAAACAGCGCATTGAACTCTGATGTAAATTGCATTATCGTTTATGATATTAGTAATGCTACATTTACGCTTCAATCCCAGATAATTTGTTGTTGGTGATATATAAATATGACAGATAAACAAGTATTATGATATACATCTTTGTTTATAAGCATACTAGGCACTATGAATGGAGAAAACTTTTTTTTTTTGGAATTGTAGATTAGTGTACATTCAGAATATGGACGGCAACATGTATTCATCAGCATAAACATGTCGATTTCTGCTGTTGTCAATTTTAAACTTTAACCAATGATAAATCTATATTGATTCCTGGTTTGTTCTACATATATCAATATATTTTTATTCATAGGTTAAAGGTCAACGCGTTGAAAGGCTTTGTTTCTTTAATTCAGGCTCGATGTAAGGCATCAACATGTAATACCTCAAAAATATATTCAGTAATACACAGCTTTTTCCCATGAAAATCGAAATCGTCGATCCTTGAACATTTCCGAATGAAACGGAATCGTTCATTATGTGTGGGTACTGTGGCGACAATTAGTGAAATGCTCGAACATGGATTTATCATTTGGCACGTGAAAGACCATCCCTCAGACACGTCGACTAGTAGTGTATTCTGATAAGATCTGTTCAAATGACCTAAAAAAATATCTTAGATTGATTTGGAAGCAACAACACTAAAACTCCGAGACACTGCGTGTCACGTACAACCTGCCACTGTCAGGAGCTTACGTGTCGGTGAAGGGAGTCTTTGTGCCAACAGTATGTTCATACTCGAGAGGAAACGGTCTTCAATGCAAATTTCAGGTGCATGAAATTGGAGGCTTGGCCGTCATGAATGCGACCACTCACGAAACGGAAAGCTTAGGGCTTATTATGAGCAGCAAAATAGCAACTGGCGCTAGCCTAGATGGTTTTCATATGTTGCATTGTGGGAACGATCCGCCTCAGGGCACGAGAATTGTTCGGAGCTTGCGCTTTGAGTCGTGCGAATGACGTTGCACGCTCTCTGTAAGCAAGAAACCCGTGTCATAAGAGCAGTCCAAATACAGATTCCATGTTCGCTGGCACTGCAAGAGTAGGCCATTGTTTTACCTGCTGTCCAATAGAAAAGATAATGTTTTCGTGGCTTTTAATCGCTTCTCAATTCAAAGACTACCCATTTAAGTCCATTATATTGACAAATCTAGCAAATTCGTTCCCCCGTTGTGCTTTAAAAGACGAAATATCTCTCTTGACAGCCACGGAAGTTGTTTTCGCGATGCAGCCATATTGGTAATTGGAGTCCTCTCCATAACATAGTTGTCCAGCCAATGCCATTGTTTATGTATTACATGATAAAAGCTAGAGCCTCAAACGCCGAGTCTAGTATGCAGGACTATATAATGCCGCTCGTAGTTGTCCCAACATGCATTGTTCCACGTAATAGGTACCAGTGAATGGCTATGCATTTGCAGCTGAACCGAATGAAATATTCCTCATTTTAGGCATTACATATTCTTTGAAGGAAACTTTGTCAACAATGGCCATGTCGTCCTTTTAATGTTGTCAATTGTTCTTCTCTCGTCCCACCTGAGATGAACGTTTGTGTTTTAAGTGAGGCATTATCTCAACCCGTTTGTCGGAGGCGGCTTTTCATTAGGGCGTGCTGTGTGATGTTGCAATGTTTATCTTCATCTCGAAGAAAATGTAGGAACGCGAAATGCTCTCGGGAAAATGCACATTCGTGCTTTTGTACAAATGCACATCTTAAATGCTTTGTTCATAAACATTCTGTATTTCTTTTACACGCATCCTGGCAGTCTCACAGGGTAGTTTCTTCATCTCTTTATAGTTTTATGTTTCTTCGTTTCTTCATATCCTGTGACATCGATTATTGTAGTCTTCGTTGTCTAATCATAATGGACAGTATCATCATCAGCATCATCATCATCAGCATCATCATCAGCATAAACATCATCATCATCATCATCATCATCATCATCATCATCATCATCATCAGTATCAGTATCATCATATGATATTTCAATTAAATCACAATCATACGTATCGTCATCCTTTCATAATCATCACCATCACCATCATCATCATCATCATCGTCATCATCATACACTCTGGAAGTATAGGTACAACAATCCAAGATAGTTTATTCAACGAGTTATGAACACGATTGAAACTTAATATGTAATTTTTTAAAATCTTTTCATAATTCTGAAAAACGGCTTTAGAAATTATTTTTTTTGAATCTCTTTAAACAAGCGAGATCGAAGATTGAACTATGACTTTCTGTCTTGTTGTATGGCATCATACAGCGATTTCAAGTCCAAGATGGTACAATATGCCGACAACATCTTGGATTAACATAATGTGCATACATCATGCAAATTTACATTAAATGCCAAACAGTATGTCCAATAGCAATTTCAGTACCCCATGTGTGCTTGAACAAGTATAAAATATTAAATATCATACTCTTATGAATGAAATTGTGTAACTTTACGAGATATACCCCAATCACAAACAATCAAAATCGGCAGAAATAGTTTATTTTTGCCTCTGTTGAAAGTAAGGGATACTTTCTTTTGCACGTGATTGTATCATCATCATCATCATCATCATCACCATCATCATCATCATCATCATCATCATCATCATCATCATCATCACATTATATCGTATAATCCTCCTCATCACATAGCATCATCATCACCGCCATCATGTTATAATCATCATTGTTATCGTTTTCATTTTTTAAATGAAGATCGTGATCTTCAACGTCATCGTCGTAAATAATATATATTTATCAATTACATGTAAATATGTTTTTTAAAATATTGATTAGTCGTTCTTTTCTGGATGATCAATACATTTGAGGACAGAACATGCCAATGAACCTTTTTAGTTGAAACAAGATTGAACAGTAGATTCGGTATTGCGTCGCTATAGTGTATATGAAACTACACATTTCAATGTAGTATACAATATACAGTACAGTGCAGTACCAGCGGTATACCATTATTATTGTTTTTAAAAATCCATTAAAAACTCTAAGCATTAAGTGATTTCAGTTGAAAATGTTGTTCGTGTGCGAAAAAAGTAATGATCGTTGACATAACAAATGGTATGATTGACGGGTAACGTCGTATGATAATGTATTATTAGATGCAATTGTTGTTTATAAGTTAAAGGCACTTTAGCACGTTGTTTCGGCATATCAGTTTTTCTGAAATTTGCCATTTATTATTTAAAGTTTATACAATATATTGGTACGTTAATGAGTAAAAATTCTCATTACACCGTGAGCCGTATCCATAGGGCACGGTTCGCCGTAATCGGAGAAAATGACGACGTATAAAGCGACATTGGTTTGGAAGTCTTCAGTGTGAAAGGTAGATTTGTAGGTCTCATGAGAAGTTGAGAGTTCAGGCAGCAAGATGGTTGACCATTCCATCATTGCACTATATTTAAAACTCTACTCTGAATGTTTAGGTATCGCTACATCAGTCAGAATCCTTTAACTACCTTCGAGTGGGAAATGGACTCGCGTGGCTTAATCGAACCATGTAGCGTCGTTTTAGAACTCTTTTTATTGATTAAGGAGTATTATGTAGCCATTGGTAACTCTTTTATATATTTTTTGAGAGCACTTTATTTCAGTAAGAAGTTCGTGCTACAGCGTCTTTAATAAATGATCTATGCTTTTTTCATGAAGCAATTCGAGTTAAAGGGGCAGTTGCACGTGTTTTCGCTCAAAGAAGTCGATGAAATGTATTTGAAAAATAATGTCACCAATAATAAAACAACCTTCTCTATTCGGAAAATCAAATTAAAAATGAGTGTACATGGCTCGGTAAAGCAGTAGGAATCGTTTTTGTAATTCGAAATTATAAAATATGTTCACAATAAAATGGCCGCTATGCAATTTATTTATGCGCAACATCGTTATTACCACTACGGATTATTGGTTTGTGTAATGAGATGCTCCCATTAGAGTAAATTTAAATGACATAAACTATCATTATAAATACTGGGGGAAATTTGAAGAAAAATAAATTTAGCCAAAAAAGCGCTACAGCCCCAATGGACTCAAACGACCCCTTAATCGATCAATACCAAATAATTTTCAATTGATCAATCATTTTTCGAATCCATATGTCTAGTAAACTCAAGATGCGTATATGTATTCGGTTCGTCACATTTGTTATCTTTTATTTCTTATCATTAAGTTTTATTTATACCTGATTATCGAATCGCTCTTCTTGACCCGTGCTTTCATTGATTAGATCTTCTTTGGCGGAACTGATGTGAAAAGAAGTGATTATTTTCCGGAACAAATAATTATCATTGTATCAACTTGCACAAGTGTGGCAACCGAAGTGAGAGAAAAGTGAAATAAAAGAAACAAAATTCCTGCAAGGAGAAGAATCGCTACTAGACCACGCTTGATTAATCTTTGTTTTGTATTCTTGTCACAGATGGTTGATCCGGCATGGGAAAACTTGGAGCGGGCAACATACGGAATAGGAGCGGTCTTGGGGATGAGCAAAAAATCGAAGCGGAAAACAAGACGAACGCCTGACTAACCATGAAATGTCCATGGAACTAGCGTAATTGGTTGCTAATGCTGTCGTTGCATCGATTTACGGGACAATCTGCGATTTAAGATATTTACCAAGGACTTGAAACCTCTGACCGTGGGGATAAGGGGGAATGGAGAAATAGGGGGTCAGAAAAACATTCACAGGGTATTTGCTTTCTACTTTTAAACAAATATGGGAGATGGGAATGTGGAAATGTGGAAATGAAACGTTTCTTGTAGGTATAAGTAATTAGGAATGTGTTTTTAAAAGTTTTAATGGAAGATTGGTATGTGGTTTTGCTTTATAAGTATGTGTTGAGGTTGTTTTTTTACCTAGATTTCGTAAGGGTAAATGTGTTCTGAACTGACTGGGGTGTCGAAAAGAAAACAAATATTGGGATAAGATGGGATCGTCAAAATCGTTCTTGTAGTATTTAGTAATATTTTTCACGAAAATAAGAATTTTTAAATGAAAGGCAACTGATGTCAATATTTTGATTTGGTAATGTGTATTTGTACTGTTAATTCATTGAATAAAGGTGCTAAATGTAAAAATATAATATCGTTTTAGGCTTTTAGTATATTTTTTATACTAGGCGTTTGTCGCATTTAGATCGGATAATGGATGAATGGATGAATGAATGGATAAATGTCCTTAATTTAATTAATTAATTTAAACTTTACTTCGTATTTATGCATTAAGAGTCATACATAATTCTAAGGTAAATTTTCTATTTTAAAACAAATAAAGAAAATGACAATGTGAAAATAGACCATCCTCGTATATATAGGCAGCAATATGTGTATTTATAGACAAAATAAGGACAAATAAGGACTTTATGATGTGGAAATGGTCAGAGGGAATGAAATGTATCATAAATGTAGGAATAAGGGATTCACTTGATTAATATTTTCTTACTCTATTCTTACAATAAATGAAATAAAACTCTGTATTTATACATTTCTGTAAATGATTATGTACTTGTTAAAAAAGAGAAAAATTGATTGGTACCGTATTCTTAAGGGACATATCCTTACTTAATGACAGTGAAAAATGCCATATACAAGTTTTTCGATGTTATTTTTTATTCATATTTATATTTATCAATTTTGAAACACATTTTTCTTAAATTATAAAATGTCAAGATTTGTATACATTCGTGTAAAATTAATTTTCATTTTTGTGTTTTTTGTGAAAATGACGTATTAAAAATTATCTCATTGTTTTAATTTCCTTTCTCTTTTATCATAGAAAAACATCGTGTTTGAAGAGAACATGTGTGATTTTGTGCTGAATGTTGTAGGTTTATCAGGATAAGTATGGAATTGAAAACAATTCTGAAACATATTTTATTGTAAAGATATTTGATTGAAAATAATTTTAATATTTGATGATATAATTAAAAAGAACTGATTTTGAGAAAATAAAGAAAATATTTAGACAATAATTGTTATTGAGAAGAATTGCTATCGAGAAGGTTTATTTTATCAAAATATTTTATACTTTCATTTTTTACACAACCTGAAATAATGTTTTTATTGGTATGGATACATGTATACTGAAATAATATGATGATATGTAACGTTTCCTGTTTACTAACTTCTGAATAGTCAAACTAATGTTTATAAAATATCCACACAAACGACGATTTTAAATTTTATAAGATTTCAAAATAAAAATGGATTTTTCATTATTTCATATTAAAATAGCTCTATGATACGTAATTTACTTTTAATTTAATTTAATTATATTTCATTGTACCGTTATGTTATGTTGAAGTAATTGTTTTAAAAAATCAATTTAATCGAATCATCATATAGCTCCATAAACTGGACTATAATTATGCATGTTTGTTTAAATGAAATATTACAAATTGATTTATTTGTAATGGTTTATTTATTTTAAATAATTTAAAAGTAATTTTAAAAGAAATCAATGGAAATGAGGGAAATCGAACACATTAACTTTAGTCTTCTTCTAACATATTAAACATACGACTTTGCGTAGGTATAGAGTTTGTTTGAATTATTGTTCATGTACATATCTGTGTACAAAGGTAATGTCTTTGTTCAAACATTAAGTGTCAAGAGTATATATTAAAACAGAATTAAAGTGTCACATCATAACGCAATGTCCCACTTGCAAAATGTCTTAATGACATACATTATATTTCATTCATTCAAACAGAAGATTGAATTCTAGTTTTAAAAAATCATATAATTTAATTTCATTTACCTCGTTCAAACCCTGATCCTAGCTGAATTATCATTATGATAAATCACTTATCAAATATGATTTTTATTAAGTCTCAACGCCCCCACTTTAAACCTAAACCCTTTCACTAAATACTTCTCTCACCTCGCCCAATTTCACCAAGCAATTTAAATCAACAAAAACTTTAATAACACTCCTCCCTTTTGACAATGCCAAGTCGAAAACAAAAGATTCCTATTTGAAACTTTCGGTCTATAGAGGAACGCGAGTCTTCATTAAGGAACCACATTGGATATAATTTATCAATATCATAAGCCCGGCTGACACGAGGGACGAAAGACTGTGTTAAATGGCCACATGGGATTCAGGATGATTTAGGCATGTTAAGACCTTAGTCCCTCTCTTCTGTATTAGAAAAGTAACGCGACCGCGGTCGCTTGGAATCTTAGAATTTCACCCTGGCTTTCCGATGTATAAATCCTGATATACCACCGTGCATTAGGACAGTGTGAAAATGGGATGGTGATAGGCAAATCGAATACTCATAAATCTATATGGATATCCTGGCATTACAGAAGCCATGTGGATTATAGTGTACATTTCGGGTTATAATCTTCAGATCGGAAATACATTATGGAGGTTTAGTATGTAACGAGACCAATGGTAATTTGAAGTATTGGAAAAGACAAAATCTATATTTTGTATATTATTTTTTAAGACAATGAAGTGTATAGTGGAGATATGTATATACTTGTACTTGAATTGTTGATATTCTGATATATGAGTTAATGAACTTTTAATAAATGAATGAACATGTTGATAAAATTGAATTTTGTATTGTTATTTACATATTTGATTTATCATCTGATACTCATGATGTTTATAAAGAAGCGCGCTTTAACGCAATGTGCATAAAGAAATGGAGAAGGGTTGGTGAAATAACTGTTCTTGAATATGCTTTTATTATATTAGTGAGTGAGTGAGTTGGGGTTTAACGCCGCTTTCAAGATTATTTCACTTATATCGCGGCTGCTAGTATTATGGCAGGGAGAAAGCCCGCAACGCCATGTGGCTATGCACTGCGGTGAAACCTGCGAGCAGCGGCTGGAACTAGCGAATCATGGGTGGTACTGCACTGAAATTCAGTGTAGCATTGCACCCAAACCTTACTGCGTGTAGAACAGTTCTCTACTGCAGACAAAGTTGCCGTGCCCCTGGCGGGATTTTATCATATTAATTAACAGTTGAAGTTATAGATGCTTGTGAAATCCTTCAAGATGTTCATACAACTCATATATAGGTAACGAAATAGCAGTACACATATATGCCACAAGTTATGGACCTCCCATAAAACGTCTTGGTGGATGATCGAATATAATGTTTTACCTTTTTTAAATGGTATTATATATGAAGAAAAAAATACCAAGAAAACACAAACACAAAAGGTTATTGATTTGACGAAAGAGATATATACAGCGTGTAATTAAAGTTTCAAACGGATGATATATTTTTCGAAATAACCTAGAAATACCTTGATGATTTAACACGAAAACATGATTTGCAAACAGAAAGGAAATAAAAATCGTATTATGTCAAGTTAATGAACGGCCAGCTATTGAAAAACTATGCAAAGACATACTATATATATTATTAGAAAGGAATGGCAAGAAACATTCATTACAAATTGTTTTAACAATGTACGAATACTAAAGACTGTTTGAATATTACGCGATAACATGACAAAGGAATGTAATAAAATCTGGAATATGGAAATACCAAAAATGAACAAAAAAGTGCAAACACAGTAGGATAAGTACAATAGGAAACAAAATGGTGATAAATAGTAGAGAAATTAAGACGGTGAAAATTTCCATTGGAAACAAAAGGGTACATTGAAAAAACATAATGCAAGAAAGAATAGGGGAAACTGCGATATGAAAATGTGCAAATTATGATGTGAACATCTACATTGCAATAAGAAAAAAACGTGCAAACATCGATTAGAAAATGTTCAAATGCCGATAAGAACATGTACAACCTGCGATAAGAAAATGTGAAAATGAAAATCTACAAACTATGATATGAAAATGTACAAACATCGATAAGAACATGTGTAAACCACGATAAGAAAGTGTGCAAACTACGATAAGAAAATGATAAGAAAATATGAAAACTACGACAGCCAAATGTGCAAACAGAATAAGAAAATATGAAAACTACGACAGCCAAATGTGCAAACAGAATAAGAAAATATGAAAACTACGACAGCCAAATGTGCAAACAGAATAAGAAAATATGAAAACTACGACAGCCAAATGTGCAAACAGAATAAGAAAATATGAAAACTACGACAGCCAAATGTGCAAACAGAATAAGAAAATGTGCAAACTACGACAAGAATTCAAATTATGATTCATAATGTATCAAGGAACGTTTATTACATCTACTTACTTATTTTGGTATTCAAAAGTGCCAATTAAATTAATTAAAACGCGAATGGAACTAGCAACACGTCAACAGAGATAGTTCTGTTTCCTTATCAGATCTAGTCTTGACTTACTGGGAGGATAAGGAGATAAACTGATGACTTATTAACACTGGTTGTCAGTTTTTCCTGATTTAAGAGTCTCCTTTAACTCTCAGAATACCCACATGAAATATGAATGCTTCTGCAGACAAATCTACACGTCCTACAATAGGTCTTATTCATATTCAATGCGTTTCTCAGTCGCTGTGTTGGGAGAGAAATTAAGTTCACACAAGAAAATGTTTATCTGTTTTTAACATTTGAAGATAAACATAATAAACAATAACTTATCTTATCACACATGTATGATTGAAATGATATTTAACTTTTGACATATTTTGATAATTTTGCACTTAAATATCTATATAGTTCAAACTCATCTATAATGCCGTCTGCATGAAATAAACAAAGTGTTATCATCAAACTCACACTGTGTGAACATTTAAACTTAGAGAAAAAGTTGTTAATATATCTTATATATATTATACATTCAGTCGTTAAGATGTTCTTATACAATAATTGGAGACAATAAAAACTTCGAAAAGCGTCTCTGCAACGTGAATGCAATATATAAATCAGTTTTGATACGATCAAGTTGATTTTTACACAAAGTAGATAAGTGGATAAATTATGTTTAACCACTTAAGCTTAATTAATAAATTCAGATCAAAGAACCATCATTTCAAAATGGCGTTGTCACGTGATAAAAAATAATATGAAAAAAGCCGCAAATAGCGTTCACCAACACAAATACATTGTCCTCAATTTTCTAATTTAAAAAACGCCCGGGACCGTTTTTAAAAAGGATCAAATCCGACGTGTAAAACAATAGTTTTAACCTCAGGCGGGACCGATTCTAACTTCCGGTTTGGTGTCATGGCGACCATATCACGCTAATTTTCGTCTGTGTTGGTCGTAATGAGAAAGATCAAGAACAGGAAGTCCGTTATTTAAAAGCGATTAAAATATCGGCCATCTCTACATTACAACGCACTGAAGCGAGGCGGCACGATATTGTTGTGGATGAGTCGAAAATATGGATTCGAACTCGTCTTTAGGCGTCTCTTGTGTTGTTTGAAAGGGCAGAGTAGGTCAACTGGCTACCACCTGTTTGCATTATTAAGATCAAAGCTTGAAATGTATCTAATTTAAGTGGCAATTAGCTATTTCAAGGTGGTAATAGCCCATAACATGCGTGAAGTACTTTAATATCTTCATTTATCATCTTAAGTGAATAAATTTTAATAGACGTTTGTCTGTTTTTAGATGCATTGAAAATTTAAAATTCTTTCTTTAACATCGCGTCCGGAAATCGTTTTCAATAAACAGAACAAAAAAGGTATGAACATGTTATGAATTCTAATTTTGTTTAAATTTGTAAAGAAGCCAATATATTACATTGTAATACGAACAGGGATAACCTGTTTTATATTCAATGACGATATCAACAATTTTGGGATGTTTTAATAGGTTCATTATTGAGATAAACTGTAATGGAGATCACGCTGTTCAGATTATCAAATTGCGACGCTTATCATTTTTATCCCATGGGGCCGAATTAAAACGACCAGCCCTATATTCATGCTACAATCATGCGACTTGGTGTCTTTGTTTCTTCTTCCATATTTTCGTAATTACGACGCACGGACCATACGCTGCCAGGACGTAAATACTTCACAGCACGTGCAAAACGTGTTATCAAAATGATTATGCTGAGAAAGGGCCTCGTGCCCTTAATGAGCCGGGTTGATATTGTTCTTCACCGTGGGCAAAGTTTCTCTGAAATGTTCCCGCATTAATGTTGTCAAAATAGGGGATTTGTGCTTGAAAATGCTGAACTGGGTTAAGTATTATGGGTTTGTAAGAGGGTTGCAGTTAATATTAATGGTTAATTGTATCTTCGCGACAATAACTGATGTGATTTCTTAAGTATCGTTTTACATCGTCGAAAAATGCACACTGGATTTTAGATAGTTTATGTTCATATCAGGGATGTATTTGATAAAAGACATGTAGACATACACATGTTATATACTATGATATTTGACCCAGTGCATATTGCTCATTGAGATTCATTTTCGTTTATTAAAGATACATCCATTGTGTTTCAGAAAAAAATATTTCGCTTTAATACGTGCCAACATACGATATGTGCTGATTTCATTTGAAACAATTTCGCTCAACTTGCATATTCATCCCCAATCGTCAAATACATCATATTTACTACTCTTCAATTAAAATCGAACAACATCATTACACATGTGCAGAAACAGAAACTACAAACCCCATGTGCATGCATGGTAATTAAAAGACCTATTCAACATCATCAACCAAAATTTTCTTTTAGGCCGTTTCGAAAATTACGTTTGACTAATTGACGCGCGCCACACGCTGTGCATTGTCCGGTTTTCGATCAGCAATCGATACTTTTACCTTTATATCGCCGGTATACGGAGTCGACTAACATCAAAACGGCAATTTTCGGCAACAGTCAATACTTCTCGATAAAATTGCTCAATTTATCACGTTTAGAAAACGTGACTCCAAACTTCGAAATGGATGTACCTTTAACACAATAATTACTTTTTCAGCGAAATATTCAGACATGACATACATAGCCTAACGATGAAAATATGCAATACGAAATATTGAGATTTTGAAGAAAATTAACAACAAAAACTTGAGAAAAATAACAATTTCTTAAAAACTTATTTAACTAAATGCTTTAACAAAAGGGCGGGTGTTTTCGAACAGATGGAAAAGTGGACACAATGGATTCAGCACGTGTTTCACATTGGTCTTAAAGGTACATCCATTGTGTTGTTGGGGGTTACATATTCCAAACGTTATAAATGGTGTTATTCTATCGAAAAGTACCTACTGTTACCGAAAACTACCATTTTGATGATAGTAGACTTAGCATATATGAAGGTAAAAGTAGTGATTTCTGATTTCTGATCGAAAACCGGACAACGCACAGCGTATGGCGCGCGTCAATGAGTCAAACGTAATTTTGGAATCTTATTTATAACAGAAAAAAGGCAAATTTGAGTTGATAATGTTTAATTGGTCACATAACTACTGTGCATGTAAATGGGACGTGCAGTTTGGGTTTCTGATTTGGAACGTATTAAAGCCAAATTAAATTTTATTAAACACAATGGATGCACCTTTAACTGTAGGCACTACTTGGGCTCCTTTCACAAAACAACCTTTACTACATCCAAGCCTTAACTCACATTCTTAAAAAGACACCAAGGTAACCATTGTCACTTATAATCGCTTTGTAATAGTAGCTTCTTGTCATTCTTGCTTCTCTACCTACTTATAGCATAAAGCTAATTTGAAGTTTATAAAGAATCTTTTTTGTTTTCTCAATGAAAGAAGGGAATACATTAAAGGAACTGTAGCACGTATTCTAATTGGGGATCACACAAATTGCGAAAGAAATGTTAGCAATTGCAAAACAATCGTTCCCAATCAATAAATAGAGTTCTAAATCGAATGGACATGGACTCCCTTTCCTTACCTCGGGTTTTTAAAAGGTGTTCACATTAAAATGGCCGCTAGCAGTTTTTCGTTTCATACGTGACACCGTTTTCTACGACTATGTATAGCCCGGTCGTGTATTGGGCTGTTTTACCCTCTAAAGTAAAGACCTACTGCATAAACGTGTATTATGAATGAAAAAATGTGAGCATATAAAGAAAAAATGCTACAGTGCCTTTAAAGGGGCAGTAGCACGTTTTTTTGCAAACTTATTTTTTCAAATTTCCCATTTATAATGATAGTTCATGTCATTTATATTTACTTAAGAGGGTAAAACATCTTATTACACAAACCAATTATCCGTAGTGGTATTAATGATGTTGCGTATAATGCAAAAATTGAATGGCGGCCATTTTATTGTGAACACATTTTATTATTTCGAATGACAAAAACTATTCCCATGGCTTTACGGAACCATGTACGCTCATTTTTTAACTAATAGATAGGTGTTTTACTGTGGGTGACATTAAATACATTTCATGGACTCATTTCACAAAAAAATCGTGCTACTGCCCCTTTAAGGATATTGGTCAGTTCACATGTTTATATCCCATTGAGAGAAGAAGTGTATATTTGCACGAGCTGCACAGTGCGGAGTGTAAATATGTAGCCTCCATAGATGGTGTCAATTGTTTAATCCATTACATTTACTACATAATACAAACCTTCTTAAATGACGCTCATCTAATGAATGAAGAATCCCTATCCAGTAGCATGACGTCATCTTACATCTTTGTGCAAAGACCTCGACAACGTCATATGATTGAAATGCTACTGCTACGTGAAATACGGATTGCATTTCAATTGAAATGCGATGATAAAAAGCATACTTAAGGTATTTTTAGATATAAAATTACATAAGAGATTTGATATTTAATGAATAACCTTGTTTATTTATTAAAACGGTATATCTATATTGTATTAATATTTAAATGATCGACCTTTGAATTTTGGCATATGTATGTTCATTGTTCATAAAAAAAAAATACATTCCTCCATTTTCACATGTTTTTTCAACAATGTAATTTGACCCTATAATCCTTAATCGTGGAATAGTAGCATATGTCTATTCTTCTGGATAATAAGGACACTTGACGAACTCCTTCAGGGACCAATTCAACCCACTCCGTAGTTCTATGTCGTACTAAGTTATAACAGTTTGACACCAAGCATCAAATTGAAAGGAAAAGACAGTAAGCGCGAGTCAAGCAATGGATTTCCTTTCATCGTTGCTGACAAGTTCGCAGAATTAATTAGCACATAATAATTAGAATCCCAAATAAGTTTCGGACAAACCTTGGATTATTAAGATCTCGCACCGCGTCCATTTGTCAACTAATGACAGTTATGGATCAATAACGAGATCATTATAGAATATAAGTAGCAATTGCACGGCCCATCAAGAAACGGCGACGCCTTGAACGTGAAATTACGTCATATTATTTGAGAACGAGGCTAGTAAACTCTCGTCTTTACTGTTAATCGGAAGGAGAAGGGTCGACTGCAAATCACTTTGAAGTCGGGAACAGCACTTCGCAACAAAGGCTGCATTCGTCGGATCGTCGTTTATCACCGGTATAGCTGACTTCGTCAACTTCCCCCTGTCGGTCCCTCCTTTGGGTGAACTTGAAGGGTGAAAACGATCGGAAGGCAGAGAGTTAACAAGCAGTAAATTACAGGGATTGACTCAAACAACCCTCAATTTCCACTGGCAAGAAATATCACATCAAATTATGAACACGGTTTCAAAATTTGTGACATTGTAATGGTGACTTGGTGACAGTAGTCTGAAGGCCTTGTGGACTAAAACAGGGCTAATTGAGGAGTAGGGGCCAATAGGGCGGGGTCAACCGTCAGTCCAAAGCAAGACCAACCATCATAATTAGCACGAGCCGTGCAGAGCCAAGATCTTGTCTTTGACATTGGGTGGAAGAGTACATACGAGAAAAGATCAGGTCGGCGGGAGAAAAAGACGTAAAAATTGCTTAACAAACTGTCTTTAGCCTATAATTCCAAAATACTAGACTTTTACATTAGGGCAGTCACCAACATTAAAGACCGGACACCCTAGCGGCCGGAATACCAAACAAGTGAGATCACTCTAAGTCTTAAATTACAAGGATTGCTGACCAGTAATCGGGTGTAAAACAGTATCATTACAGTAATTTAGAAGGTCTGATGTATATCTTAAGTTCGGAGACCATCAATAAACCTCATTAAAGATTCTTTGAATTTTGCAGAAGAGTGTTTAGAATGAATAAAAAATATATCGTTTTGATTCCTCGATAAATTGAAATCAATGCTTTAATACTTTATAACATTTGATAAAAACCAATAATTAAAGTGAGTCATTTTGGCGCCTCACAGTATTTACATAACCCTAACTTTATCTTGTCTGTGGCTAAAGTGGTACGAGGTATCCGGAAATATATAAAACACTATTTGAGCGAGATATTGATAGTTTAATAACGGTATTATCGAAATGGTTTGTTCAGATAATGTGTGTCTAAAAATAGAATAAACCGTTATTTCTGACCACGATACTTGCGAGAGCCACATATATCATTTTTGTTATGTACTTTCCCTTGCTGAGCCCCCCCCCCCCCCCCCCCCCCCCCCCCCCCCCCCCCCAAATGGCATTTAAAGCAGCTTGAGATGTGCCACCCTCAAACACAACCCCCGAAAATTCCAATGGCAATGTGACTACACATCAATAATCCTAAGAAAATACATTTCTAAATAGCAATCAGGATTCACTCACTAGATTATTGATCCTATTATTTAGAGGCTTCATGCCAAAACTCTAAATTACAGAAACCAAATAATTTAAAAATAAGTGATTATTATATTTTATTTTTCATTCCATATTGCCATTCATTTACCAAACCTAGAAACAAGAAGCAACTGCAAACGCAAAAAAGCAATGAATTTTTTTAAACAAAAATATGACATACATTTACAAATGATACGATTAAAATTAAATGACAAAACCGACGTCAGTTTTTTAACACGCCCCTGGAGAGATACAATAGACGAAATATATAACGTCTGGGACATATCCAACCCTATCCTTATTATTCAAATTTATGATAGGTAAGCTTTATATCGTTAAACTGTTAAGTCTTAAAGGCTAGCGTTTTGCCACCGCTCTGTCTATGCATGTGCAAGTATCCCAACAACTCAAGCATGAACACAGACGATGAGACTCAAAGTCAATTTTTCATTCTGAAACGGTCTAGGGTATTAATAAGATATAAATGTACCCGAATTCCGCTTTGATTAGTGATCTTATTTGATGTCATATTTTCAACGCTTGGAAACAAGAAAAGTCGAGGCGCTGATGGGGAGTTTTAACCCAAGACAATATACAGGGGAGACAATGATGTGACGTTTATTAAACTTTGATGTGTTTACCCCGAGGCATTTAAAAAATAAAATTAAGTGACATGGCTTGTTATGTTGTAATTTATGAAATTTAAAAACTCTTTCAGAGTTTGCACCGAGGAGACAGTGCTTTGGCGTTTGTTAACTTTGATATGTGATATGAGGCATTTAAACAAGATTTAATGAAATGTTTTTTTAAATAAAATTTATTAAATTATGTTTTTAGAGAACCTGGATCATTCAGAGTTTGCACTTTGTTTGTTTGGTTAAACGTTAGAGTGTACTTACTAAAATATAACTGAAATGAAAAACCAACAGTTAATCCACTCGACCACAGAGGCCTTGAAAAAAAAGATATTACAGATTATATTATCTCGAATATAGCACATTTATTCACTATCTAAATGGCATGTACCACTTTACATCTATCGGTGGGGTATTGAAAGTAAAATAGTTTAAAATTATAAACGTAATTCACAATTCACTCTCACGAGGCACTTTTTATCAAACCTTGCTTAACGTTTTATGAGGCAAGCGTAAGTTAAACTGAAATGCCATGGCTGACAGTCAAAATTCGATTAAATTTATCAATACCATCAAAATCGTTAAATCTTTTGCACTGCCGAGATAATGTTGGGATAATTACCAACATTTTATTAGTATTTCATGAGGTAAGCAAACGCAAGTTCGACTAAAATACCAAGGATGAAAGATAAAATAGGATGACATGTATCAATACTTACCATTTTATGATTCAGTCACATTTTGCACTAAGTAGGGCCTGTATTTTCGAAGCACGCTTAGTGCTAAGATAGTCGTAAGTGCCATTCGTTAACAATGACTTACCATTGTGTTAGCACTAAGAGACCTTCGAAAATACGAACCCAGGAGTTCTTGTGACGATTATTAAACTTTTAAAATGGAATTAAGATATAGCGATGTTTTCTACTAGTATACAGTTGATTCTCAATACAATAAGAGGTCACAATTAATATATATACCGAGGGGCAAAAGAAAAAAAAAATTCAAACACAAACTAGTTTTGCGGGTTAAATTCAGTTTTGAATGTCTGCAATAAGGATATATCTCGTAAAGAGAAATACATGTACACAATTTCATTCGTGAGAGTATTTAACTTAATATTTCATATTTGTCTAAACACATATTGGGTGATGCATTTGCTATTTTATAGGATTGTTTTGAGGAAAATGTTATGAAATATGGAAATCATGTTAGTACAAGATGGTGTCGGCATAATGTACCCTCTTGGAATAACGCAGTTCTGTATGAAAACCCTATCTCACTATCCTATATAACCTGATGAAGGAGTGAGTATGTACTCCGAAACGTCGTGTATTTTCACATTAAAGAAGTTGTTATCCAGAAAATCTTCATGTTCTTCTGGTTAATGAGATTGCAAAAGCACGTTTTTAAGAGCCGCGTGTTTCTTGACCATGAACAGACTGTTTAAACAATTACAAATTATGTATAGTTGGCTTTAAGAAAAATATTGTAATGATGTTTATTTCTGTGGATGTTCAAGTACACTTGTTGAAATCACTTGTTCAAAGTGGGTTTTGGCCAGAATGTGTGTCATGTCACTTTGAAATTCATAAAATGTAAGAATTTTAATTGATAAAACATGTTGTCGAAATAAGTAATCGTCTTGGACTTCAATTTGCTAAAGTGCCTTTACTGCATCCTCGGTTGCCCATGGTTTTATATATGCTCCGTTACTGTGATATAGTGGAGAGTAACGGAGCATATATAAAATCATGGGTAACCGAGGATGTCTTTACTGTAGGACGACATAAAACAAGTCAAAAAGACCCTTTTTGACTCTCCTGTTATAAGGAGATTCGAAAACGACGATTTATTGAATTCTTAAAACGTGTGTTTCTCAGGAATGTTTTGAAATTTCAAATTAAGATTAGCATACATGATATATCACTGTTTCAGTCGTGTTTATTACTCGTGGATTGAATTATGTTGCATTTTGTATGATCACGTTTCTTTTGCGGCTGAGTGTAGTACTGAAAGAGTACATAGTGTCTTTAAGTGGCAAAGAGTGGTAGCTGCATTTTGAAAGGACTTGGCACCAGGGTTTACGGTATTGAAAGAAGATGCTTTAATTTGGATTAAGCTTTCAGAATTGTGATTGGCATTCTATACATTGAGGTGATAAAGACATAGACATTTATGGATATACAACTTCTCTATTCTTTGTTGGCGACGTTTCGATGTAGATACGAATTCCATTACATACTTCATAACGACATCAAGATGTATATCGAAACGTTGCCCACAAAGAATAATGTTTCTTCAAAGTTTTAAAACGTATGTAAACTTACAAACTTTACATATACAGTTACATGTAGTTAGATGGCATCATTTGCGAGTCAATATTGAATAAGCTTCTCCTATCTTACAAACGAAATTGATAGAACAATGGGCATGAATTATATCTTTGATGAGTTTTGTATGACATTAATGTATAAAAGATATAATACTTCAAGTAAACTGTCAGGCAAAAGAAAGTACACACCTCAGTTGGTTTCGATTCATTCAGTTTTTAAAATACCATACAACACCACTTATCTGCAGTTGTTTGAATTAATTAATTGGGGATTGGTTATGTTTTAGTTACAATATCTTTGTTTAACGTAGACAAGGGTAAGAAATGAAATGTACGCCAATGTGACTCTTACCATGTATTAAATGTTGTAAATGTGTACATGTATATTGATTTTCATATAGAATATGTCTTATATAGTTCGATGAACAGTTGTCGTTTATCCAATTTACTTTTGGAAGAATTTAAAATTTAAAAATTCTCTAAAATTAAAAACGACGTAGAAGTATTCTTTGATTGATGACTAAAAGCCTACACTATTCAGTTTTAGAATACGACGTCGAAAGCTCAAGATATGTTAAATTAAAAATCATGTATATATATATATACGATAAAACCAACGAAGATGTATATGGCCTGGCAGTTTACATATATGCAATAACATTTCAGTTTAAGACAATTGATGGCACAGCAAGTGATGTATGTCATATGTTTCTTTGTTCTTTTGATTAAGAAAATGTGTAAAACAAATCTCCGAGATTGCAGTAATTTGTGTGGAAAGTATGAACAAGTTTTGATAATCGATGTTTTGAATCAATTGTGACCGCACTTCCATAAAACTGTAGTCAAAATTTTAAAGAAAACTACATGGTTTTTCATAAACTGGTCACATTCAACCAATTTACTGTGGTTTTCTTTTAATTATACCGGCCATTAAAACAGAAATATAACTATCTGAAATTCATTACCAATTTTAAAAAAAAAATCAAATTTCATTAATTTCAAAAATGACAAAAAGAGATTATTGTTGGGAGAGGGAGGGGGTAAGGGGGTGACAGCTTTTCATCTAAAAAGACTTGATCTCGTTGACAGAGGTAATTTATATGGGTCGAGAAAAATGTCATTAATGGTGAAAAATTGCCAGAGAAAATTAAAAGGGCTTACTTAAGTTAATTCACAACGAGGGTAGAACGTAATGGCCACATCTCAAGATTTGAATCTGAACAGACCCGGTCTCTGCGATGCCTAATGATGCTAATAAGAGCACTTCATCGGGGATTATGGATTTCTCTTTTTTGTATGTTCATTTAGCGGTCATAAATGACTTACAATTGCACGAAAAAATCGTCTCGTTTATTCTCGCGAGACCCGTGATTTCAGATAATGGTGATCAGCACCGTTCTTCTATATTACTGGGTCGATGCCACATGGACAAATAAAACACTCCCATTTTGCGCCGGTCTCAGGTGTGCTTGCAAACGACAACGGTATAATTTGTTGACGACGACGTCGTAACGATGACCCTGACGAAGGACATAGCCATTATACGAATTGCAGGTGTGAGAACCCGGTAGTTTGTTTGGCAAGATTCCGAAACACAAGCCAGTCAGCGTTCGTCCCTAATTAGTCTGCATTGTCCTCCCTACCTCAAAGTGGCCAGGTAAAATGAGGCTGTATTGATTGGATAATTCACCCAGGTAGAAAAATGAATCATCGCTTTAAAGTGTTTTGGCCTTTGTGATGTTGAGTGGTACCTCTGTAGGATAAGGGGCAGATACGAGACAAGAACTCTGTCAACTTACTCAAGTGGGACGACAAATAGAAGAAAATTTCTTTTGCTTTTTCCATTCACCTTTTGTTCTATCCAGTCTCTTACTTTTCAGTATTTGTTTATCATCATGTTCGCATTCATAACAACCATTATCGCCATCATCATCATTATCAGCATCTTCATCACCATCATCATCACCATCATCATCATCATCATCATCATCATCATCACCATCATCATTATAATCATCATCACCATCATCATCATCATCATCATCATCATCATCATCACCACAATACAATCGTATTCTGAAGAGGCAACACCATTATTATCGTTCATAGTCATCCTTTTCATCAACAACGCTAACAAAAATATTTTCATTGTCATCTTCAACATCGTCGTCAGTATTATCTTATTCATCATCAACCGTCTCTCTCTTCTTTTTCTCTTTAAATTCGTCTCTTTCTTCCCATTATGTTTTCCTTGTCGTCAATTCACGTGTATAACGTAAACTCGTGTAATAAACTGGTCATAAAGACTTCCAAACTCAAAATTGGACAAACATGACTAAGCGAATATTGTGCGTATTAAATTGTGAATATTGGCGCGTTTAACATGCTCACTAAAATAATACAAAGGAACAAATGGTCATGTCGAGTGAAGAGTACTTTTGGTTTTAAAAACACCCTTTCAAGTTGTGTTTATAGTCCCCGATTCTCAAGAACAGTTTAACAACCTATTGTTTGCATGGAGTGAAAGAAAAACACTTTCATTTAAGAACATTCATCAACTACGTTTAATTCAAATTCTTCAAAATTATTCAAATGTAAATTCTTCTGTGGTTTAAATACCCACATTGACATTTAATAAACTTAAAAGACATTAAATGAGTTTAGTGGGTGTAGTTGATCATAAACACGAAGATTAATCCATAAATGTACTTTAGAATGGAGGAGTTGCCTTTAACACCTCGACAAGTTACTTACTTCGTTTTAATGGACATATTGCCTATCGTTTGATATTTTAATCTTCGTCATTTTCAACACGAACATTTCTGCATTTTAGTGCAGTGAAATATCTTAACTGGAATTCAAAATGCCTAAAGTAAATTTGTAAGATAAAACGTTATGCCTATTAAAATAAATACACAAAATCCATAGATTATGTATTGTATACTTCGAATTGTATGTTGTTCTTCAAAATCCTTCAACTAAAATCACATAAAGAACATTTGCAAACATTGTTCCTCTTTTACAAAGGCATTGTCAATATTGTATTATAGATGCTGATTCTCTTGTACATGTGGTTGAAGATGAGTTTCACATTTTAATGGAATGTAACTTTTATGATGATCTCCGTTTTACTTTGTTTGAAGTTGCTTTAAAGTGTAACTGTCTCTTCTATGATTTAGATGATAATGATAAGTTTTTATATATTATGAATGAGAAAAAAATTGCAAAATATTTTAGCTTCTGTAATGTCAAATATGTTTAAAAGACGTGAAATGCAATATACTTGAATTTTCATATGTTTTATTCAAATAATTCATTATCGTAAGATATATGTTTTTAGTGTCTCATAGGCCAGTTTTTGGCCCGACGCACTGCTTTATACTATTGTACAATGTATATGTATGTAAAATGTTCTGGTGCGTGTGACACTTAAATAAAATCGGTGGGATTATAATCATTAGTATCCCTTCTTAAACAGAACGGCATCTCCAAAAGTTTATTTCTAAACATTAAAAAGGGTAAAGTCGGTGTGTTTACAATCAGTAGCATCCCTTCTTTAACATAATGAAATCTCCAAAAGTTCGTTATTTAAATAATATACTTATCACACCTTACGCACGGCGATTCGTGTATACCCACTAAGCACATATGAGACCACGTTATCCCGAAGATATTTCAATCAGACAAAAATACGTTTACTTTCTATAGAATCATATGGGTGGATGTTTAAACAGTATGAAAGGTCATGGTAATGTACAAACACAAAGAGGGAGAATATGTTTCCATCCCAAACAGAGGTTCAGCTTAAGAGGTTCCATGTATATACTCACCGAGAACAGAAATCACACCGAGGAATGCCACGAAATGTTTACAAAGTCAATATTTTCTCAATAAATGGTTTGAATGTGGATGTTTTGAAGTGTTTACGTGTCTCTGATGACGATTTGGAGACCATTGGAGTATCCATGAATCATGCCGTTGTTGATTATGTGTGTGGTATACTTTATATATTTTATATATTTTATATAATTTATATATTACAGCAAGATATTTAATTCATTTAAATATTGTAAAATGTACATCATATTTGGACGTCATTGTTTTATACATATTAGTGTTTTTTAAACTTTTAAAGCATCCTTGGTAATATTCATATGCTGGACAAAACATAGCGATATTTTGAAAGTTTAAAATTATTAATAATGATGTATTGTTACTTGGCATACTAATGATTTTGTTTTTAAACATACAATATCCCGAAAGGCGGGATAACGCAGTGGTTAGCGCGTTCGTCTTCGGATCAAGAGGTCCGGGGTTCGAATCCCGCCAGGGGCATGGCAACTTTATCTGCAGTAGAGAACTGTTCTACACACAGTAAGGTTTGGGTGCAATGCTATACTGACAGAATACTAGCAGCCGCGATATAAGTGAAATACTCTTGAAAGCGGCGTTAAACCCCAACTCACCTCACTTTCAATATCCCATACTTACTTTGTCCACTATATGTAGCGGAAAATAATAACATTTGCTTTTAATTAGAACTACCAAAGTAGTAAGCATTTCATGAACAAACGTTTGCTTCGTTAATGTCTACTAAATGTAAATATCAGCTTCTCCTCTAAAGAAAAAAACACATCCACACGCGTATTTACACAACAACAACAACAAACATGGACATGAGTACCCACCATGTCGCAGTTCATAAAACTTGTTATTATTTCAAATGTCATAAATTGAATTATGGAACATAAACATGTTTAGAGAAGACAATAATATTTATGGATGATCAACTTCTTTATTTAACACTGGCGTATCTGCAAATTTGTAATCAGTGCCATTTTTTTTATTTCTAAACTACAAACTGATTCAATATTAAATTAAAATCTTAGGATAAATATTTCAAATCAGGCCAGTTGATATTAGATGTGTGTACAGGATTATTGGCAGCTACCATAATGTAGCTGCTCAACATGGCCCAAGGTATCAATTGTTGATATTTTACTATTGAAGTTTTAAAATTGAAAACGAATTCTAACAACTAAAAGCCATGAAATACAACCGAATAAAAAAAATCCGTTAATACTATTTCCACTACTATCGAATAACAATTATATGACTTTTGGATGTATATCTACAAACAACAATGTATTTCCTACCGCCTATAGAATCGATATTACTGTTTAACAGCGGTTTAAGTTAAATCCACAGCACATTATAACACCGTTACGAAGAGTAGCTCTGCCGTTTTTATATCGATCCAACGCAACATCTTGTGATCTTTACGTTTAGGTAACAAAATACTTTTTACATAATTAAAATACAACTTACTTTGATTAATTTTTGGAAAAATATCAATTGAGTAATTTGGTTACAATAACACAAATTTGATTAAATGTTCTGATCAGGGTATAATCGTTATCATTTTCATAATTGAAACTTAAAATTAATTTTGACCCCTGTCGTTGTATTCAAGAAGTAAATACAAAATCATTCATTTCAAAACGCCGCTTATATAACTGTCTGATTAATGTTATAACTTTGTTTTCCTTGTGTTTTATTAAAATTTGATTAATTTAAAAATCCTCGTATATTGTTACATATTGATAACTGAACCATACAATATGTTTGATCTTTTATTTTAATTTCAGAATCCCGTTTCATATTCTTGAAAATTAATTGGACCATAACTATTTCATTATTGGACATGTTTTCACACAAAAACGTGTTACATTTTTTAAATTAATTTTCGATTTTCGATTCGATTTTCCAAAATAAACGATTCAGAAGAGCACATTACTAGTTAATATAAAGAAGATGTGGTTAACATTTAACACTTCAAAGAAATAACAAATGAAACTGTATTTGAATACTGTACATTTGAAATGTTTCAGTGGTAATGTATTGTTCATATGCTTACAAAATGTCTATTTATCTTAAACCAATAAGTGCTGATTAATCATTGTAGCATAATTTCTTTCTCGAAATTGAGACATTTTTAACCCTTCCTTCTACAAGGGGAACGTATGTAACGTTGTTATCCCCGTGGTTAGATGGAGCTAAGCTTATATGATAGTGTACACAATTTGGGGTTTAGGTTAAGGTTAAAAGGTACCTATAGTGATAGAGTATTCACAAAGTAACTCATAACATGTCATACAACTAATCAACAATTTGCTGTAGCGAAGTTTTCCCCACTCGCAGCGCCGATTAATGTCTTCAGTTCGTATTGTTTTATTTTTCAACAAATGTGAGCTTGTGTTTATCAAGTTGTGAACCATAAATTCGTCAATATATTGCCTTTATTATTATCTTTCAGTTTGACTGTGTTCTAGTCATGTATTAATAACATATATGTGTAAACAGGAATATCCTCTCGAATTTCGTTTCCACAAAAAATACCCCGATATAACCCTCCCTTTAATACTATTTCTAAGAGACAAAAGCTGCAGAAGGCAAAGGTGAACTGGTACATATTGCAATCTCAATTCATTTAAAGTTTAATCCATAATCAAATTACAAATATTTATAACTTGAATGGTAATAGTGTTGGTAGTTTTGTTTAACATTTCAGATTTAGCACAAACCAATATACAGTGGAAACTGTCTAAACCGGCACCCATCGGGACCGAACTTAAATGCCAGTTTAGACAGGTTGCCAGATTAGACAGGTACGGTCTCTTTATAACATGACTACCGGGACCAAAAGTTGATACCAGTATTGACAGGATACCGGATTAGACAGGTGCCAGTTTGGACAGTTTCCACGTAACATGATCTATCTAACTTATATACACAAATTGCACGATCACTTGAGTGTTTGAAATAATCAATATAAAATATATTATGTTATAAAGTCACTAAAAAGATGATTCGTGAATGACGAGTGCTATCGGTAAAGCAGGCCATCTTTATCATCGTCTTCTGTTATCACCGATAGAACACAGTTCCTTTTTAGATCGTTCTACTCATTTGTGTAAGGCTAAATTAAAATTTAAAAAATGTTTCTCTGACGCATCACTTTATTTGTGTGAGTGACAACCTTTTATTGTCATTTGAAAAAATAAATTAAGAATTTGCCGCATCATTTTTGGTAAACCCAAAATCCATTTGTCCAACAAATATATGGGTCTGTAGGAACGTATATGTTTCCGTTTTGTTTACTTTTCCGCTTCCAAGAATTATTTTGATGGGGAAAAATGAAATGTTCTCCTCCCGGATCTTTATTTTTTTCAATATATTTTTTTAAAGTCCTACCACCCTCGCGATTTTTGAAAAAAATGTGTCCGAGAATCATTTAACTTTTCATGCAATCTAATTTCGAATTATTGGGTTATTTTCTTCTAAAAATAATACATAGTGTATTAACTATGGACACTATCAATTCATTCATTTATGTCTGCGTGAGAGAAGAACAGACAAAAATATAAATTTAAATTGTATAAATGTTTCAATGCATTATTGCTTTAAACTAAAAATTTAACAACATTAAAATAATTTTTTCTTATTCTTCAGCATTCTTCATGTCAAATATACATATCTTAAAAGTACAGATACATTTCATTAACAAATGTACCTTTCACTAGTACTAGAAAATAGTTTAGATGGCATTAGATATCATTAGATGTCATTCGATGTCTATTATACATATCTTAAAACATTTGATTGAATTCTTAAAATGCAACGTGTGCCTCATCGGAGTTGAAGATACAATTTTATAAAAGTAAATTGTAATTTGACGTCTGTTCCACATTAGACCCAATATATTTTTAACGTTTTTATGCTTAAAACGTGTTTTCAGATAGTTAGAAATGTACAAAGTAATATATATGACGTGATTCAACGCACCAAAGAGCAAAAGTACTTTTTACTCGATATGGCATTAATAAAAGTGCATTTTAAAACAATCAAATTGATCAGCAAAACGCCTTTATTAGTTAAATAAAACATATTTAAATATTTAAAACAATTCAATAAAAATGTCAAGAGTTTCAACACCAAGTTTCAATCCAAGCAAAGGCCGCTTTATGATACAACTAATATAAAACCGTTAAGTCTACAACTGTGCCTCACCAAGTCTAAACAATCTATAAAAGATCTCAAAACGGTTAAAGACCCACATGCTCATTAATGCACACACAGGGCATTAAATAAAATAAAAAAAGATGACATGTTCTCAAATACACTATTCAAATCATTTAGAAATAAACGTGTCTAAAACAATCTCTAACTTTGAAAAAGTGAGAAAAAAATATTTTCAAGGCCTGCGTCCCCCTGCGGTGATCGCGTGGGGGTGTTTTGTCATGGGGCGAGGAAGGACGCCAGGTTTCGATCCGGCTGTTAGGAATTTGCCCGTTACTGACTTACAAACTTTTGGAGGCTGAGCCGGTATCCTAATGGGGAGCCCCGTGCTTGGAAATCGATCTCAGCAGCTTTGTGTCTCGTAAAACCTCCCCTAAAAGTCATCAACGCAAACCAAGAAGGGAAACTCAGTCTTGAAAATTCTTTTCACAAGTGTCTGAAGATATTTCAAATTGTTACTCCATCTTCAAATTTAAACAGCAACAATTTGTCGTCCCCGCTTAATCCCTAACCTCCCATTTCAGAGCTCCTACATGTTTTCCGAATCCTTTTGACAAATTTACCAAGACCCTTAATCTAACAATGATCGACACACACCAAGAGAGTGGAGTGACATGATGTTTACAGTCATCAGGTAAACGCGATTTGAACTCAGGACCGACTGCTTGAGGGTTCCCGCTGGCCAAGGGAGAACTCATTGTGTGTTCTTAATGTCCCCTCGAGACACCTTTAACAAAAGCTAAACAACATTCCACAGATCATCTCAAAATGTGGCAGAGTATACAACTGCACCAAAAAAACAACACAACAATTTTGAAATCTTGGGTTTGTTTATCCGTTTTGTAAAAAACGATGGCGCCAGGGCTACGCATTCAACCCTCCCTGACTCACGGGTTCGCCATGTTTCTTCCTTTTGGGAGGTACATTCGGAAAGCCTTGGCAAAGCTTGTTTATTTGCTGGGGGAAATAAACAATTTGGAGGCGGGAACTTGTAGTTTTAGCTGTCGTCTGCTTCCACAAAGTGTCGCCTGTTGGTTCGAAGGTCCAATAGCAAGAATAATCGCAAAACAAACTCAGCAACACGTCTGTGTTCAGGTAGTGTCAGTAACTTTCCAAAATTTTCATAATTTGTCCGCTGGACCAAGCGAAGCCTGCAGATTCTTCAAGGGCCCTCTTTTGAGTTGTGCCTTAAAGGCGCTGTGGTTTTCTAATGGAAATAAAGAGATCTCACAAAATGGCAAAAGAAATGTTACCAATTGCAAAACAATCCTCTTCTATCAATAAATAGAGTTCTAAAACGAATAGTAATGGTTCGGTTAAGCAAAGCCGACCCCTTTCCTATTCTTGAAGAGTTAAAAGGTGTTCACACTAAAATGGCGGCTAACAGTTTTAGTTTTATACGTGACATCGTTTCCTACGACTACGGACAATCGGATGTTTGACCCTCTTAAGAAAAGATATACTGCATAATCTTTCATTACAAATGGCAAACATGAACAAATAAACTTTAAAAACGTGCTACAGTGCCTTTAGAGAAGCTAGTTTCTTATTCTGAAAGGGTTCCAGGGTTAGACAGACCTTGCCTTTAAACATTAGGCGGTTAAAGGAGCGGCACCACAGCAGTGTGTTGGGGTTACAAAGCTGGAAGGCAATCCCGTTCATGCAATATGCTTTTGATGTTCATAAAATAACATTTTATGACTCGCCCGTGGAATATAGCGCTGTTTAATAATCTACAATGTGCGTCCTTGCAAGCAGGCGTAAATTTGCGATGTTTGTGTAATTTAGCTTGATATTACTCAGGGAGTATTAAAATAAAATATTAAACTATTAATACTATTTTTATGAGGTTCGTAAATGGTACATTACTCGCTTTCGCTCTGTTGATACAGACAACTTACTCGTCAGTATTAACGGACGTCGTTCAGTATTCACTATGTAAGCTATGTGTATAAAGTGTAATGTGCGTTGTGCTATATGAATATAATAAATTATAATCTTGCGAATTCCCTTGAATTCATTTTCAAGTAAATCATACTGCACTAACCTTCTGTTCATTTAACTGTTAAGAACACAATGATGAATGAAATATAATATCAACCCCCCCCCCCCCCCCCCCCCCCCCCCCCCCCCCCCCCCCTTTTGCATTTAAATATGATGTACCCCTTGGTGACCCCCATCCAATTACAAGCATGAGTCGTGCAGGTACGAATAGACTGGTGACGTAGTTTAATAACGGCACGATGTGCTATTCATAACGGCTACGAGGAGAGACACCCTGATTGGGTTTGTTACGTGAGTCACACCTGAGAATAAAGAGAGGTTAATTAGGACACTGTTCAGGTAACAGACACACAGTTAGGCAAAAACTTGGGATGCGGTTCCAATTCTCAAACAGTTCGGCATGCAGATACTCAGTATGCTAACAATGTTACATTTGGGATAACGCTACCTTCAGAATGCTGTTTTAAAGAGACAGTAGCACGTTTTTTCGCCCAAGTAAGTTGATGAAAAGTTTTTAAAATTTCACTAAAAGTTAAACCCCATACTCTCTTCGGAAAATCAAGTTAAAAATGAGTGTACACTGTTCGGTAAAGCTACGGGAATCTTTTTTGTAATTCGAAATAATAAAATGTGTTCACAATAAAATGACCGCCATGCAATTTTTTGCTTTATACGCAACACCGTTAATGCCACTACGGATAATTGGTTTGTGTAATAAGATGTTTTACCCTCTAAAGTAAGTATAAATGAAATAAACTATCATTATGAATGGGAAATTTGAAAAAATAAAATTTGCAAAAAACGTGCTACAGCCCCTTTAAAATGCGTCGCAGGTGTTTCCGTTCCTCTTTGGTTCATGTGCCAAGCGAATCTCATGTACAACGTCCCACTATTAGAAGATATGTTCATTGTCCTCGTTCATATCCAAATGATACATTCAGAGATGATATCAGTCCCGCCTTTTTATAATTGGAAAAATATTTCAAGAATCATTTAGCAGTGGTCTTAAAGGCGGTGTATTTGCTCACGTTCTGAAAGTACTGTTCTTTTCAGGCTCTGTATATTTAAGTCCTCAACTAAACAAAGGCACCCGATTTGCCCAAGGTATTTTGTCAAACTAAAGAGATGAACGCTGAATAGCTGAAAAAGCTTTCTCAAAGGAAACAACGCCATTTTCCAACACGCGCGCGCGTGGACATTCGGCGCATGCACTTGTTGCCATCCGTATATGATGCTTTGTGTATAGGATCATTCATAGGTCCCTTTAAGCTATGTACGATTCGAACGTGTTTGTTTTCAATTATCTTTTGAGTCTAAACACCTGATAACTACGACTTTGAACGTAAATAGAGAGAATTTCTCTGGCTTTTGTTGACGTTGGACGATAATAACTGAGCGCGCATTCAGTGAACGTATGTTCCAGCGTTGTTGGCTCTCTGTAATCCTCGCCGAATGACACGCGGTGCTGTTGAGCCCAGCCGCCGTTGGATTTATGAGCCCGCTCTTGATTTGACTGCTGAAGGCACAGGCGGCATACCTTCCGATTCTATAGTCATTCTCAGGTGAGAGGTGACATTCATCTCAAAAGGGTTCTTAAGAATCAAATACAAGCTGTTGACGATTTGAATGAAATTTACTGGGAATAAAAATACCCGTCAATCGCACGTAAATTCTCACATCGATTTATCGATCAACGCCGCACAAATGTAAATGACAGAAATGCGCATAAGAGAGAATCTTTATAAAGTTGAAGCGTTAAACTGCTCATTTGTTTGTTGTGGACACTCGAGAATTATTAACAGGTTATTTTGCCGTTGGCTCAGAAACGAATTGTTCTTACAGCAAAGG